>BSBK01001607.1:600000-973398 GCA_027943335.1 Chamaecyparis obtusa
ATTAGCACTCCTAGGGATTAGCACAATTCAGTCACTTGATTATTTATGCGTAGGGTTGCTTTGTCCCTTGTTCATTGTTTTTAGATGTGCTTGAAATCACTTTCTTGTTGTTTTGTGTGCCTGTTTATCTATCTGGTTACTAAGAACAAATCAATCCGCTACAATCTTCAAATCTAGACAGACAATTTTATGAACAATCTGAAACTAAAAATCTAAAAAATTGCAAAATCTGATGTCAAACACCTTTCTGGAGTCAACAGTCATTTTGTAAAGTCAAAAAGTCATACGACTTTTGGCTATTGTCATTTTAGAACCCCTAGATTTTTGTATGGTATATGGTACATTGTCGTACAATTTTTGCTACTAGTCAATTTAGAAAAGTCAAAAACCCTACTATCAACTATTGTGCGAGTTTTGCAATAGTCGTATGAGTTTTTCAATTGTCATTTCATGCTATACCCACTGTCATATGAGCTTGTAGAAAGTCGTTTGAGAAATTTTGAAAAGTTGTCAGAAAGTTGTCAGAACTTTCAAAGACCCATCTTTTCCAGCCTATTTCCAGAATTTGTCAAACAAATGACTGTGTCAGGAACAAAGCAGAAAATACTAAGAATCCAATCATTTTCCTAAAGTGGCCTTTTGAATCTGATTTAGCCTTTTGTTTAATTGATTTGAGTCTTTATCATCTTGTGTCAAAACCTTGTCATAACTATCAATCTTCAATCAATCATCAAAATGGCTAAGTGTGGTGAACTCATGTTTGCTATCTTTTGGGAATCTACCCATACATCCAGGGCATAGTATCCTTCATTTATGTCTAATCTAAGCTTTAATCAACCAAACCTTGACAAGGTTGCATCATTTGATCTTCTTGAATCAGATCTTTCTTCAGTTGTCTTCATCATATTCTTTTGCTTCACCCAAAGTTAATGGTGGAAACTAGAGCTTCCTCTCACAAGAAATCTAGAGAAGCATCCCATACCTTACCTATAACCACTGTCAAGGGTCCAACTCTTGAGCAACTCTACAATTTTGGTCTTTACGAAGATGACAGTCTTGGCAATTTTTGATTGAAAACTAGTTACATTCCTCCTTCATCAACTCATGGAGGTAATCAATAAACTCCTCCTTGATCTATCCCAGGGAGAACTCCTACCATGTCTCAAGAAAGGACAAAATTTGGCTTTCAAAGAGCTCAATCTCAACATGGTGCAGATCAGGAACCCACACCTAAAGAAATTACTCAATATCAAAATGATGATAACTTCAAAAGAATGATGAAACATTTCTTGAAAGAGGACAAAGAGGCATACTTTTTACAATCAGCTCATCAAGGATCTAAACTTCCTCCCAACTTTAATGTTGAAGATATCATTATGCATGAGGAAGAAACTCCACTCATAGCTATGATGAAATAGATGCATGCCATGCAAGTCAAATTTAATAACCTTGAGAAAGAAAAGGAACCCAAGGAGTTCTCCATGGAGGCCCTATGTCCTTTTCCATTTGACAAAGACTTGTACATGCCACCATTCTTGAAAAGAGTGGAGATGCCTAAATATGATAAGTATGATGGACACTCAGATCCTCAAGATCATGCCAGAGAATTATGTACACAATCTATGGAGTTCATGCACGAACCAACCTATCTGATGTGTCTCTTTCCTTGATCTCTAGGAGGAGAAGCCATTCATTGGTTCTCTGGATTGCCTTCTACTATCAAAACTTTTGAGGAGTTGACCAAATTATTCTATCAGCAATACTCCTACAACATTCAACATCTAGTCACCATGATCAATATCTACAATCTCAAGAAATATCTAGGAGAACCATTCCTGACATTTCTCAAGAGATGGAGGAAGAAATTCTCTCTATATGCCAGGCCTATTCCAAAAACTAAGAAACTAAAAATCTTCATCAATAATCTTATCCCAGAGATCAACTACCCTTTACAAATGCAAGATCGTACATCTTTTGATAAGATGGTAAACAATGCGATCAAAATTGAAAAAGTACTTGTGAAAAAAGGAGACATCACTTTTCAAAAGGACAAGTATGAATTAGGATCCATTTCTAAAGACAAGAACAAAAATTGGAACAAGAATAAAGGCATTGTCACAGATGGTGTTGTTGATACTATCCATGTAAAGGCACCAGCTTTCAATCTAACTATTGGCACCCAAGCCATCAAAGCTTCAGAGCAGAAGGTGTCCAAACCATCTCAAAAGAAGCCAGAATATAAATCTTGGTTTCCTAATAATAAATGAAAGTTCACTCCTCTTGGAGAATCTTTAGAATCAACTATGAGAACTCTGATGGCTAATAACATCATTTCTTTACCTTAGATCTGACAATCTGATCCTGATCCTAAACCAAAATGGTGGAGGGAGAATGAATTATGTGATTTCCATTGAGGTAAAGGTCACAAAACTAATAACTTCTTACACTTGAAACATACTATTCAAGATCTAATTGATAAGGGAGGCATCACGATTGACAATCATAAGAGAAATAATGATCATACAGCATTCACAGAACCATTTCTAAAACATGGTCAAGAAGTTTCATCTTCTCAGCCTAATATGGGGGCAAAGGTCAATTATGCTTACCCTGGAAATAATGTTGTTATCAATATGGTTGAACCTTGTCTCTCTGAGCATTGCAATGTCATCATAATTGTGTGAAGAGATAGAGATCATACTTGAGCTAATGCAGTGACTTGATCACAAGCTCAGGTACATCTGAATAGACAAATCCTAGATTCATCAAATTTCCCTAAGATGCCCTTCAATCTTTCTTCCACTTCCAAATAGAAGGATACTTCTAAATCTTCCAATCCTAAAGATACGAGGCCAACATATTATAGCATTGTTCAACAACTCCAACACACTAATGCAAAAATCTCAATGCTTGAGTTGCTTCAGATATCTCCAGCTCATAGAGCTATTCTAGATAAAGCTTTGCTCGGATCCAATGTTCCTGATGACCTTGATTTAGACAAGTTCTAGACTATGGTTGGACATCTTACATCTCCACAATATATCTCCTTTTTAGAGGAAGATGACAACTCCTTAAGTCACCCACATAACCAGCCCTTGCACATAGAAGTCTTGATCTAGAACCGTAGCTTCAAATGTGTACTGATAGATGGGGGTGCTGGCCTAAAGATTTGTTCTTA
The DNA here is from genome assembly GCA_027943335.1 of Chamaecyparis obtusa. Taxonomy (NCBI): domain Eukaryota; kingdom Viridiplantae; phylum Streptophyta; class Pinopsida; order Cupressales; family Cupressaceae; genus Chamaecyparis; species Chamaecyparis obtusa. Next base: position 603,179 of record BSBK01001607.1, read on the forward strand.
CAACTTGGTCACACAATTGGGATTTTCAGAATTGGCTATTGATCCTACAAAGAAAATAACTATAAAGGCCTATGATGAACAAGAAAGATCTTCTAAAGGCACCATTGTCTTACATATCAAAGTAGGTCTAGTTATTAGAGATACTATATGTCAAGTTCTTGATCTACCTTTGGCTTACAACATTCTTCTAGGGAGAATATGGATACATGAGATGAAGGCTATTCCTTCTACATTTCACCAATGCTTTAAATTTCCTTATGAAGGAGTAGAGGTCACTATTCCAGTAGACATATCCACCACTTGCAATACATTGAAGGAAAGTGTAGATAAACTTGTGCCTAATAACAAAGAATCTTTCATTGAGCCAACTAAAGAAGCATCCACATCTAAAATGGAAGACATTGCAAAAGAGGTCAATATCAAAGAAAATGGTATGGGAGAATATACTATAGAGCCAATCTTATCTTTGAAATATCTACCTATCTCACCTAAGTCTTATGGACAATCTTTGAAACAGTCCAAACCAGACTCTAAAGAACCTCTTGAGGCATATAAAAAGAATTTTGTAGAAGAACAAGTCTCCAAGCAAGAATTTGAAGAGGATGAAGTTGTGATTACATGGCTATACAAAGATGAACCTGAATCTCAAGATGTTCCAACTAGTGACTCTATAGTATCCAAAATCCCTTCTAAGGCATATGGTCCAGGAGATAAACTGATAGCTAAGATGGGATATTCAGGTAAAGGATCTCTAGGAGTCAAAGGAAAAGGTCTTATAACACCTATTTCACATACTGGTAGGGAAAAAAAAGATACTATTGGCCTAGGCTTTAAAAAGAAACCCTTCCACCTCAAAGGTAATTATTCTCATGTCATAGAGTAGATCGCACCAAGTGAACCCCTTCTTAAGAAGGAAGAAACTAAACCATTAGATAGTGATTCAGATGGCTCAGAACTTATCCCTTATGAGAATTTGCCTAAGGAAATCACAGATCTCCTTGAAGCTAAAGATGATCCAATCAAAAGAATTAATGTAGTAGAAACACAAGAACCTACTATCACCCAAGAGGTAGTAGAAACACAAGAACCTACTGTCAATCAAGAGATAGTTGCCACACAAAAACTAGCTAATCTCAAAGACAATCAAACAAACAAAGAGGAAGGTGGTAGTTATTTTGAGATAGATTCCCATGAGTATGAATTTAAATCAAAATCTGAGGGTAACCCTTCTTGGGGTATTCATCCTGACTTTACTCATGTTCTTAGATTTCCTAGAGGCATAGATGAAGAATCTAATGACTATGAATGGGGAGCCATTCCAAAAGAAGATGAGCTTATTACAGAGAAACATGTTGATGTTATTCACCAATATGCACCTAAACCCAACGTAAGTCTAGAGTGAAATGATGAACTTGTAATACCCCAAAAATGGGCTATAAGCTCATTAATCTCTAAACATCATCAAATCAAATGAAATCGACATCAAAGTCCTAACCTAAGGCACATCTAAACATCATCAAATCCTAATTGATTATCTTAAATTCTGCATCGAGGAATATTCCAAGTAATATTCTTAATCATCATAATTATCTTTAATTTAATGATTATTTGGCAATAAATCACATTTATTCTAAAATTTGATTAATTGAATATTTTGCATATTTAATTAATTAGATTTAATTCTGCCACTTAATTATTTAATTGAAGTTAATTCTATCTATTATTAATTGTATTATTTAATTTTGACAATAAATCCAATATCCTATGAATAATTGATTAAATTCTTATTTAATTAATTAAAGCAAGTTGTCATTATTTAATAATATAGTTTTTAATAAAAGTTTGATTAAATAATTGATTAACCCATAAATCAATTATTTATTTTCAAAAATCAGTTAAGTTGAGCATAAATCACTTTATTATTAAATTAATTCATAAATAAAACATGCACAATCATAAAAGTAGACAACTATCAAATATCAATTAAAGCTAAACTCTGTTTTGAGTTAAAACTTAGCTTTTGCATGTTTTTGTGAGTTAATTATCTTTATTATCAGATAACTCAAAAATCAAGCTGAGTTAATCTGAGTGATTTATGGATTTTTTTCCATGCACCTCCAAAGCCCTAGATTTCTATAAAACCAAGGCTCAGCTCTTCATAATTCATCTCATAATTGTGCAAACTTATGCTGGAGAATTGCAATTGGAAGGATCAAAGCTTATTGTGAATCAACATTGTTGTGAGATCAATTTCAAATTCATAGCTTTCATATTATTGTTAGAATCTTCATTCTCATATCATATCATTTCTAGATTAGCATTGCATATCATTTAGCATAGATTCGTATCATTGTTAGATCAATTTTCATATTAGCATAGATTTCATATCAGTTTTCATCATTATTATTGCATAGAAATATCCAAAAAAAATTAGATTAATTGCATTCATATTTCATATCAGTTTTGCATTCAAATCTTTCATTTAGGTGTCGTCTAGGTCACTGATCTCAACAACAATCTAAGAACATTAATCTCACACCTACTACAAGGCAGTAAATTGCTTGGTTAGATAGCTTTCAATTTTGCATGATTTCGATTATAGCTAACCTCTAATGTTTTACTGAAGTGTTGTGTCTACAGATCAGGTACAATTTTCACACACACATTTTTGGTGCCCACCGTGGGGCCCTAAAATGAGTTTCCCTTCATTTCTATCAATTTTCTATCTTTTGAGGATAAGGGTTTCAAGGATCCAGGTATACTCTATAGGACGTTGTTTTTTGTTTCTTTTTTGCCTGCAAAAAAGAAAAAAAAAATTTGGCACTTTTTCTATCAAAACTACTATTTTTATCATTCTGTTCGTACTTCCATACATCTCTGTATGAATTATCATGCGAGATTTCACACTGTGTCACATGAGATTTCTTTCTGTGTCACGTGAAATTTCACTGGTATCATTATTTTTTTGTGCGTGAAAAATCACTTTCTCGCGTGAGACTGTACTTCCTCACGCGAGATTTCATTCTTTGTCACGCGAAATAGTGTTTCCTCACACGGGACCGCATCCTAACTCGTGCGAGATTTCATCCTTTGTCGTGCGAAATAGTGTTTCCTCACGTGGGACTGCATCCTACCTCGCATGAGATTTTTCTACAGAGACACATAATTTACAGATTTGTACTTTCAGATTATTGATTTCTAACACTTACAGTTTGCTGTTGATTTGTCTTGATTTTGTACTTTCAGACGTGTGCTAAATTCTAGATTGCAGAGCGTTGGACCTAAGGTATTTTTCTTGAGCTGATAATATTTCAATTTGGACTTAAAATAAATCTCTTATGTGTCTGGCTTGTGTGCATCTTTTCATGCTTTTATCTATTTCTACACACTTGCATAATTAATACTAGGTTGTGACCCCTTAAGGATTCATTAAGTAGTCTTAGATACTTTTGATTGATCTTGATTGCTATCTTGGGTTATTGGACTCGCTAATCTTCCGGCCCCTCTTTTTTGCCCCGTGGTTGCAATCTCAATGCCATAAAGGGGAGGGGTCAACAGGACAGAAGCGTTAAGTGTTCCACTTGGCAACCCTTTTGTGCTTTTAGGAACTCACTTGTTTTCTAAGTTGGGAACTCATTTTCAACTTGTGTGAGGTGTTAAGTGTTCCACCTTGTGGACTCATCTCATATTCTCTTTAAGCATTAAGTGTTCCTCTTTCTGCTTTTTGGGTACTCTTGGTAGATTTTCTTTTGGAAACATACATCTGTGCTAACATAGTAATTAGGCCCTATGAACACTATTCGTTATTCTTGAGAGATTGGATTCCTAGAGAAAGCCTTCTTGCTGATAGAATCCTTGTAGGTAGGGAGGATACTTAGTGTATTTCACATTCAACTTGGTTAGTGTGTCTTCTCTTATTGATCGATACATTCTCTCCCAGGAGAGGTTGATAGATCACATGGGGTTGACATCACGAGCTTTGGTGAATCAAAATTGGTTAGTGTGTCTTCTCTTATTGATTGATACATTCTCTCTTTAGAGAGGTTGATAGATCACGTGGAGTTGGCATCATAGACCTTGGTGAAGAAAAACTTTGTCTTAGCATGTCGAATTAATCTGCTTGCTTTGTTTGGGTTAAAAGTGAAAAGGTGTCAAAAACCTTGGATCTAGAGCCAAGTCCCCTTGTGGTATACTATTGTGAGTCACCTTTAGAGAGGGTTAACCATAGCGAACAATCCCTTTATAGGGTAAATTGCATTGACAGAACCTCAAGTGGTAATAGCCATTTTCACCGTGGTAGTGACAGTCGCTATATAAATGTCCTTATGGAAGAAATCTCCACGGGTATGGTTCATTGTTGGGTTGTCAGATCTCCCTAGAAACTCCTGAAGATTAAGTTCTTGGACTGTGTCAAAACCCTAGTGCACCGAGATTGGAGTTCACCCCTTTGGATCATAAAAGTTGCAAAGTCAAACCATTACTAAAAACCCTAGCGAGGCCAAATTTTCATTTTATAGGGTATATGTGTGTTATTGCAAAACATTTTTGGAACATACACAATTAGTGCTTCTGTGGATTAGAATGAATAAGTCACTTGATTTTTCATGCACAAGGTTTCTTTTGCCCTTTTTCATTTTTTTCAGACATGCTTGAAATCATGTGCTTGCTGTTTTGCATGCTTGTTTATCTATCTGGTTATTGAAAATGGACAAATCTATTATAATCCTCAAATCTGGACATTGAAGTTTGCAAACAACTCAAATCTGAAAACTCAAAATTTGCAAAATCTGAAGTAAAATCCTTTTCTGGAGTCAAAAATCATTTCAAGAAGTCAAAAGTCATACGAGTTTTTCCAAGTGTCATTTCATTACAACCCATCTGTCATATGATTGAGTACCCAGTGTCATATGAGTTTCCATGCCAGCAAATTCTCAAAGTCAAAATCTTGCAACTGTCATATGATTTTTGCAACTGTTGTTTCATAGCATACCCACTGTCGTACAAGTCTACAGAGTGTCGTTTGGAAAATTTTTGAAAGTTGTCAAAAAATTGTCAAAGTTGCCAGATATTTAGCTCTTTCAGCCTAGTTTCAGAATCTGTCGAGTGGATCATTGTGTCAAGAATAGATCAGTAGCTATTGAGAATCAGTACACATGTCTCAAAGAATCAATACATAAGAGGAAGAAGCTCTAATCACTACTATGATGAAGCAGCTACAAGCTATGCAAGTTGAACTTAACAATCTTAAGAAAGAAAAGGAATCTAAAGAGTTCTCCATGGAATCTCTATCCTCTTTTCCATTCGATAAAGACTTGTACATGTCACCATGCCCCCGGAAAGAATTTGAGTAATGTGATAACCCTTATGATACCTCTTCCACAGAGAGTGACACATCCAGCTTTGGAGACTATGATGACTATGATGACAGACAATTTAATGATACCTATGACACCTCTATTCCTAAGAGTCCTCCTCGTCATGTGTTCCTACTTTCTACAAATGGGCCGTCACCTTGGATAGATCATGATGGTGATCCATATGATTCTAATTTTGAAAGAGATTTTAATGGATTTTGTGGACAATACCTTGATGATGATCCATCTACTACTGTTGAGGACTATAAAATGCATCTTGCTAGCTTGAAGCATCAATATTATAAGAATCCTTCTCCTAAGGACTCTCCTGCTGAAAATAAAAATTATCTTTTCAAGCAAGATCATGTTAATGTTGGACCTTTGTCTTGTGATGGTTCCCTTCCTTCCCCTACTTCCTCCAATACTCATACATTTCCTAAAGCTTTCGAGTCTTTCAAATCTTTCATAGAACTTTCATCCAATGAAAGTCCTAATACTTTTCATGTGGTTCCCTATAGTTATCCTCCAGGACTACCTCTTAAAGAAACTCAAGCTAACCTTCACTTGGCTGCAAATACTTTCAATAATGATAAACCTAAGGAGCCTAAGCCTTCATATGCTATAATCCCTACTTCAGCTAGTCCTCCACCATCTCTTCCAAAGTCATCCATAAAATCCCAACATGCTTCCTTGTCCTTAGAAGTGGCTCCATGTCAAGAGGACTCTAAAAATGATGAAGAAAAGAACATAAAGAAAGATCAAGATCAAGAACCCTCCATATTTTCCACTCCTTTTCCCGATGTCTCTTATCCACTTCATGGTTCTTTTGATCCTACAGACCCTTTTTCATTCATTCCACCATGTCTTAAGTCTTCTCCTAAGCAAGATCAAGCTACTACCTACACTGTTGAGCTTATTGACAATCAAAATAACCTTACTACACTTGCGCTTTCCAAAGATGATACTTCCATTAAGGTTGTTAAAAATGGTGTTGTTACTTCCAATGTTAAGCCTATTGAAAATCAAAAGAAAAATTATGCACTTGTGCTATCTAAAGATCCTTGTCAAGATCAAAGTCTTCCATCTTCTTGTTCTACCACTCCATGTTCATTTCCACTTTCTACTCTTCCTAAGTCTTTGCAAGCTTTGAACAATCCTATCAAAGAAGGTGCTCCTATTCAAGATGTCCATGATTCTATTGAAAAATTTAATGCTCACTCTAAAGATGCTGATATCCTTGGTTGTCATATAGATGCTGATGAACTTATTGATTATCCTTTTGCGTCTTCCACTTCCATCCTTGGACCTCTTCCACCACTACAAAGGGCTTCACGTTTGCCTTCCATCTTGGGTCCTTATGTCCCTTCACTTTCCCCTCCTAACTCTCCTAATGCCATCCATCTTGGGTTCTTACATCCCTCCATCTCCCATCTTTCCTTAAGATCAACATAGATGCATACCCTTGAATCCTTTTCATCCACCCACCCATCTAAATTAGTCATATCCTTCTTCTTCCATAAGTCCCAAGTCTTTTGGAAATAACTTGAATGTTCAATACAAGAAAAAAAAGCAATACAAGAATCCATTAAAAAAAGATCACCATGTCTCCTCTAATGGACATGGAAACATAAAGTCAAAAGAGATATCTAAGAAGAAAACTACAAGACAAGTATGGGTTCCAAAATCTATCATTGAAGATATTCTCTCTAAATTACCAAAAAGAAATGAAAAGCCTACGGCTATATGGATTCCAAAGTCTCTCTTGAAAGAGTCTAGTGTTGAACAAAAAGTTAAGTTGACAGTCAAGCTTCCAAAGACTTCCAATTCATCTTCTTCCAAAAGTATTCCTCCATTCCATGCACCTAAACCACAACCTCTGCTATCCATTCACCATATTCCTTCACGTATTCCTTCATTCATGATTCTTATATCCTCTCGCCACCCTTCAAGGTATGTGTTGATGTTGATCTTACCTTCTTTTCCACGGTGGGCGCTAGAAATGTGTGTGTGAAAATTGTGTCTAATTTGTAGACACAACACTTCAGTAAAACATTAGAGGTTAGCTATAATCGAAATCATGCAAAATTGAAAGCTATCTAACCAAGCGATTTACTATCTTCTAGTAGGTGTGAGATTAATGTTCTCAGATTGTTATCGAGATCAGTGACCTAGACGACACCTAAATGAAGGATTTGAATGCAAAATAGATATGAAATATGAATGCAATTAATCTAATTTTTTTTGGATATTTCTATGCAATAATAATGATGAAAATTGATATGAAATCTATGCTAATATGAAAATTGATCTAACAATGATATGAATCTATGCTAAATGATATGCAATACTAATCTAGAAATGATATGATATTAGAATGAAGATTCTAACAATAATATGAAAGCTACGAATTTGAAATTGATATCACAACAATGTTTATTCGCAATAAGCTTTGATCCTTCCAATTGCAATTCTCCAGCATAAGTTTGCACAATTATGAGATGAATTATGAAGAGCTGAGCTTTGGTTTTATAGAAATCCAAGGCTTTGGAGGTGCATGGAAAAAAAGCCATAAATCACTCAGATTAACTCAGCTTGATTTTTGAGTTATCTGATAATAAAGACAATTAACTCACAAAAACATGCAAAAGCTAAGTTTTAACTCAAAATAGAGTTTAGCTTTAATTGATATATGATAGTTGTCTGCTTTTATGATTGTGCATGTTTTATTTATGAATTAATTTAATAATAAAGTGATTTATGCTCAACTTAACTGATTTTTAAAAATAAATAATTAATTTATGGGTTAATCAATTATTTAATCAAACTTTTATTAAAAACTATATTATTAAATAATGGAAACTTGCTTTAATTAATTAAATAAGAATTTAATCAATTATTCATAGGATATTGGATTTATTGTCAAAATTAAATAATACAATTAATAATAGATAGAATTAACTTCAATTAAATAATTAAGTGGCAGAATTAAATCTAATTAATTAAATATGCAAAATATTTAATTAATCAAATTTTAGGATAAATGTGATTTATTGCCAAATAATCATTAAATTAAAGATAATTATGATGATTAGGAATATTACTTGGAATATTCCCCGATGCAGAATTTAAGATAATCAATTAGGATTCGATGATGTTTAGATGTGCCTTAGGTTAGGACTTTGATGTCGATTTCATTTGATTTGATGATGTTTAGAGATTGATGAACTTATAGCCCATTTTTGGGGTATTACATTTTGCCCCTCTTTGAATTACTGTGTGAAGCTCAGTGGTTCAAAGAAAGTCTATGTTTGATAAAGATATGAAATTGATTCAAAATTGATAATTGATATGAGATAGAAGTTGATTGATATTGATTTGATATGGAGATAATAGGTCCTGAATGACCAAAGATAATGTTCACTATAACAGAAAATGAACCTATGATTGCGAAAGAGTGTCAAAATGCTTGATTCCAAACCTTACGATTGCGAAGAAGTGAGTGACCGGTTCTAGACTCGATTGTCTTAGCAGAACTAGCAGGTATCACATCTGAATCCTTTAGTTGCCGAAGAACCAAGGAAAGAACACTATGATTTGATGGTTGCAAAAATTGATACAGTTTACAAGATTAGGAGGATACCAGATTTATATGGATCGACGAATCTAATATGCCCCAAGTGATGATAGATTTGCCCCGAGCGATGAGGTCTTTTGATGAATCAGTACTAGATGTGATTGTTTGTCTTGATTACTGAGGAAGATATGATTTCCATAAAGATATGATTTCAAATTAGATTACAGACTTTGAATGATATGCAATACCATGCCCCCTTCAGGATTAAAATTGAAATCTGACAAGAAAAGTCAACGTTGAGAGTTCAGAAGCATGTTAATTGATTGGAAAAGTCATTATACATGTTCAAGAACGTATTCTACATCATTAAGAGGTCCTGGAGACCAATTTTGACTAGGTGAAACCATAAGTTGACCATGGTTGACCAAGTTGAAATTTTGATAGTTTGATGTTAGATAATCAGTTAAGGTGAATACTAGATTTCTGTGATGATTGAAGGTCGAATATGCAAGTAGTTAATAATATGAATGATCTCAGATTTGAATTTTGATCCTAAAAAAAGATTCTACTTGCTGTTTTGTTGGAGGAACCTTTGTGTGAGATTTGGCTCTTGTTAGATTTGAAGATGTGATTGAAGAATTCTTTAAGCATTGAAGTGCATCCAACCATTTGTGAGATCATGCAACATGCAAAATGCAAAGAGATATGCAAAATGAAATGCAACCTAAGACCTAGGACCTAGTCACTGATCATATGTCGATTTGTTATCATCGTTGAACTTTTAGGTAACCGGATAAATCAATACAATGCCCACTAGCTATGAAACCATAGACATATGAATATCAATTTGTATGCGCAAGAATCAATACAACATCCACTGGCTAGGCAACCATGGACATATGAATATTGATTTTGTTTTTGGAATGTCGGATTAGATATAAGCATCAAAGCATAAATGCCAGGATGACTTGAATATCATGTCCATTTTGATATAGCAATTCATATAAGCATCAAAACATAAACGTCGTGATGATCAAAATAATCCTTGCATTGCAAACACATCAAACAGTCAAGAGATCATTCTAAATCCAATGTGAATTACCCATAGTGACCCTTTATCATTCACATCCTTAGGCAAGATCGCGTTTCACAGTAGGAGAAAGAACTCACTCAAAAAGACAATAGTTAGATCTAACTTCTTTGAATTTTCTGGGTATCAATGGTCAAGGTACGCATGGCCATCCAATTCAAGATAGAGGCTCTTATAGTCAGACACCATTTCAATCCAGAATTTCTAAAGTTGTTAGAATTTCACATACAAGCAGAAGACAAAGAAAAGATTATGCCCCCAATCAACACTCTCTAAATCCTATAAAGGACATCATCAAAGAGCTCGAAGGGACACAATATGTAGAAATCTCAATGTGAATCAGTAAGCATTGAGATTTTGATGGCTTTTGTGGACAATACCTTGATGACGATCCATCTACTACTATTGAGGACTATCAAATGCATCGTGCTAGCTTGAAGCATCAATATTATAAGAATCCTTCTCCTAAGGACTCTCCTACTGAAAATAAAGATTATCTTTTCAAGCAAGATCATGTTAATGTTGGACCTTTGTCTTGTGATGGTTCCCTTCCTTCCCCTACTTCCTCCAATACTCGTACATTTCCTAAAGCTTATGATTCTTTCAAATCTTTCACAGAACCTTCATCTAATGAAAGTCCTGATACTTTTCATGTGGTTCCCTATAGTTATCCTCCAGGGCTACCTCTTAAATAAACTCAAGCTAACCTTCACTTGGCTGCAAATACTTTCAATAATGATAAACCTAAAGAGCCTAAGCCTTCATATGCTATAATCCCTACTTCAGCTAGTCCTCCACCATCTCTTCCAAAGTCATCCATACAATACCAACATGCTTCCTTGTCCTTAGAAGTGGCTCCATGTCAAGAGGACTCTAAAAATGATGAAGAAAAGAACATAAAGAAAGATCAAGATCAAGAACCCTCCATATTGTCCAATCCTTTTCCCGATGTCTCTTATCCACTTCATGGTTCTTTTGATCTTACAGACCCTTTTTCATTCATTCCACCATGTCTTAAGTATTCTCCTAAGCAAGATCAAGCTACTACCTACACTGTTGAGCTTATTTACAATCAAAATAACCTTACTACACTTGCGCTTTCCAAAGATGATACTTCCATTAAGGTTGTTAAAAATGGTTTTTTTACTTCCAATGTTAAGCCTATTGAAAATCAAAAGAAAAATTATTCGCTTGTGCTATCCAAAGATCCTTGTCAAGATCAAAGTCTTCCATCTTCTTGTTCTACCACTCCATGTTCATTTCCACTTTCTACTCTTCCTAAGTCTTTGCAAGATTTGAACAATCCTATCAAAGAAGGTGCTCCTATTCAAGATGTCCATGATTCTATTGAAAAATTTAATGCTCACTCTAAAGATGCTGATATCCTTGGTTGTCATATAGATGCTGATGAACTTATTGATTACCCTTTTGCATCTTCCACTTCCATCCTTGGACCTCTTCCACCACTACAAAGGGCTTCATGTTTGCCTTCCATCTTGGGTCCTTATGTCCCTTCACTTTCCCCTCCTAACTCTCCTAATTCGCCATCCATCTTGGGTCCTTACATCCCTTCATCTCCCATATTTCTTCAAGATCAACATAGATGCATACCCTTGAATCCTTTTCATCCACTCACCCATCTAAACCAGTCATATCCTTCTTCTTCCATAAGTCCCAAGTCTTTTGGAAATAACTTGAATGTTCAATACAAGAAAAAGAAGCAATACAAGAATCCATTAAAAAAAGATCACCATGTCTCCTCTAATAGACATGGAAACATAAAGTCAAAAGAGATATCTAAGAAGAAAACTACAAGACAAGTATGGGTTCCAAAATCCATCATTGAAGATATCCTCTCTAAATTACCAAAAAGAAATGAAAAGCCTATTGCTATATGGATTCCAAAGTCTCTCTTGAAAGATTTTGGTGTTGAACAAAAATTTAAGTTGACATTCAAGCTTCCAAAGACTTCCACTTCATCTTCTTCCAAAAGCATTCCTCCATTCCATGCACCTAAACCACAACCCCTGCTATCCATTCACCATATTCCTTCATGTATTCTTTCATTAAAAATTCTTATATCCTCTCGCCATCCTTCAAGGTATGTGTTGACATTGATCTTACCTTCCTTTCCATCTACCCTTTCACAATCCTTCTATTCATTTTCCTTCTACCTTCTATCATTTTTTCTCATTTTCCTATTCCTCCTATCTTCCAACCTCACTTGCTTTACATAAAATCTTATCCTCCATTTTCTCTTCCATCTTCCTTTCCCTATCAACATCTTTGAGCATATCATTTTGAATCCTTGGCATATCATGGTTTAGCCTTTCAAGGAGCATTATCTAAAAATGTTGCCTTCTTCCAAAAAAAAAAAAAATGAAAAAAAAAAAAAATTGAAAATGTGCCTTGGTGAAAACCTAGAAATAGGCACCTTGGTAGCAAAAGTAAAGAGAAATAAATTCATCCTATGGTGAAAACCACTTCCTTGTGGCACCTTGGATAAGTACCATGATGAAAACCTAGCAATCAGGCATCATGCGTAGTTCTTCTATATGTTTCATCCATTCCATCTTCTCTCTTTGATCTTAACAATGTTGATCTATAAAATGAACATTTGGCTATCTTGTGAGCTACTTTACGCTGATCTTGCTTTCATTCCCTTCCTATTTAGCCTTCATATCCATCTTCCTGTATTCATTTTCACCTATCGCTATCCTTTTCCACTTTGGTCTTGATCTAATAAAAAAAGAAAGAAAGAGTAAAACACAGTGCTTTGAAGCCTCTTGACATGTCTACTCCTTTGGACTACATCCTATCCTTCTTTGGCATTACACTTTTGTGACTTATCCTATGCTAGCCTTTCATTGCTTGTCCAAATGTTCTTTACATGACAATTTTTCCCTAGCTTGAGTATTCTTGAGGATTTTTCCCTTGAGGATTTCTTCCCTTCATTCTCCTTCATTCTCTTGTCTTCTATCTCTTCTACTAGCTTGCCAATCCCTCTTGTTCTCCACCTTGCTAGACATTGGGACTGCATGATATGATCTTTCTTGGGAGTTTGCAATGAAAAAAAGATGCTATCAAGTATACCAAGTATCAGAACTAGTATCAAAATAAGTATCAGAACCAGTATTAGAACAAATATCAGAACAAGTATTAGAACTAGTATCAGAATCACTATCAGAACTAGTATCAGAACAAGTATCAAAACAAGTATTAGAACCAATATCAGAATGCCTACAGGGGCTACACCTTTTGCTTTAGTTTATGGGTCTGAAGTGGTACTGCCTATTGAGGTTGAAATCCCATCACTAAGAATTAGAATGCATGGTCTAGTAACTGATGATGACTATAGAGTGTCTAGGTTACAAGAACTGGAACTACTAGATGAGCGCAGACAAGCAACGTATGATCATCTCAGAGTATATCAAAAGAGAATGTCTAGAGGCTACAACAAGAAAGTCAGACACAGAGAATTTCAGGTTGGCGATCTAGTCTTGAGAGAAAATCTGAAAAATCAATCCCATCGAGAACGCAAGGGGAAGTTTGAACCCAATTGGCTGGGTCCCTTTGTCATCACTACTACTTTTGGCTCTAGTGCCTATCAACTCTCAATGACTGAAGGAGAACAACTTTGAGAACCAATCAACATTCTCCATCTGAAGAAATTCTACACCTAAGGCATTCAGTCTATGGTAAATGTCCTGAAAAAAATCTTAAAAATTGGAAAATGTCCTGAAAAAAATGAACATCTTGGTGAAAACCTAGCAATAGGTGCTTTGATGATTCGCAAAAAAATCAAAAAATATCAAAAGTACAAAAAAATTGAAAAATGAAAAATACAAAAAAAAATGAAAAAAAAGAAAAAGTGTCTTGGTGAAAACCTGGGAACAGGTGCCTTGGTAGCAAAAATAGAATCTCTACCAAGATGGTGAAAACCTAGCAAACGAGCACCACTTATTTCAAAATGCTCCATCTATCAGTGCAATCTTGGTCTTTCCCAGCTTTTAGTCTTGCTTTAGTTTGTACATATCTCCCGGTTTGTTTTTACATTTCCAATTTTCAATACATCGGTTTGTCCACCAATCTGCTCTAGTGTTTGTATCATATCAATGTTCAAACTTGGAAGCAATCAATGTTATATCCTATGGCCTCCAGTGTATCTTAGACATATCATATCCAGTCAGAGTCCTTTGAAGCTTCATTTGAGTCAGTCAAGTCTGCCTTGTCTCCAGAAAGGATTTTGCATCTACAACAACAATCAAACACAAATTGAAAACAATCTATGCTTTTATCTCCTTGTATGCTTACTGATTTGCATTGAGATTTCTACATATTGTGTCCCTTTGAGCTCTTCAATGATGTCCTTTATAGGATCTAGAGAGTGATGACTAGGGGCATAATCTTTTCTTTGTCTTCTGCTTGTATGTGAAAATCTAACAACTTTGGAAATTCTGGATTAAAATGGTGTCCGACTATAAGAGCATCTATCTCAAATTGGATAGCCATGTGTACCTCGACCATTGATACCCAGAAAATTTAAAGAAGTTTGATCTAACTATTGTCTTTTTGAGTGAGTTCTTTCTCCTACTGTGAAACGCGATCTTGCCTAAGGATGTGAATGATAAAGGGTCACTACGGGTAATTCACATTGGATTTAGAATGATCTCTTGACTATTTGATGTGTTTGCAATGCAAGGAGTATTCTGGTCATCACGACGTTTATGTTTTGATGCTTATACGAATTGCTATATCAAAATGGACATGATATTCAGGTCATCCTGGCATTTATGCTTTGATGCTTATATCTAATCCTACATTCCGAAAACAAAATCAATATTCATACGTCCATGGTTGCCTAGCCAATGGATGTTGTATTGATTCTTGTGCATACAAATCGATATTCATATGTCTATGGTTTCATAGCTAGTGGGCATTGTATTGATTTATCCGATTACCTAAAAGTTCAATGATGATAACAAATCGACATATGATCAGTGACTAGGTCCTAGGTCTTAGGTTGCATTTCATTTTGCATATCTCTTTGCATTTTGCATGTTGCATGATCTCACAAATGGTTGGACGCACTTCAATGCTTAAATAATTCTTCAATCACATCTTCAAATCTAACAAGAGCTGAATCTCACACAAAGGTTCCTCCAATGAAACAGCAAGTAGAATCCTTTTTCGGGATCAAAATTCAAATCTGAGATCATTCATATTATTAACTACTTACATATTCGACCTTCAATCATCACAGAAATCTAGTATTCAACTTAACTGATTATCTAACATCAAACTATCAAAATTTCAACTTGGTCAACCATGGTCAACTTACGGTTTCAACTAGTCAAACTTGGTCTCCAGGACCTCTCAATGATGTAGAATGCATTTTTGAACGTGTATAACCACTTTTCCAATCAATTAACATGCTTCTGAACTCTCAACACTGACATTTCTTATCAGATTTCAATTTTAATCCCAAAGGGGGCATGGTATTGCATATCATTCAAAGTCTGTAATCTAATTTGAAATCATATCTTTATGAAAATCATATCTTCCTCAGTAATCAAGAAAAACAATCACGTCTAGTACTGATTCATCAAAAGACCTCATCACTCGGGGCAAATCTATCATCACTTGGGGCATATCAGATTTGTCGATCCATATCAATCTAGTATCCTCCTAATCTTGTAAACTGTATCAATTTTTGCAACCATCGGATCATAGTGTTCTTTCCTTGGTTCTTCAGCAACTGAAGGATTCAGATGTGATACCTGCTAGTTCTGCTAAGACAATCGAGTCTAGAATCGGTCACTCACTTCTTCGCAATCATAAGGTTTGGAATCAGGCATTTTGACACTCTTTCACAATCATAGGTTCATTTGCTGTTATAGTGAACATTATCTTTGGTCATTCAGGACCTATTATCTCCATATCAAATCAATATCAATCAACTTCTGTCTCATATCAATTATCAATTTTGAATTAGTTTCATATCTTTATCAAACACAGACTTTCTTTGAACCACTGAGCTTCACACAGTAATTCAAAGAGGGGCAAAATGTAATACCCCAAAAATGGGCTATAAGTTCATTAATCTCTAAACATCATCAAATCAAATGAAATCAACATCAAAGTCCTAACCTAAGGCACATCTAAACATCATCGAATCCTAATTGATTATCTTAAATTCTACATCGGGGAATATTCCTAGTAATATTCCTAATCATCATAATTATCTTTAATTTAATGATTATTTGGCAATAAATCACATTTATTCTAAAATTTGATTAATTGAATATTTTGCATATTTAATTAATTAGATTTAATTCTGCCACTTAATTATTTAATTGAAGTTAATTCTATCTATTATTAATTGTATTATTTAATTTTGACAATAAATCCAATATCCTATGAATAATTGATTAAATTCTTATTTAATTAATTAAAGCAAGTTGTCATTATTTAATAATATAGTTTTTAATAAAAGTTTGATTAAATAATTGATTAACCCATAAATCAATTATTTATTTTCAAAAATCAGTTAAGTTGAGCATAAATCACTTTATTATTAAATTTTTTCATAAATAAAATATGCACAATCATAAAAGCAAACAACTATCAAATATCAATTAAAGCTAAACTCTATTTTGAGTTAAAACTTAGCTTTTGCATGTTTTTGTGAGTTAATTGTCTTTATTATCAGATAACTCAAAAATCAAGCTGAGTTAATCTGAGTGATTTATGGATTTTTTTTCATGCACCTCCAAAGCTCTGGATTTCTATAAAACCAAGGCTCAGCTCTTCATAATTCATCTCATAATTGTGCAAACTTATGCTGGAGAATTGCAATTGGAAGGATCAAAGCTTATTGCGAATCAACATTGTTGTGAGATCAATTTCAAATTCATAGCTTTCATATTATTGTTAGAATCTTCATTCTCATATCATATCATTTCTAGATTAGCATTTCATATCATTGTTAGATCAATTTTCATATTAGCATAGATTTCATATCAATTTTCATCATTATTATTGCATAGAAATATCCAAAAAAAATTAGATTAATTGCATTCATATTTCATATCAGTTTTGCATTCAAATCCTTTGTTTAGGTGTCATCTAGGTCACTGATCTTGATAACAATCTGAGAACATTAATCTTGCACCTACTAGAAGGTAGTAAATCGCTTGGTTAGATAGCTTTCAATTTTGCATGATTTTGATTATAGCTAACATCTAATGTTTTACTGAAGTGTTGTGTCTACAGATTAGGTACAATTTTCACACACAGAACTTATCGAGTCTGATCCACCTATGGCTGAATTGGACTCCCACAATGATATTGAGCCTATTCATGAATTGAATGTCTTAAGTTGTAATATCACCTTTTAACTCAAGCGTCGGGTTAGGACCAATGATGATAGATCCATATCCATAAACACTATCTCCCAATCTTTCCCCATTTTGACTATCCAACATCTTGAACTTCTTGATCAAACCTCCAAAAATTTGAGCCATGGTATTTATACCTTCCTGAATGACTATGCCCTTGCTTGCTACCTCAATGTAGTTGAGCCTATGAGTACTTCCATCAGTGAACCAAGCATTAGCATGACGGAGTCAGACATCAAATATCTTAGTCAGAAAAATAAAAATAAAAATAAAAAGAAAAGGAGTTCTGAGGGTGAAAACCACTTTGTGGCAGCCTCAGAACCTACAAAAGTAAAAATAAAAGACATATCCAAAGGTGAAAACCTCTCTGAGGTGCCTAAGGATGAGATATTTGATGTTCTTCTGAGTCATTTACGGGATAGATCTCTAGTTCTAATTGAGCCCACTCAATCCATCAACTTGGGAACAATAGAAGAACCATAATTGATCCATGTAGCACAATCTTTATCAAAAGAAGAGAAGAAAAAATTTACAACATTCCTAACAGAAAAGAAGATCAACTTTGCATGGAAATATTCAGATATGTCAGGGTTGGATCCTAATCTTATAATGCACCATTTATCTATAGCTCCAAATGCCAAACCTGTCAAGCAAAAATTGAGAAAGATGCATCCTCATATATGTTGCACTCTTGGTAAAAGTTGAATTAGACAAGCTCCTAAAAGCTAGATTCATCTGAGTTATTGACTATGTAGAGTGGATCTCTAATATTGTACGCATTTCAAAACTAGATAAATCAATCAGAGGGTGCATAGATTTTGGAGATGTAAATAGAGCATGCCCTAAGGATGATTTTCCATTACTAACATTGATATGATAGTGGACATGACTATGGGCTTTGAGATGTATTCTTTAATGGATGGTTTTTCTAGGTATAATCAAATAAAAATTTCTATAGAGGATCAAGAGAAAACTACTTTTACATGTGCATGGGGCACCTTCTATTGGAATGTCAGGCCATTTGGGCTTAAAAATGTTGGTGCTACATATCAAAGAGCCATGACATCTATTTTTCATGACATGATGCATAAGACTATGGAGGATTATGTTGATGATACTTTAGCAAAATCTATGATTAGAGCTAAACATCTAAATGACTTGAGCAAGATACTAGACAGAATGGAAAAATTTATTCTTAGACTAAATCCTCAGAAGTGTGCTTTTGATGTCACTTCTAGAAAGCTCTTAGGATACATAGTTGCAAAGAAGGGCATTGAAGTTGATCCAGCTAAATTAAAGGCTACCATGGAAATGCAACCTCCAAAGAATATTAGTCAAATGAGGACATTGCAAGGAAGATTCAATCTATCAGAAGATTTATATCACAGCTAGTAGACATATCACAACCTTTTACAAAAACATTACATAAAGGTGTGACCTTTGCATGGAATGAAGAATGCGAGAACAACTTTAATCATATCAAAAATTATCTATCAAATCCTCCTATCTTGATGCCTCCCATTCTAGGGAAGCCTTTGATCTTATATGTCTCCGCTACAGATACATCACTGGGGGCATTGCTAGCACAACATGATGAGAACAAAAAGGAAAGAGCTATATATTATATCAGTAGAACATTGGTTGCATATGAAAAAAACTATTCAATGATTGAGAAAGCTTGTCTAGCTATGATCTTTGCATCACAAAAATTGAGACATTACATGTTAGCTCATACCACACATTTGGTAGCTAAGATTGATCCACTCAAGTACCTACTAAGCAAAGCTGCCCTCATAGGTAGATTAGCTAAATGGATCATGCTCTTAAGTGAATTTAACATTGAATATGTGGAACAAAAAGCTATCAAAGGATAGGTTATTGCTGATCAATTAGCAAATGCACCTATGATTGATGATACACCAATGCAAATGGAATTTCCAAATTCCTCTATCATGACTCTTTCTTCTAGAGAATGGAAGTTATTCTTTAACGGCTCCTATACACAGAATGGATCAAGAGAAGGCATATTTTTCATAACTCCTCAAGGATACTCAATCCCAAAAGCATTCAGATTAAAATTCCCTTGCACGAACAATATTGCAGAATATGAAGCCCTTCTTAATGGCATGAAACTAGCAATTGAGTGGAGAGTGACAAAGCTACACATTCATGGAGACTCTCAACTTATTATCCATCAAGTCAATGATGTGTACCAAACTAAAGATGAAAAGCTCATTCCTTTTAAGAGAATGGTAGATGATTTAAAGAAGTATTTCATATCTATCACATTTGAGAAAATTCTTAGAATAGAGAACAAGGCTACCGATGCCATGGAAATGCTATCTACTCTATTACAGCAGCCTAAACATGAGCTATGCTATGAGTTCTTGGTGGAAGCACTATCTTATCCTATATATGATTCCCCCAAAACCTGCATGATCTACACTGTTGTTGGTCATGATTCATCCAGATACAAAAACCTATTTTCCTATCTCCAAGACCAAATCATTCCTGATACCTTCAACCTCCATGAAAAGAGATACCTTATCCGTAATGCATCCCGATATGTCATCATTAGTCATGATCTATACAAACAAGGTCTAGCTGGTACTCTACTTAGATGTTTAGAATGGGAAGAGTCTCAATGTGCGTTAGAGGAAGTCCATGATGGTATTTGTGGGTCACACTCGAACGGTTTAACACTAGCTCAAAAACTTATTAGGCCTGGGTACTATTGGCTTGAAATGGAGAAAGAGTCTATCAAGTTTGCTAAGAATTGTCAAAAGTGCCATGTGCATGGAGACTTAATCCATGCTCTAGGTAGAGATCTAATTCTCTTTACTACATAATGGCCTTTTCACCAATGGGCATTTGATCTTATAGGAGCTATACATCCTCATTCTTCTAATGGACATACCCATATAATCATAGCTATAGATTATTTTACAAAATGGGTAGAAGCAACCCCTTTGACACAAGCAACTGGAAAACAAATATCTATGTTCATATTGAACTATATCATTTGCAGATATGGGATACCTCATTCCATAATCATAGATAATGGTGGAAAATTCAAGAACAAAGATCTAGATGATTTATGTGCTAAATTCAACATTACACAACATTGGTCATCTATCTACTATCCTCAAGGGAATGGACAAGTAGAGGCTTCTAACAAGAATCTATTGAAAATCTTGCACCGTACAGTTAATAAAATAGGAAGAGACTAGCATCTCATGATTAATTCAGCTTTCTGGGCCTACATAACAAGTATCAGAATGCCCACTAGGGCTACGCCTTTCACTTTAGTTTGTGGGTCTGAAGCGGTACTTCCTATTGAGGTTGAAATCTCATCACTATGAATCAGAATGCATGGCCTAGTAACTGATGATGACTACAGAGTGTCTAGGTTGCAAGAACTTGAACTACTAGATGAGCGCAAACAAGCAGTGTATGATCATCTCAGAGTATATTAGAAGAGAATGTTTAGAGGCTACAATAAGAAAGTTAGACACAAAGAATTTTAGGTTGGTGATCTAGTCTTGAGAGAGAATCCTAAAAATCAATCACATCGAGAATGCAAGGGGAAGTTTGAACCCAACTGGTTGGGTCCCTTTCTTATCACTGCTACTTTTGGCTCTGGTGCCTATCAAATCTCAATGACTGAAGGAGAACAGCTCTGAGAACCAATCAACATTCTCCATCTGAAGAAATTCTATGCCTAAGGCATTTAGTGTATGGTGAAATGTCCTGAAAAAATCTTAAAAATCTGAATAAGTCCTAAAAAAATGAACATCTTGGTGAAAACCTAGCAATGGGTGCCTTGATGATTCTAAAAAAAAAGTAAAAAAATATCAAAAATACAAAAAAATTGAAAAAATTAAAAATTAAAAAATTAAAAAAATGAGAAAAAGAAAAGGTTCCTTGGTGAAAACTTGGAAACAGGTGCCATGGTAGCAAAAATAAGATCTTTGCCAAGATGGTGAAAACTCAGCAAACAGGTGCCAGTTGTTTCAAAATGCTCCATCTATCAGCACAATCTTGGCCTTTCCCAACTTTCAGTCTTGCTTTAGTTTATACATATCTCCCGGTGTGTTTCTGTGTTCCTATTTTCAATAAGTCGGTCTCTACACCAATCAGCTCAAGCGTCTATATCCTATTAATGTTCAAACTTGGGGGCAATCAAAGTCATATCCTATGGCCTCCAATGTATCTTAGACATATCATATCCAATCAGAGTCCTTTGACGATTCATTTGAGTCATTCAGTCCGTCCTGTCTCTAGAAAGGACTTTGCATCTACAACAACGCAATCAACATCAAACTCAAAATGAAAATAATCTATGCTTTTTACATGATTTTATCTCCTTGTATGATTACTAATTCACATTGAGATTTTTTCATATTGCGTTCCCACAAGCTCTTCGATGATGTCCTTTACAGGATTTAGAGAGTGACGACTAGGGGCATAATCTTTACTTTGTTTTCTTCTTATATGTGAAAATCTAACAACTTTAGAAATTCTGGATTGAAATGGTGTCTGACTGTAAGAGCCTCTATCTTGAATTGGATGGCCATGCGTACCTCGACCATTGATACCCAAAAAATTCAAGGAAGTTTGATCTAACTATTGTCTTTTTTGAGTGAGTTCTTTCTCCTATTGTGAAACATGATCTTACCTAAGGATGTGAACGATAAAGGGTCACTACGGGTAATTCACATTGGATTTAGAATAATCTCTTGACTACTTGATGTGTTTGTAATGCAAGGCATATTTAGGTCATCATGAAATTTATGTTTTGATGCTTATACAAATTGCTATATCAAAATGGACATGATATTTAGGTCATCTTGGCGTTTATGCTTTGGTGCTTATATCTAATCTGACATTCTGAAAACAAAATCAATATTCATATATCCATGGTTTCCAAATTAGTGGGTGTTATATTGATTCCTACACATACAAATCAATATTCATATGTCTATGGTTTCATAACTAGTGGGCATTGTATTGGTTTATCTAGTTACCTAAAAATTCAATGATGAGAATGACCGACACATGATCAGTGACTAGGTCCTAGGTCTTAGGTTGCATTTTACTTTGCTTGTTTCTTTACATTTTACATGTTTGCATGATCTCACAAATGGCTAAATGAACTTCAATGCTTAAAACAATTCTTCAATTGCCTATTCAAATCTAACAAGATCTGAAACCTAACTCGAAGGTCTCTTCATCGACTCACAAATAGTTATCCTACTAGGTTAAACATCCTTTTGACATAAGACTGAGTACTTGTCTTCATCAATACCTGCAAAACATATCATGTGTATCATTGCATTTACATATCTTAATTATATGTTGCATTACACTACATTCATGTGCATAAGCATAAATCATACATACATATTTCCATAATCAAATACATTTGCATAACATCCATACATTTGAAAGAAATCATTGCATTGCATATATCCATACATACATTATACTCTACTCATAGCATAAGCATCACATGATATCATCATAAATCAAAACATGACAAGTACACATGAAGTCACAACAAAAATATTGATCTCATATATATATCAAAAATCTCAAACTAGTCAAGGGTGAACTACTGGCATAGTGTACAAAAGAATGAGCTTAGCTGAGCTATTAGAATCAGAATAGTATATTAGAATCAAAACATCAAAAATTTCAAAACATATCATAGATCGATTAGCTCTTAGCCTAATCCTCTACACCTAGTGGAGGAGGAGGTGGTGCATCTAGTACTACCTCTACTCTAGGTGCTCTAGCTCCCTCTAATGCCATCATGTACTGTGAATAGGAGGGAACTCTTTGTGTAGCAGGAAAAACTATATAATATGTGGACACATAGTAAGCTACTCGTGAGGTCTGATGAATCACCTCTTCCTATAATCTTTGTACCTCTGCACATAGCTTAGTCCACTATCTACCTACCTCTATGTATCGCTCCTCCCATC
Source organism: Chamaecyparis obtusa (assembly GCA_027943335.1). Classification (NCBI taxonomy): domain Eukaryota; kingdom Viridiplantae; phylum Streptophyta; class Pinopsida; order Cupressales; family Cupressaceae; genus Chamaecyparis; species Chamaecyparis obtusa. The sequence goes on from BSBK01001607.1 coordinate 626,584, forward strand.
GAGCACTATGTACCTTCAGGTCCCTGACCTATGCACTAAGTCATCTAATAGTCTCCTATGGAGTAGGAGGAGAAGTAGGATCAACATCTAGAATCTCAGTATCTGGGGGAGCTTTCTCAATGGTCTCTACCCTCTGTGCCTTACGGTGTCTGATCTCAGCACCTAAATCAAATCTAGTATCATCCTGTAGGGGATCAGTATCTCCACCTACCACCTACTTGGCTGCTAGTACCTCATTAGCTAAACCAACTCCACCTAATTTACCACCCTCTCCCCTAGTCCGTCTATGAGAACCAAAAGATCTTCCTATTGTAGAACTAGTGGGGACAAGTGTGCCTCATCTGTCCTGATGGTTTCTATGGTGGATCCATCACTCTGGGTCTCAGAGATGTGGGATGTATCATGGGAGCCTATGTAGGTCTAGGACCCTATCCCATCTGAGCACCTATAAAATCCGTCACCTCCTCCATGGAGGGTATCAGCTCAGTCAGATCAAAAAATCTATGAATGGGATGGTCAGCAAGCTAGGAAATGAATCCATTAGTAACACTAGCATTGAGTACATCTGGTCTGTACTCACAATCTCTACCGACAATAGCACTATAATCTTATGAACACAAAGCATAAGAGAGCCTCTGTGTCCATCCAAGTCCAATCTCATGACCTATCCGTGCATATGTAGCATAATCCTCAGGGGCATCCTATACTCACCCATACTGCTGCTAGACCCTGTAATAAGGAATCTCTCTATAGTGGAGGATGACCTCCCAATCAGTACACGACTCTAGAAAAAGAAACTAAATTTCTCTTGAGTAGTAGGCCAAGGCTTAATGGCTATGTTGGGTATATTCTTAATTTTCTAAGGTTTTTGTCCAAATGTTGGTTTAGTCCTTTGGTTCGTGAAGTTTTCCTAGATCTAGGTGTCGGAATTTCTTCAAAATTATCATAACCAAGTTCAAAAATCCTTACCCTAGGTCTTGTCTTTGAAGAATTTTGAATTCATGTCAAAACCCTAAAAATGTCTGCCATTTTCAAATAAACCTTAAGTCATTCTCTTCATTGCTATTTGAACGTTACTTTTTAAGTCACTTAAGTTCATTAAAGAGCACATGTGTTTATTTTTCACGTAGGGGTTATATCTTTTTTCCTAAGTCTAGAAACCCAGTGATATAAATAATTTATCCTACATCCTAATTACCTTATATTCTAATGTTTCAATTTTCATTCAACTGTGAATCTTTAAAGAAGATCTAATGGTGGTCGTGTGTTCGCATGGAATCTTTCCAAGCCATGCAAACATGTGAAATATCCATTGATTTTATAATGAAGTTTGATGCGGAAACAAGGTGGGACCACTGACAAGTATTTCACAAATGGTGGCCTTTTATTTGTAAAGGATGGTGGGGCCAGTGGCAGAGGAATCTCCAAAGTGTGAAAATTAATAAGGGGAAGACCAATGGCTATCGTATAATCACATGGGATCTTAGAGGCCTATGCGATCATGCGACAAGCCGTCGATCTTGCATAAAGCCAAGTGCGATTCTCAAGTGGGACTTTTGATAGATGTACATGAATAGCATTTTCTCATTGGCTAATATTAGTAGGACCAGTGTCAGTTTTTGCACATGGTTTCTCCCTGATGGGTCATTAATACTTGCTGATGTGGAAGATGTCAACAGACACCAGTGCTTGGAAAGAAAGAAAGTACATGACAATTTTCCAGGTGTTGCAAGCATGGATTTTCTTTATTGACAAAGGTGAAGTGGGACCCACAACTTGAAGAAAGCTAATGACGGTGATTGATGCTATCACCTAGGAAGAGCATCTGAAGTTTTTCATAGATAAGGTCAATGATTAGAAAGAAGATCCCATTATTCACTGGGAATAATGTTATCACCTATGAAGAGCATGTGAAGTTTTTCACAAATAAGGTCAATGATTATGAGATTGAACATGAAGATGTCATAATGAAGCTCTTTGTTCAATCATTGATTGAAGATGCTAGGGATTGGTACAGGGGTCTACCTGAGAATAGTATTGCATCTTGGGAAGAATTTGTCAGATGCTTTAAAGAGCAATATGCAGAACATGTGAACTCTAGCTACATACTCAATGAGTTCAATAATATCAAGAAACACTATAATGAGAGCATGTCAGAGTTTAATAGCCGATTCCAAAAGGCTATGTATAAACTATTCCAAGTATTGAGGCTAGATGATGCAGTCTGCATGACAACTTATTTCAACTCTATGGATGGTAAGATGTCTTACCTTTTGAGAGATAAGAATCCCCGTACCCTTAGGGATGCTTTTAAGTTGGCCATAAATATTGAGAGTAACTGAAAGGCATCTGGCCAAATGTACAAAAGGGATGAAGGTAGACTGTGGAAAGAAACCAGGCCACAACCTGCAAGGCCATCCAAAGAAGAGGATAGAATGGATAAAGGAACTAGTACTAACAAAGATTTCCCAGCAAGGTTTGATAAAGGTGGTAAAAATTTTCAAGATACAAGGCCACCTTATCAAAGGTGGGACAAAGCCCCTAACTTAAGAGATATGCCTTACAAAACAAACTGAAAAGATGGGAGGCCTGTTCCTGATAATAATGAACCCCAAAAGGGAAGAGATACACCAGATCCTTTGAAGAAAAATATAGCACATAATGTGGAAAGTACCCCTTGGTGTGTGGCTTGTAATATGCCCCACTCACCATTCCAATGTGTTTTTTCTCAAGCCTTGGGAGAAGAGGCCAATGACTCATATGCAGGAGATTATGAAGGATCTGAAAAGCTTGCTATTAACACGTTCACTACTAAACTAATGGGGGACCTAGTGTCCTCAGATGATGAATTTATTTGTCCTAATGTTGATCATAAGAGGAAGATCTTCTCTGATTATGAACAACAAATATTTACTCAATCTGATCAGGAAGAGTTTGATAATAATGATTGTAAGACTCATATGGTAGAATCTGGATTAGATGAAAAACAATGGAGAAAGCCCAGTGAAGAAGAGATCAAAAGTCTAACTATGGCTGCTATTACTCAAGCAAAATCCTCATAAAATTTGAGGAACAGAAAGGTAGATAATGATCAGGGAGTCCCTAGATCAATATTTGTTAAGAATAAGCTCCAAGATAAGGATTCCTCAAAGCCACCTATTGTAAATAGTAAAGATGAAGGGTTTGAAGCTGAGAAGAAAAGGAAACCAGAAGTTATTACTGACAAGGTGAAAAAGAAAATTGGCAGGTCAAAGGATCACCCTGACTTTTATACTAACTCCCCTACCTTTGATATGAGACATTCCTTGTCCCAAATGAAGGTCTCCATCCCTTTGCTTGAAATGTTGAAAATAGAGGAGCACAAAGCAGCAGCTTTGGCTCTTATAAGTGAGTAGAGAACCACTCCTATTCTACAAGAGGAAGGGAAGTCCATGGATAATCCAATTGCAATTAATGACATCTCTGATGTATGTGTTGGGACTATTGTGACACAAGAACCCTCTTCTATCAATCCTTTCTACGTTACTTTGCTTGTAAATAATTGTTTGCTAAAAAATTGTATGATTGATTGTAGCTCTGCTACAACTGTAATGCCTTATCAAGTGATGAAGGAGTTAGGGTTGCAAGTTGATACATCTAGTGGAAGGTGTTATGCCATGGATAACAAGGTAGTACCTATTGTAGGGACCCTAATTGGAATTGAAGTGAAGATTGCTGCATTCCCAGAAGCCACATATAAAATGGATGTGGTTGTTGTTGATACAAAACCTCATTATGGCATGTTACTGTCAAGACAATGGGCTATAGTAGTGGGTGGAAATTTGCAACTAGATTTGTCATATGCTACCATCCCAATAAATGGAACTGAGGTAAAGTTGTACAGGGAGCCTCGTTCTTCAGTCATGATTGAAGTGGTTTCTCTGGAGGATCTAAATTATTTTGTAGATATTGACGAGCAATTTTGTGATTGAAGAGGTAGTACCTCAAATGAAAAACACATATCCAATTGTGGATGAGCTGATTTTGTAGCAAGATGGGCTCTGGAAAATGTTCTTTGATAGTGGATGCTCCAAGGAAGGATCAGGAGCTGGTGTTGTATTTATTTCCCCATCAGGTATTACATTTAAATACTCATTCTTATTGACTTTTCAATGTACCAATAATACTACTGAGTATGAGGCTTTAATATTGGGACTAGATGTATCCATAAAGCATGGTATTAAATTTTTAAAAGTCCATGGTGATTCCCAACTTGTTATAGCCCAAGTAAGATCTCAGTATGCTTCCAAGGATGAAAAATTGAAACTGTATAAACATGTTGTTTAGGATAGACTAGAGTTTTTTGATGCTTTCAATCTGCTTTGGGTAGAAAGATCCAATAATATCATGGCATATTTTCTTACAAATGTTGCCCTTAAGAGTGAAGACATAACCCTCACTGGTGTGTCTATGTTAGAGGTCAAAACTAGGCCTGTTGTGCCTGATAATGTATATAATTGGCAAGTTTTCAAGGATGACCTAGATATCCTTAGGTTTATTCAAGGCCTTGATCAGTATGATGGCCAGCAAATAGATTTCAATGAAGCACAGCAGTGTGTTGAGGGAAAATAATGTATCATGGGAAATGAAATAGTGCAATTACCATCCAACCACATACCTAAAGGGTTAGTGGAATTGGAGGGGATGTTTAAAATAAATGATGGTTTTTTGTCCCAAAAGTCTAACACCAAAATGGAAGATTTAGAGGAAATAAATTTGGGTTCAGAAACCTCCCCACAAATGGTATACATTGGGAAGAAATTGAGCAGAGAGATCAGAGGAAATCTGATCAGGATTTTGAAAAGATACAAGCATGTATTTGTTTAGTCCTATGATGACCTCAAAGCTTATAGGGCTGATTTGTTTTAGCATGAAATCCCTCTAAAGGAGGAAACCAGGCCTTTTAGACAAAAGCAGAGACCCATTAACCCTTTACTAGCCACTAAGATGTAGGTTGAGTTGACAAAACTAAGAGATGTTAGTATCATTGAACCAATTAGGCACTCAACTTGGGTTTCAAACCTTGTACCAGTAAGGAAAAATAATGGTGACATACGGCTCTTTGTTGATTTTAGGAACCTGAATGTGGCTTCACTTAAAGATAATTATGGATTGCCCAATATGGAAGCCATGCTGCATAGGGTAACTGATTGTGAGCTTTTGTCAATGATGGATGGTTTATCGGGTTACAATCAAGTGCTGGTCAAAGAATCAGAGCAGTTTAAGATAGCATTTACTACCCCATGGGGAACCTATGTATATATCCGCATGCCCTTTGGTTTGAAAAATGCTGGGGAAACTTTTCATAGAGCAATGGATGTTGCATTTGAGGAGTTGATCAATGTTTTAATGGTTGTTTATCAGGATGATCTCACTACTTATTCCAAGAAAGATAATGATCATTGTTCCCATTTGGAAAAGGTTATTCTTAAGGCCTTAGAATTTGGTGTGTCCTTGAATCCTAGAAAGTGTCAATTTGTTGTGACAGAAGGGAAGTTACTTGGACACATAGTATCAAAAGAAGGAGTCAGGATTGATCTTGAAAGAGTAGAGGCAATTAACAAGGTCCCTCCACCAAAGAACATAAAGGGTGTGCAGTAATTCTTGGGATAGATTAATTTTGTAAGGAGGTTTATTGCTAACTTTTCAAAATTGGTCAAACCCATAGTGAAGTTCCTTAAGAAGGAAGTGAAGTTTGATTGGTATCTTGAAGCTAAACAAGCTTTTGAAAGAATCAAACAAGCAATTCAAGAGGCCCCAGTTTTGGTGTCACCTAATTACTTGAAACCATTTTCTCTTTTTTCTTTTGCATCTTTTCATACTATTGCAGCTATCCTTTTACAAAAGGATCAAGAAGGATATGAGCATCCTATAGCCTTTTTCAGAAAATCATTACAGTCTGCTGAATTAAATTATGAACTAATGGAAAAGCAAGCCTGTGCCCTTGTAAAGGTAGTCAAACCTTTCAGACCATATCTAGTTTGTGTAAAGGTTAGTACTTATGTGCCTCATGCTACAGTAAAGGATATCCTAACACAGAGTGAAGTCACAAGAAAGAGGTGTAAATGGATAAACAAGATTCAAGAGTTTGACCTTGAAATTCATATTACCAAATTGGTAAGAGGATTGGGACTTGCTAAGTTAATGACTGAGGAAAATATGGACCTTGTCCAGGTAAATAATGTTGCTGCTAATATTGATATGATTACTAGTATTGAAATGCAACCTTGGTACAAGGATGTTATTTATTTTATCAAAAATGCTAAATGTCCACCTCAATTGAATGATAATCAAAGGAGTCTGAGATTGCAAGCTTAGAGATATGTGCTAATCCAGGGTGATTTGTACTGGAAAGATAATGATGGAATTATACTCTTTTGTCTGGATAAGTACCAATCAAAGAAAGTGTTGAAGGAAATGCACTCTGGAATGTGTGGAGGACATCATTCTGCTCGGTCAATAGCTCATAAAATCTTAAGGGAGGGATAATATTGCCCTGTGTTGTTCAAAGACACTCATTCTTATGTAAGAAAATGTGAGCCTTGTCAAAGGTTTTCTAAAAAATTAAAGTTTTCAGGTGCACTCTTATTGAACCCTGTTGTTGCAGAAGCTCTTTTTGCAATGTGGGGTATGGATTTTATTGGAGAGTTCTCTAAAAAGTCCAGTGGGGAACATAGTCACATTTTGGTGGCTACTGATTATTTCACCAAATGGATTGAAGCCATTCCATCAAAAAGGACAACTAGTGCTGTTGTGATTGAGTTTCTGATGAACAATATAATCACTAGATTTGGTGTCCCTGTTAAATTGGTTGTTGACAATGCTATGAGTTTTAGGTCATAGGAGATTACTAATTTCTATTCAGAAGTGGGCATAGTATTGTCTTACTCATCTCCTTATCATCCACAGGCCAATGGACAGGCTAAATCCAGTAACAAGAGTATTTTGTAGATTTTGAAGAAAACCCTGGAAAAGAATAAGAGAAGTTGGCATGTGAAACTAAAGCTAGCCCTATGGGCTAATAGAATTTCTAAGAAGAGAGCTATAGGGAAGTCCCCTTTTGAAATGGCATATGGTGTAAAATCAAGGTTGCCAGTCAATAATTTCCTTCCAATCTATAAGTTTATGCAAGAAGAGGACATGGAAATTAGTGATCCACTGCAAGATAGAATGGTTCAGTTGATTGAATTGGATGAGGTTAGAAGGGAAGGACAAAGAGAGAATGTGAAACTGCAGCAAAAAATGAAATATCTCTTTGATAAGAGAGCAACTGTGAGAAAATTCCATCCTAGTGATATGGTTCTCCAATGGAATGCCAGGGCTGAAGATAAAGGGAAGCATAAAAAATTTGAGTCTTTATGGATGGGACCTTATGTTGTTCATCAAACCCATGGTAAGGACTCATATTTTCTACAAAATTTGGATGGTGAAGAGGAGGAATTGCCAGTGCATGGACAATTCCTAAAATTTTTCTTTAGTTAATTCTTTTTCCATGCACAGTAGGCTTGTATATCTGTATAGGTGTGTTTACTTCTGTTGTGTGTTTGTTTCCTATTTTAGGTTAAGTTTTTGTGGTCTGCCTCCCAGAGATTCATAAGTTCTTGCTATGATCTTGCAATCAAGCATCCTCAGATAGAGCCATTGTTAGGTATATTCTTAATTTTCTAAAGTTTTTGTCCAAATGTTGGTTTAGTCCTTTGGTCCGTGAAGTTTTCCTAGATCCAGGTGTCGAAATTTCTTCAAAATTGTCATAACCAAGTTCAAAAATCCTTACCCTAGGTCTTGTCTTTGAAGAATTTTGAATTCATGTCAAAACCCTAAAAATGTCTGCCATTTTCAAATAAACCTTAAGTCACTCTCTTCATTGCTATTTGAACATTACTTTTTAAGTCACTTAAGTTCATTAAAGAGCATATGCATTTATTTTTCACGAGGGGTTATATCTTTTTTCCTAAGTCTAGAAACCCAGTGATATAAATAATTTATCCTACGTCCTAATTACCTTATATTCTAATGTTTCAATTTTCATTCAACTGTGAATCTTTAAAGAAGATCTAATGGTGGTTGCGTGTTCACATGGAATCTTTCCAAGCCATGCGAACATGCGAAATAGTCATTGATTTTATAATGAATCTTGATGCGAAAACAAGGTGGGACCACTGACAAGTATTTCACAAATGGCAGCCTTTTATTTGTAAAGGACAGTGGGGCCGGTGGTAGAGGAATCTCCAAAGTGTGAAAAGTAATAAGGGGAAGATCGAACAGCTGTCGTATAATCACATGGGATCTTAGAGGCCTATGCGATCATGTGACAAGTCGTTGATCTTGCATAAAGCCAAGCGCGATTCTTAGGTGGGACTTTTGATAGATGTACATGAATAGCATTTTCTCATTGGCTAATATCAGTAGGACTGGTGTCAGTTTTTTCACATGGTTTCTCCCTGATGGGTCGTTAATACTTGCTGATGTGGAAGATGTTAGTAGACACTAGTGCTCGAAAAGAAAGAAAGTACATGACAATTTTCCAGGTGTTGCAAGTGTGGATTTTCTTTATTGACAAAGGAAAAGTGGGACCAGAAACTTGAAGAAAGATAATGATGGTGACTGATGTAACGGGTTTTCGCATGTTCGCATAAGCTTCTTTCAAGCTATGCGATCATGTGAACAACATTTTGTCTTAACGGTGGAAGTTATAAGAGACCGCCATAAATAGAGAGATAAAGTGACGGTTAGTCATATGTTCGCATGAGTAATTTTCACACTATGCGATCATGCAATAGGCCGTTAGATCATATGCTAATGAGGATTGACGGTTCTAATTCAAACTAGAGATAAAGTGATGCAAATTTGAAGTTTCCCATTGAGAAGTGACAGTTCATTCTTTCGGAGGAGTAATTTTTGAATCGTGCTAAATAAATTGTTGACATGACTACTTTAATTGCTCATATATCAGAATTCTACGCACTCTCAGAAGCACAAAGAGATCAAAAATTTGCAGAGACTCAGGTGTGAAGAATTACGAGGACTGGTTACTATCTCCCGGTGGTTTCTGAGAAAAAGGTTGGTGAAATACTTGCGTGAATTGCTTCCCTACTAAAAGAATCATAGTTCTGTAATTTGTCTATCTTGTAAAGATTTCTTTTAAAGATAAACCCTGAAAATGGCACCGAGGAAAGAATTGTCCAGTAAAATTGAGTATAGTGAAAGAAGTTTGCATGAGGATTTGTTGCAATTACTTCCCGGCTCTACTACTAACGTGGTAAAAACCAAGAGTTTGATTCCCAAAGATCCTAGGGTAAAAGTAGCGGAGGATTTATATGACATAGCAAATTTTATTAGAGATGCCAAAATTGGTACAATCAATGCAAGTGGTGACTCTGATATCACTAGATTTGAGTTATTCAAAGTAGGTTTTAGTCAGAGAAATGCCCCTCACCCTGCAAGCAATATATGGTAGTCTGACCTAGGAAAACTTGTGGTACCTGGTGTCTTTTTAGATGTGGATTTGATGATCTAGGTTGCAAAGAGTTATGATCCAATCACTAGAGAGGTTAGGGATGCAAAGGGAATACTTTTGATTAAAATTTTTGCTGAAGAAATTAGGAAGGTGTTTAGGTTAAGTGAACCCTTAGAAAATTTGGAGAATATTGATTTTGAAGAGCTAAGGCAAGTGTATGATGCACAAAGGAACTATTTCAGAGGCAACTTATTGAAGGATTTCTACACCACAATTGGAAAAATGGTTATTATGGGACAGAACACTCAGGAGCCTTTTAAAATAGAATATTTTGATCTCAGAGCTAAGGGTGCATATTGGTCATTATGTCAGGTTTTTGGAGAGGATGTTAGTGAAAGGATGCCAATACACTTGATGTGCATGGTGATCCAAATTCTACATGCACACGTATCTATTACTTTTGATTTTGCTCCTTTTATTGCTGAATTAATCCATAATGGATTAGTGAAAATTCAAAAGAATGAAGATGACAAGCCCTTTTGCTAGTACTCTTTCATAATGTACATGTTTTTGTTTAAAGGAGCAAGTTATTTTGAACAAGAAATGGAATTAGTGAGAAAGAAGGATGGTGAAGATATGCCAGTCCAATTATGGAGCCTCACAATGACTTGGGATAAGAAGGATCATAGTTTCATTAATTTTGATAAATGTTTTGCAGCCAGACTCAAGAAGTTGTTTGTCTTAGACAACCCAAGAATCCCAATAGTATTGGCACAGCTTATTAGGCCAAATCAGTTTGCTAAGAATCTGAATATTGTACACAATTGGGGAGATGTTATTTTCTACAATGTATCAACTATCATTAGGTTGTATGGTTTCAAGGGGACCCCTTTTATATTTCCCTATTAGGTACCCCTTATGATTGGAATTGCAGAGTTCTTTAGGCAGTTGGGAGATATTGAAGAGTGTGCCCTCACTGGAAAAGGCAAGGGAACTTTATTGCCAAATGTTACCATTGCCCATCAATTCATAATTACCAAGGGTGGATGGGTTTACATGGATAAAATCTTGGCTCCATACCATATGGCTACTGCAATTGCCAAGACAACAGATCCAGAAGGTTTATATAATGAAATGTTTAAGAAGAGATCCAAGTGTGCCATGATTAACCATATTTTTAATTTCCATGAAGATATTATCAGGAATGTAGAAAAGTTGTAGGAACAAGAGGTTAGGAAAGAAAAATGGCTGGTATACAGGAAGACATTAGATTTTATCTGGCAATTTGATTATGGATGGGATCCCCTGAAAAGCATAACTCCAATGGGGAAGAAAATAGATAATCTTATGAATTGTTTTCAAGGTATTTTTCAGACCCTAAATGAAAAGAAGGAAAAGTTTATGAAGGATGATCCTAGAAAAGGCTAAACAATTGTTGAGCAAGCCTATATTTGCAAAAGGGTTACCCCCAGGGAGGTACATGGTGCAAAAGAAGACTGGTTACAATGTTGTGATACCAAAGCAAAGCCAGAAAAAGAAAATAGATAAAAGGGATATCCCATCAACCTTACAACAGGTTGGAAAACAAAAGGAGATTGTAGAGGTCCCTGATTCTCCTCATCCTCAAACTTCTGAGGATGTAATTGATTCTCCATCCCCATCAAAGAAACAAAGAGTGGAAGAAAGACCTACTCATGTTGAAAAGGAGTACTCTCCATCACAGTCTCCTCTAAGAATTTTTTATGACCAAGAGATTGCAGAACAAGTACAGCAAGTAGATGCTCTAGGTCAAATCTTTATGACATATGAAGAAGTAAATGAGGGAGTGCTAGAGCCACCAGAAGAACCTAAGTTGGATTTAATAGCAGGGGAATTGGCAGGTACAGAATTGGACCCTATAATCAAGCAAGCTTGTGAAGATTTTTTGGGTGATGATACTTTTGTTAAAACTAGGGCCTTTATGCAATTTCTTTGGAAATTAAACATCAAACAATTTCAAGAAATCTATGAGAAGAAACATGAAGAGAATCTAGAGAGGGATTTACAAGTCATAGAGGAAGAAGTGAAAATAGAGATGACTGCAAAATTTAAACAAATCACTCCAAAATAGGGAAGAGATATGGTAAAGGTATCAAGAGTGCTAATCCTCCTAGAATGGGATATAGCTGATGCAATAGTGTTTGATGTAGTCAAAAAATAGACCACTCCTTTCCACAAAACTCCAGAGGAAGCAGAACAGGCTGTTAAAGGAGTCACTTTCAGTGACAATCACCAAGCGTTGGTAATGTGGTCTTTGAGAAAGAATGAAAGTAACAAGGGAAAACAAATTGTCAAAGATGACCTTTCAGGGAGTCTAATTGTAAGGAGGGTTACTGATACTTCTTTGATGGAAGCATCAGGTATGGTAGTGGCCATAGCATAGTTAACAGCAAAAGTGGCAGAAAAGGAAGCTAAAGAGAAGGAAGAGCTCACTACAAAATTGGAAACATTTTTGAAGGTTTATGGTGAGATGAAACAGGGGATTCTTGAGAGAGATATTCTGATTGTAGACTTAAAAAAGAGATTGGGAGAGCATGGCCCAATACAATTATCAAAGCAAATGTAGATAGCTTCCTCCCTTGCTGGGCCTTCCTCATCAAGCCCTATTGTTAAACTTCCCCCTTCCCCTTTTCCTCCTTCCATAGATGAGGAGGACATTGATCAGAAAGTAAAGGATAGGTTAGATAAGAAGATAAAAGATGTTTCACATTTTGTTGCAAAGGTGAGGCCTAAAGAAATATACAAATCTGCAAAACAATTGGTAGATGTCTTAGCAATTTTTCAGAAAGAGGTGGCTACTGTGGACAAGATTTTGGAAAGATGGTTTGCAAGAAAAGATAGTCTGAGGTCATTTTTTGATCAAAATAAGGATAAATGTATTGTGAATATAGAGCTAACAAACACTTACAGGTTTGTTAAGGGTCTTTTTGACTTTGAGGTAAATAGGGGGAGTATAAGAAGAAGGTCAGAAATCTTAAGGGTAAGATATTTCCAGGATGATTTCCAAATTTTTCCTGGTCTTATTAAGGCAGATGGGGTAATCAAAGATAAAGATCAATGGACAGAGCAAATAGATAGACAAGTATTGTCTAAAGTAGATTCCATTTTATGTACGGATGATAATACCCCATTCATACAATTTGTTGAACTCCTTCAAGATGCTAGGATACACTTTGCCAATGTAAGAATAGAGGTTCACCAGTTGGTTACCGAGTGGGACAAATTATCACCAAAGAAAGATGAGGTCCTTGCCTTTCATTGGCCAAGTGAAGAAACCTATATGACTTGGGAATCAACGTATCTTTCAGAAGGTTCAGAAAAAAAGGCATCAAATGAAGAAGCGGCAGGTGTTAGTGCTCCAAACCCTTGAAGATCAAAGTAAACAAGGACAAAGATGTTAAGCAATTATCATAGGCACGGACATGGCACCTAATCCAGAATTTGAGGGAGAGTGGTTTCAAATAGAGGGTGATGTAAGTTAGCCAGATGGTGGTCATCATTCATGCAATAAATTTAGCAACTGCTCTGAAATATCCTTAGACAAAGGTGCCACCTACAAGATTGTTGGAAATAGATATTTTTAATCTTTTGTAGCAATCAAATTTTGTCAGTTTGTAATCTTGTCTCTAGTGTAAGATCTTTCTATCCATCCCAAGCTTGTTGCATCCTTTCAAGGATTCCAAGATGGCTGAGAATATATATATAGCAAGTCTTTGTTCATTTTAAGGTGGTTGAAAATACTCTGTAAGAAAGGTTTTGAATACAAAACCTTATTTTTCTAAAAGTGAGAGGATACTGTATCAATGCATTTTGACCATTAATACAAAATATTGGAGCTCTGTTACTACTATATTGTTGTCTTTATGTATGGAATGTTTTAGTTTTCTTATGTATTTAAATTGCAAGGCTTCTTAAATGCATTATTCACAAGGTGAATATAGGGGTTGAGCTTAAGTTTCTTTCAAGGAAAGAGTAAAATGTTAGGGGAGATCTCTGGGAACAAATAATCCATGTATGAATTTGATGACAGTAGTAGGAATTAAAAGGATGGTATGTTAGGCATGTCATTTGAGTTTCAGTGTACTTTTTTGATAGTTGTATGCAGAGTTAGGGTTTGACTCTATCGCCCAAGTGGATAAGGCACTGGTTTTAGATCCATTTACACTGATTTGCCACCCCAAAATATAAATAATTGTTTCATTTTACTTTACTTGTACAATCATAATTTGAATCATTCTATGACAAGTTCATAGATGTGTTTTGTAATGCTTTGTAGAAGCACAGAATGAGGTTAGCCTTCCTTGAGTTCAACTCTAAAAAGAAGAAGGATGAATATCCTTAAACCATTGTTTCATGTTGCTGCTTTCATGATTTCTATCATAATATTGTGTATTAGGATAATGTGGGCCATACTTAGAGTTCTCTCATCTTATTGAGTTGAGTTTGGAAGCAAGGATAGAGCAGTGAAGGAGCTAGTTCACAATTCAGAGCTCAATCAAACATTGAATTGATATAGGTACACCCACCTAAGTATTCATACTTGAAGTGAAGAAGGTTTTCTAACCTTAATACCTTAGTGTTTACATTTGCTAGATTATGTCCATTGGGATTATATGAGTATTTGATAATCTACAGATTTGAGCACTAACAGGCTACATATGGTCTCTAGCGCACAAATGTCATATCATTGAGGCATCGCGTCCAGTACTCAGTATGGCCCATCCATCCCTGAATAACATATCTGGCATATATATAAATGACAGGCTCCTAAGGTTGCCTCTATGAAGTACATACAGGTCTCAACACTGGGATATGCTCCCAAGCCCATATCTGTAGAACTAGAGCTCCTGCAGCAAAAGACTTGCTCTCCTGATACACTACCTCATGCATCTCAGAGAACATGTGAGCTAGTAGACACTAACCCCAAGCCAACTTAGAGGGAGTGGCCATCAAAAATGCTACCATAGAGGCCTAGTCCATCAAAAGATCATTATGTTGACAGTCAAACATGATAATACCACCAATCATCCCAACAATGATGCACTCTAGCCGATGCGTCTATCCATATCTCTGCACTAAGGTCTCCCAAAAAATGGAGGCCATCATCTAAGTATCATCTCCAAAGAGACGTCTGAAAGCTAATAGGCCTAAGTTCACCAAACTCACATACTCTGGTCACCAGCCTACATGAAAAGGAATGTGCAGTATACAATACACATCCTCAAGGGTAACAGTGATCTCCCCAGTCAGCAGGTGGAATTTCTGGGTCTCTGAGTGAAATCTCTCAATCAGAGCGGTCAAAAGTCTATGATTTACCCTAATCTTGAGTAAATGTATCAAGTGCTCAAATCCACAAGAAGCAAGGTGGACCCTCATAGGGTCTGGCAAGGACACACATAATCTCTGTGTAGCAGGATGTGAGATCCATACATGTACATCTGGATATATGACCTACACAACACAGAAATAAGGAATCCTATCAGTAATTGGGTCATAGAACAAGTTACAAGGGCAAAAATGGGGCAGTTCATTATTTTAGGAGGTAGGTTAACAGGTCAGCAATCAGGCTAAGAGATCAGAAAAATAAAAAAATTTGACCTAATGCTAAGTTTTCAGCTCACTATTTTCCATACGACACTTCAGACTGGCATGAAAAGTTGTACGACTTTCCCCATCATACCATACAACAAAGCATAGTGGCATGACAATGCATCCCTCATCGTACGAGTTATGAGGGACCTGATGAAACATCATACAACTCATGGGTCCCTCTGATATGAGTCGTGGGGACTTAAGACACGACAATCTAGCTATAGTTGAAAAGTCGTATGAGTCTCACTAGAGAGTCATACGAGTTTTCGTGCATGCAAAATTCAAAAATGGAAAAATGTACGAAACATTCCTAAAATCCTATAAAACATGGAAAAATTGAATTTTTAGCAAAGCACAGAGGTCCACCTACTGGATATCCATACTGCCAAGGTCTCCGATGTCTCTGACTGTGCTTAAATTGATGCGAACTCACAGGTACCTTTGGTTCTGCCGCTGTCTGCCATTTTTTCTCAGAGGGCTCCACAAAGTTTTCAAAGTCAAAAGGTTGAAATGAATTGAAAATGACCCTTCCGACCTTTATATAGCTTTTGACCTAATTTTCAAAAGTGCTCCCTTTTTCACAAAAATTGCACCCCTAGCTAATTTCGACGTTCTGAATCCATTTTTGGGATCAAAATCAAAATCTGAGATCATTTGCTATGTCAAAATCATGATTTAAAAATTTTGGACCCTGGACAGTCTATTGCTTGCATAATCGACCTTCCATCATCACAGAAATCCAACATTCAACTTAACTGATTATCTTACATCAAACTATCAAAATTTCAACTTGGTCAACTATGGTCAAACCTAGTCAAACTTGGTCTTTTGGACCTCTAAACGATGCAGAATGCATTTTCAAATGTGTTTAACCATTTTTCAAATCAATTAACATGCTTCTGAACCATATAACGCTGACTTTTCTTGTCAGATTTCAATTTTCATCCCGAAGGGGGCATGGTATTGCACATCATTCAAGTCTGTAAATCTAATTTTGTCAATCATATCTTTCCTCAGTAATCAAGACAACAACCGCGTCTAATTGTTGATTCATCAAAAAGACCTCATCGCTTGGGGCAAATCAATCATCGCTCGGGGCATATTAGATTCAGCGAGATCCATATCAATCTGGTATTCTCTTAATCTTGTAAATTGTATCAGTTTTTGTAACTATCAGTTCAATTGTGTTATTTCCTTGGTTCTTCGGAAACTAAAGGGTTCAGATGTGATACCAATGTGATTCTTATCAACAATTAGGTCTGGAATCGGTCACTCACTTCTTCACAATCATAAGGTTTGGAATCAGGCATTTTGACACTTTTTCGCAATCATCAGTTCATTTGCTGTTACAGTTAACATTATCTTTGGTCATTCAGGACCTATTATCTTCATATCAATTTCAAATCAGTTTCTGTCTCATATCAATATCAATTTCAAACATCAGTTTACTGTCTTTGAACCACTACGCTTCGCATAGAAATTCAAAGAGGGGCAAAATGTAATTCCCCAAAAATGGGCTATAGGTTCATTAATCTCCTATATCGACACATCGAACAAAATTGACATCAAAGTCCTAACCCAAGGCACATCTGAACATCATCGAATCCTAATTGATTATCTTAAATTCTGCATCGAGGGAATATTCCTAGTAATATTCCTAATCATCTTAATTATCTTTGATTTAATGATTATTTGGCGATAAATCTTATTTATCATAAAGTTTGATTAATTGAATATTTTGAATATTTAATTAATTAGATTTAATACTGCCACTTAATTATTTAATTGAATTTAATTATATTTATTCCTAATTATTATTATTTAAATTTGACAATAAATCAAAATTCCTATCATTAATTGATTAAATTCTTATTTAATTAATTAAAGCAAGTTGTCATATTTAATGATGTTATTTTTGAAAAAAAGTTTGATTTAATAATTCATTAACCCATAAATCAAATGTTATATTTTTAAAATTAGTTAAGTTGAGGATAAATCACTTTATTTATTTAATTTAATTCATAATTAATTATGCACATCCAAAAGCAGTTAAACTATAAATCAGAAAATCAATTCAAGTTGTTTTAAAAATAAACTCAACTCTATTTTGAGTTGAAAGCTGATCTCAACTTCTCATTTAAATCAAAAAGCTATTTTTGCATGATTTATTGTGAGTTAACTATCTTTAATTTCGTGTTGACTCAAAAATCAACTGAGTGATTTATGGCTTTTTTTCCATGCATCCCCAAAGCCCTGGATTTCTATAAAATCAAGGCTCAGCTCTTCATAATCTCATCTCATAATTTGCAAACTTATGCTGGCGAATTGGTATCTAAAGAATTGAAGCTTATTTTGTGAATCAACAACTTTTGTGAGATCATTCATATTTAGCATATCATTGTTAGATTAATTGTATTGCATATTAGTTTTTCATATAGATTAGATTTCATATCATTTTTCATATTATTGCATAGAAAAATTTAAAAAAATAGATTAATTTGCATCCAATTCATATCTAGATTTTGCATTCAAATCCTTCGTTTAGGTGTCGTCAAGGTCACTGATCTTGGTCCAATCTGATAATACATACTTGCATCTATTAGAAGGCAGTAAATCGCTTGGTTAGTTTAGTTTTCATTTCATTGCATGATTTTGATTTTAGCTAACCTCTAATGTTTTACTGAAGTGTTGTGTCTACAACTAGGTACAAAATTTACACACACAAGTAATTAGACTTAAACGTTGATATGAAAAAAATGCTATAGTATTTTGCCAAAAATATTCCAAACTAGGACATTAGATATCTAATTGTAGAGATCCTCCATATAAAACCCTAAAACAAAAAGACATTTTCATTTCCCCTATGGAGGACACACTGATGATTAATAAATCTAGTTAAGAATGTTAAAAGGCTAAAATAAATGAGTACCCATTCATTGAAGAGTTATTAAAGCTAATGGAACCCTGCAATAAAACAACAAAGATAGAGTAATCTATAAAACTCTATAAAGGGTTGTCCCACTAGAGGAAGGGTAAATCCCCCATCCTACTATACCAAGCATATGTAAGGTGTCAAGGGAGGCCCTTGTACCCACCACTTCTGGTGATTTTAGAAGTGAGGAAAAATGTGGATCACCTAAACCCGCCATACATATTCCACAACCCTTTCCCTACCTCTAAAGAAAACATTTTCCTCACTAGGTGTTTCTACAAGTGGGTCTCTCCAAATAGATGATAAGGATTAGATGAATTAGAATAGGAAAACCAAAAATAAGAAGATTGATGTGGGTCTAGAATCTAAGAGAGGATGTATGTCTTAAAGACTTCCCATGCATAAGGAAATTGTAAGGGAAATCTAATGTAGGAGCATTTTAGGATTTAAGAAATCTTGCATCAACCAAAAAACAATTAGTTTCCTATTGATTAGTCAAGCTTTTTGGTTGCATTTGATTTGTACTTATGTTTTGAGTTGGGGTTTCTTCACTGTGTTAGTGGATTTTTCTTGAGCCTTATCCTATGATTTCACCTCATTTAGATTCATCACGCGGGAGTTATTGTTGATTTTGTGCAAGACTATCATGTTCTTCTTTTTCGATCACTCTTGGTGTTCACTGATTGATTTTTCAATCTTCAAATTGAAATTCCCGGTTGCAAACGTGCCAGTGTATTATTAAGTTTGAGGCTGAATTTATTTTATGATCACATCTCTTATTTTATTTCTTGGGGATTATTCCTAGGGATTTAGGAGCTAGCCTATTTGTTGTATTGCATCTTCTCAATTTTGGGGAAATGTGATCATCTCTGGACTGACTGATGATTGTATTAGCTATATAATCTTATGGAATTATTCCTAAGAGATAAGGTTGTTTTCATATGATTATTTGGTCATATTTTAGCTAGGGTTTTAAGGAATTTTTTTATCATAATCAAACATGTATTCTTGGCATATAAGACTGCATGTTGCAAATATGTTGTAACTAAATTTATGATAATAATTGAAGATTGATCTTTCATTTCTTTTCTATCTTGGTTGTTTTTTCCATTGTGTTTTTTTTAGATACAAGGTTGGAATGATCTCTTGTAGGTTTCTCCATCCTTATCTGCATCAAGTGGTATCAGAGAAAGGATTATAAAACCTAGCATTTTCTTGTGGGGTGGTGGTTGAAGAGGATCTGACCTACAAATTCAAATTTTGTAGAAATGACCAAGAGAAATGCTAGAGTCACCGCAAGGAATGCAAATCCAATGATCTTAGACTTGTTAAGGCAATTTTTTTCCAAATTGGAGGCAGTAGAGAATTCTTAGAGAAGAGGGAATTATATAGAATATGCAAGTGTTGAAGAAGGAAATGAATAGAATCAAGATCAAGCTGTAGAAGGAGAGAATAATGAGACACAATTATAGTTTAATCATGAAAAGGAGAGGTTCATTAGAGCCTTAACTAATTTTAATAAGAAATCTCATTTCAATCCACCTAATTATTATGGAAACCTAGATTTTTATGAGTTGATTGATTGGATCACAGAGATGGATAAGTATTTTGAGTTTGAAGGCACTAATGAAGAGATGAAAGTGAATTATGCCTACACTAAGTCAAAAGGACATGCATCCTTATGGTGGGAACATCTACAGATAGATCAATAGAGAAGAGCTAAAGACAAGATCAAATCTTGGTTTAGTATGTGAAAAATTTGATAGCTAAGTTCTTGACTGAGGATTTCTAAGTCAGTTTTTTTAGGAGATTGCAAAACTTGTATCTAAGTGTTAAAAGTTATACTTATGAGTTCTACAAGTTGAACATTAGATATGATCATATAGATGATGAAGTTGAACAAGTTTCTTGCTACATTAAAGGTTTGAAGATATCTATACAAGATGAAATTAGTTTATTACAGATTAGCAGTATAGAAGAGGCTTATAAGTGGGCCATGAAGGCTGAAGAAAAGCTAAAAAGGAGGCATGCAAAAATAAAAAGAGACAGGTGAAATACTTTAGAGAGGAAGAGGTAGATATTTTGTAGATCGGGATAAGAATGAGTTAGAAGTTAAGGACAATGAACATTATAGGAGAAATGAAAGGAGTTTCTACCAAAGGGAAGGACAAGGTAATGGTGAAAGGAGGAAGTTTAGTGGTATCTATTTTAATTGTGGTGAAGTAGGACATAGATCCTTTGAATGCAACCATGATAACTCTGAGAAGAAGGTAGAAAGAAGCAAGAGAACTATATTTTCTAACGAAGAATCCACCAATTCAGTGAATAAAAATCCAAAAAAGGAAGGTACAAACTTGATGACTAGGAGAGTCTTATACCATGGAGAACAAGAGAAGGAACTAGTATAGAAAAATAATTTTTTTACAACCAAATGTGGGGTACAAGATAGGGTACATAATATTTTCATAGATATTGGTAGTTCTGATAATCTTTCTTCAGAGGAGCTTGATGACAAATTGAAGTTACAGAGGTTGAATAACCCTAAACCCTATCAGATTGCATGGATACAAGATGACCACAAGATACTGGTAAGTGAATAATGCCTAGTTAAATTCAAGATTGGGAAGTATTATGATGAGGTTTTATGTGATATTATTCCTATGGATGTGTATCATCTCTTATTGGGTAGGCCATGGAAGTATGATAGGCAAGTTATGCATGATGGTAAAAGGAATGTTTACACCATTATTTCTAATGAGGTGAAACAAAATTTGTTGCCATTAGAGGAACCTCTTAGAGGTGAAGTATGTACTAGTGTGAGGGTTTTTCTAGTGGATGCTAGGAATTTTTTGGATGGTATGAAGCATAATAATGTATGTTTTGCATTAATATCTAAGGAGTCTAAGGAGAAAGTCATGGTAGACTAAAACCCTAAGGAGATCACTGAATTGTTGAATGAATATGTTGACATCATATCAGATAATGTTCCTAATGGATTATCACTAGTGAGAAGTATTAGTCATTGCATGGACCAAATATTGGGGGATACATTATATAATAAAGTAGCTTATAGATTGACACCGATAGAGAATGAATATCTCAATAGGCAAGTACAAGATTTGTTACAAAGAGGGTTGATAAGAGAAAGTCTAAGTCCATCTGTAGTGCATGGAGTGTTAGCACCTAAGAAAGATGGTCAATGGAGGATGTGTATTGATTCAAGAGCTATCAACCAGATTACTATTAGATATAGGTTTCCTTTGCCAAGGATGGATGATTTGATGGATTTCATGAATGGAGCTAAGTATTTTACCAAGATAAAATTGAAGAGTGGATATCATCATATTAGAATAATAGAAGGTGATGAGTGGAAAACTACATTTAAAATAAATGAAGGTTTGTATGAGTGGTTGGTGATGCATTTTGGATTGTTTAATGTACCTATTACTTTCATGTGGCTAATGAATGATGTCTTGAAGGAATTATTGGGTAAGTATGTAATTGTGTATTTGGACAATATCTTGATTTTTAGTAAGAGAAAAGAGGGACATTTGTTCCATATTAGACAAGTATTACAGAGGTTGAGAGAGGAGAAGTTGTTGATAAACATCAAGAAGTTTACTTTCATGAAAGAGGATTTAGTATACTTAGGATTTTTATATCTTCTAAAGGATTGAAGATGGATCCTAAGAAGGTGAAATTTATTTTTGACTAGCCTAAACTAGTAATAGTTGGAGAGGTAAGATCATTCCATGGGTTAGCTAGTTTCTATCAAAAGATCATTAGGAACTTTAGTTCAATCTATGGACTAATGAGTAAAACTATGAGAGTTGATAGGAAGGAGTTCAGATGGACACATGGAGCACAAAGGAGATTTGAATTTTTTAAGAAGAAGGTGATGGAACAACTAGTGTTAGCTTTACCTGATTTTAGTAAGGATTTCAAGTAGACTATGATTCTAGTGGAAATGTAATTGGAGTGGTCTTGACTCGAGAAGGAAAATCGATTTCTTACTTTATTGAGAAGATGAATAATGCTAAGAGAAGGTATTCATTGTATGATCAATAATTTTATGTTATAATTCAATATTTCAAGAAATGGAGACATTAATTGTTACCAAGGGAGTTTGTACTGCATATTGATCATCAAGCATTGAAGTATTAGAGTAGTCAGGGCAAGTTGAATGAGAGACATATGAGATGGGTTGAGTTTATGTAGAGATACACATTTGTGTTGAAATAGAAGAGTGGTGTGGAAAATAAATTTGATGATGATTTGAGTAGGAGAAGGACTTTGTTGACTAAAATGAAGATTATAGTGTTGAGGTTTGATGAATTAAATAAGTTGTATGAGGAAGATGCAAATTTTAGTGAACCTTGGAAGGCTTGTAAAGAATCTATTGTTGTTGAAAGGATTAAGTGGTTGGATTATCTCATTCAGGATGGGATGTTATTCAAGGGTATCTAGTTGTGCATACCTATAATTTCTATGAGGAATAATCTGATTAAGGAAAAACATAGTGTAAATTTAGCATGACATTTTGGCATTCACAAGACAATAGCCTTGGTATGTGAGAATTACTTTTGGCCACAAATCCTGAAGGATGTGAGGAATTATGTTCAAAGTTGTAAGGTATGTAAAGTTTCCAAAGGAAGTAGCCATAATGTGGGGTTGTATACACCTTTGACAGTACCCATCAGACCTTGGGAGGAGATTAGTATGGATTTTGTGTTAGGTTTACCTAGATCACAGAGGGGTCATGATTCTATCTTTGTGTTGGTAGACATATTTTCCAAGATGGTGCATTTTATTCCTTGTAAGAAGATAATTGATGCGGTTCATCTGGCTAGATTATTTTTCAAGGGGATTGTAAGGTTACATGGATTACTTAAGAGAATTATTTTTGATAGGGATAGTAGGTTTGTTGGATATTTATGGAGGACACTTTGGAAGAAGATGAAAGCTGATTTGAAGTTCAGTTCTATTTTTTATCCACAAACTAATGGAAAAATAGAGATTTTGAATAGGAGTTTGGAAAACTTGCTGAGGTGTTTAGTTGGATATAATCTTGGAAACTCAGATATAGTTTTACCACAGGCATAGTTTTCCTATAATAACTCAATGAATAGGAGTATAGGGAAGACACCATTTGAAGTGGTTACTGGGTTTAGTCCCATGGGAATAGAAGAATAGAGGAATATTAGTCTTGATGTTAGGAGTTTTGAAGGAGAGGAATATGTTGAGGTTATTAAATCATTGCATGATAAGGTGAGATATCATTTTGAGGAAATGAACCAAGGTTATAAGGGGAGATCTAATATGAAAATGAGACAAGGAATTTAAAGTAGGAGATGAAGTTATGGTGTACTTGTAGAAGGGTAGGTTTCATGTTGGTAGTTATAACAAGTTGGGGATTAAGAAATTTGGTCCTTGTAAGATCTTGACTAGATTTGATTCAAGGAATGCATATGAAGTGGGAATACCGGATGACATGGATATATCACCAATATTCAATGTTGAAAATTTGTTTGAGTATCATGAATCAAATGGTGGTAGTGTTGATGAGTTGGATGTTGGAAAAGAGTATCCTAAGAAGAAGAAGGATCAAATAGAGAATATTTTGGGTAACAGAGTTGGTTGAAGTAAAATAGGTAAGCAATATATGGAATATCTTATTAAGTGGAAGGAAAAACCAGTTGAAGATTCATTGTGGATTTCTCAGGCTGAGGTTGATCACTTTGGATTTCATTTATCCCCAGTAAAGTGAGGGACTCACTTTTCAAGTACCTCAAGTTTCTGATGCAAGAGCATCTTGGGATTTAAACAATCTTGCATCAACCAAAAAAATATATATTTAGTTTCTTGTTGATTAGTCTAGTTTTTTGGTTGTGGTTGATGTGTACTTTTTTTTGAGTTGTGGTATATTCAGTTTTTTCATGGCTTTATCTTGAGCCTTATCCTATGATCACACCTCATTTAGATTCATTGTGTGAGAGTTATTTTTGATTCATTGCAAGATTTTCATGTTCTTTTCTGGTCAGTCTTGGTGTTCACCGATCAATTTTTTGATAGATTCCAATTAGAATTCTTGTTTGTGAATGTGTCAGTGTATTATTATGTTTGAGGCTGACTTTCTTTTATGATCACATCTCTTATTTTATTTCTTGGGGGTTGTTCCTTTGGATTTGGGAGCTAACCAATTTTTTGTATTACATTTTCTCAATTCTTGGGAAATGTGAAATTTTCTGGGCCAACCGATGATTGTATTATCTATATAATCTTATGGACTTATTCCTAAGGGATAAGGTAGCTTTCATAAGATTGTTTGGCCATAATTTGGCTAGGGTTTAAAGGGATTTATGATCAAAATTAGGTATGTATGATTGGAATGTAAGACTACACGTTGGAGATCTATTGTAACTGATTTCTGATAATAATTGAAGGTTGATCTTTCATTCATTTTCTATCTTGGCTATTTTTTCCATTGTGTTTTTATAGCTACAAGGTTGGACTGATCTCTTGTAAGTTTCTCCATCCTTGTTTGTATCAAAATCACCAATGGAAGGTAGAGGACCCTTAACTCAATAAATAAAGCTAAAAAATGAGGTTCCTTTCATTGAACATGAGGGGCTTAAATAGCTCCCAAAAATAATATACTTTGAGATAATATATATTTAAAAATAGGATTGATATTTTGTTGTTGCAAGAAGTTAAGATAACAAACTCGTCCTTCAACACTATTGAAGGGAGTATCTAGTCAAGCTCTTATGTTTTTAGTACTAATGGTATTGGAACTTTTGGGGAAGTGGTTATAATGTGGAATCCAAAAAAGGTGTGAGGTTCATTTTTTCTTCCTTTACCAGCTTCTTGATAGTTAAATTTACTTCTCATAGGGATTATTGGTATCTTATCAATATTTATGCCCCCAACTCCCAATCGAATAAAAATAAGATTTGGGAAAAAATATCTTATTTGATATAGAATGATCGATTCCCATTGGATAGTTACAAGATATTTTAATTCCCCTATTTTTCCTTCTAAAAAATTGGGAAGATTTGTTGATTATTCTAAGAGCTCAGTGGACTTAGTTGACTTCATCAATAGGACTAGTCTAAGTGATATTGAGTTGATGGGATAGTTCTTCGCTTGTTCCAATCATAAGAAGGGGGGCCACCTTGTTCAAGTTAGATTGGATAGAGTTTTGAATTTATTCTAATTGGGACATTGGATACAACACTACCTTAAGGACCCTCTCCACAATGGTGTTTTATCACAATCTTGTTCTGCTTTAATAGATTGATAGGACAATTTGTGGATATATCCCCTTCCATTATGAGATCATGTGGACAACACATCCTAATTTGAGTGTGTTTAGAATAGGTGGAATACTCTAATTCAAGGGACTCATATGTATAGATTTGTTAAAAAACTAGATATACTAAGGAAAAATGTGAAGGGATAGAATAAGTTTACTTTTGGTGATATATTTACTAAGAAGAAAGAAATCAACTCTAGATTGAAAAAAATCAAGAAAAAAAGGTTAAGGGAGACCACTTGGAATCAACACATAGGGAGGAGAATCTCTAAAGGAAGGAGAATCTCTAAAGGAAGGAGAATCTACAGTGGGGGGAAATTTATTGGAAACAAAAATATAGGGTATAGTGGTTGAAGGAAGGTGATGATATCCTTCTTTCATAGGTGTTCTAGAAAACATAGTTATAGGAATATAATCCCAAGCCTCAAGGATGATGTAGATTGTGTGATCAATGATGATACTAAATTAGGTTTGATGGATTTGAGTTAATTTTGTCATGTTTTTTAGGAAGAAAATTAAACTATCAATAAGCTAATGGAGGACTAGTTATTCCACTATTTTCTTAAAGTTGTTGATGCGACTAATAATGCCTTGATTCTTACCCGAATAACTAAAGATGAGGTCAAAAATGCTATTTTCTCTATGGGGGCCTACAAAACCCCAAGACCACATGGATTTATGCATATCCTTTTCTAGGAATTTTGAGATATGTAGTCTTTGATATTATCATGTTAACTAAAGATTTATTCTGAACTAGGAAGTTGTTAAAGAAATTGAACAACTCTTTCATTTCTCTATATCCAAAGATATAGAAGCCACAAAGACTCTTGGACTTTAGACCTATAATATTGTGTAATATTGTTTACTAAATATTCTCAAATGTTAATAGAATCAAATCATTTGGATGGCTTTATTAACAACAACCAAAAGGGGTTTTTTCTTTAGAGGTAGATCCTTGGTGTTTTTGTTACAACACATGAGGTTATCCATTCTATGAATAAATATTGTCATCTGAGAATGGTTCTTAAGCTTGATATTTGTAAGTCTTATGATAGAGTAAATTGGGAGTTCATGTTCAAACTTCTTAGGAAGCTGGGGTTTGATGATAAAATGATTATCTTAATTAGAGAATGTGTAACAACTATTTGATATTTTTCTCTTGTCAATGGGATCCCTAGAGGTTTCTTTGAGGTAGTTAGAGGAATTAGGTAGGGGGACCCATATATACTCATTTATTCATTATCCTTTTTGAGGTTTTGCAAAGATTCTTTTTAAGATTCATTGATGGGGGTAAACTAAAAGGGGTGATGATGTCTCTACTATACCTATAGTGACTTTGCAATAGGTTTTGGATGATACCATCATGTTTGGTATAACTTCAGTAGTGGAATAAATAGAATGGAAATAATTCCTTAACCAATATGAAAAAGTATGGGGATAACATATTAATGATGATAAAAGAAACATTTACTTCTTCAATACCATAGACATGCTACAAAATAATATTACATCTATTCTGGACTGTCAAAGTGTTGTTCTTCCTAGAATATATATGGGTTTACCTCTTAATGTCAAAGAGTTATATAAAACCTTTTGGAGCTCAATCTTATAAATAATTCAAAGAAAACTAGAATGATGGAAAGTTAAACTACTTATTAAAGAAGGTAAAATTGCAGCTCCTAGAACCTTCCTTACAAGGGATCCATATCTACTTCCTTTCCTTATTTAAGATCCTAGGCTCAATAGAAGAGAAATTGGAAATAATACCAAAAAAATTCTTGTGGACATGAATGGAAGAGAAAGAAGAATGACACTTGTCAGCTAGGATAATGTTTGTCAACCAAATAATATGGGAGGGCTAGGAATAAGAAATTTTATATTACTTAATAGAGCCCTTATGGAAAAAATTAGATGGAAATTAGGTCTCCATAATGCTAATTGGTGTAACATTATGGTCACCTAACATTTAAACAATGAGATTTTTTACAAGGTTCTAACAAAGTATAAATGGGTATAAAATCAAACTAAACAAACACAAATAGAATAGGTAGACAATGTAATATAGCCAATGATAGTTACACTAACATTTATTACTTTAATTTTATTTATTTACCAATCATGGCCTATGTTAAATTATTTTTATTGCTAATATTGATTGATTAGATTAGGTGACCAAAAAAAAACATAATAGACAAACAATGTAATATAGCCAATGATAGTTACACTAACACTTATTGCTTTAATTTATTTGTGTAGCATTAACGACCTATGTTAAATTGTGTTTACTGTTAATATTAATTGATTAGAATAGGTAACATGTATGGAAAAGCTTCTACTTTACATTTAGTGAACTTATCCTATCTTTTTAATATTTATATCTTTGAGTTTATAAATACATGTTTAATATTTATGGATCAAATATGTGCCACTAATGATCAGTCCTTACCACTATATAAATAAAAATATAAATGTAAATGATTTGTAACTTGCAAGAATAGAGATACTTATATAGACCAAGGGAACATATTTAATTGTGTTCTTTGTTCTTTGATGATTATTAAGAATTATAGGATTTAAAATAACTATAGGAAAATTGTTAGATTGTAAGGGCCAAGTTCTCATAGATTGACACCCATGATTAGATAAGTTTTACAATAAATTTAGTCAAGTATCTTTGAGTGATTTGATGTAAAATTATGTTCCTTTTAATGTCCTAGAGAAGTATTCCTATAATGATTTTCTTTGCAATATACATAGGTTTTTTACTTATGATTAGCTATCAAAAAAGGTTCAAATGGGTATCTTTAAATACTAAGCCATAATGATTCATTGTAAAAAATATTTACCAATTTGACTCCCAAAGGGTGTGAAGAAAGAGGGGTCAATATTTTAAATTGTACAAAAAATAAATCTTAGATTAGGTACACATCATATGAGATCAATCTTACACATTATAAAAGTTACCATGGTATAACATGAGAAATCTTAAGATTAGGAGTGAATGCATGAAGTTAGGGCCAACAAATAGAAGTTTGTGGGGACAAGTATAGATATGATAGTGATAAGGATGATGTACACAAATATTTATAAGAGAGAATGAAGATGAATAAGAACTAAAGAAGGAACTAAACTTAACACAAAGTGTGCCACATGTCACTTTATAATTATACAAAATGATGGACCCAAACAAAATAAAAATTGTCACGAATATGCAAATTTCATCATTGCAATTATATTTCATAGACCTATTTTTTTAGAAAAGTACATATTATTTTCTTGTGTTTTGATATTATTTTACATCAAAATCATTATGAAAGAAATAAAACAAATTGATGATGTGGTTTCACAATGAAAAGCCATTGCTATGATGCTATGAAAAGAAAGAAGAGAAAATAAGATTTGATGTTGAAAATTGGAAATCATTATAAAAAGGAAAGATCCAATGCACAAGCTCATAATTGCAGCCGATTTTGATGAAAATGATAAAATTTATATTTCAAGGGAGAAATCTAATGATCAATCAATCAACCTTGCTTCCACTATTATGTGTATCAAGTCTTCTAATGCATTGGTTGTGGTGAAAAGCTAAAAAGGGAAGTGAATTTTGAAATGGACTCCTCATCTAAGAATTGGAAAGAATAGACAAAGATAAAAAGAAAGAAAACTCCATTAAAATAATTGCATCAAATGACTTTAAGATCATCAAAGAAATGAGGAGAATGGAAATATGTAATTCTAACGCACACCCATTTGGGTCATGCATGTTTTTTCTTTTATAAATTTAATATATATGAGTGGACCCCTTGTCCACAATGTGCCTTAAAAAAAATATTTTTGAGTCATTTGATGAAGAATTATGCTCCTTTTAATGTCTTAAAGAAGCATTCCTAGAATGATGTCCTTTGTAATATGTAGGATTTTTACTCATTATTAATTATAAGAAAAGTTTGGATGGTTCTCTATAAATAGTAAGCCATAATGAATCATTGCAAAAAATACATACCAATTTGACTCCCAATGGCTATAAATAAAAAGGTGTCAATATTTTGAATTGCAGATAAAATGTTAGATCATATCCATGTCATATTGGATAAATCTTACAAATTAAAAAGGTGACCCAAAGTTAAAAAAAAAGCATAATCTTAATATTAGGAATGAATGCATGAATGTTGGAGCTAATAGATACAAGTTTGTGGGGACAAGTATAGTTAAATAGGGATAAGGATGAATGTACAAAAATTGTATAAATGAAAGTGAGTGAAGATGAATAAGAATTCAAGAAGGAACTAAATTTAATACAAAAGTGTATCACATGTCATTATATAATTATATTAAATAATAGACCAAAGCTAAATGAAAAGTGACATGAATATTCAACTTTCATCATTACAATTATATTCCACAAACCTTTTTTTTAATAGAAAAGTACATATTTTTTTCTTGTGATTTGATGTGATTTTGCTTCAAAAATCATCATGAAAACAAGGAAAAAAATTGATGATACTATTTGCCAATAAAAAGTCATTAATATGATGTTATGAAAGAATGAGGAAAAATAAACATTTTTAAAATTAAAAGTAAAAAATCATTATAAAGATTAAAATAAAAATTAAGGCACCGTTGGGAGGAGGCACCTAGATCAAGTCACTAGGCAAATTCCTTATTTTTTTAATCATAATGAAAAATTGTCCCTTGTTAATGAGAAGGTGGTGGTACGGGACTTTTGATGATTTGGAGACATGTCAAAAATAAATAAAATTTGTTTACATTTGTACCATACACTATAATCTAATATCGATTAAATATTGTATCCTCATTGATTGCTAAATTAAACCGGCAAACATTAGCACGTTCCATTCGTTCATTGTACATGAATTTTAATTTGCTTTTTGCACATACACATAAAAGTTAACCACCGACGGATCATAAAGCTTTGACAAACTCTTGCATTTTATATTGTCATTTCACTCTTAAATCATGACTTGCCTTTCTGTCTTTTGATTCATGGTCCTCACCATCCCCATTGACCTTTCTTCCATAATCATGTTAAAGTAGATTTTTGAAAATGTTCCCCATGCTCTACTTTTCCAACTTACTAGTCATGTTATTATTAAATTCCTTGATCATGTTCTACTGTGGCTTATTTTAAAACCCACTTCTTTGGAGATCATTGTATAGCTATAATGTTTGTCAATAATTTCCTAGTTTTGAATTCACAATCTTTATTATTAGAATGATGATTATTTTCATTTCATTTCTTTAATGTTTTGGGACCATTTCAATTAGTGTGGATTTGAGTATGGGTTGTTACTTTAATTTACTATTCTAGTATTAATATGATGTATTTGGAATAGTACACAATTATTAAAGAAGAGGAGGATTGCTTTGGCTATATTGATTAGAGTTTTAGTTGGTATGTTTTTACATTCATATTAGGAAATAATCTTATTCTAGTTATATTCAATTTTTATACATATTAGAGATGTGAAATTGATTGAGAATTTCTATTGTTCATTTTCATGTCTTTTTCTTTTATATTTTGACATCATTCCAATTAATGTGAGATTTATTTATTTATTAGGATCTTAGTTGGTATATTTTTAAATATATGTTACGAAATAACTTTATCTTAGTCTTATTAATCAAGAATTTCCAATGTGCATCATCTTGGTTTACATATATAGGTCTAAAATTTAGCTATATCATTTTTGTATTTACAAATTTAAATTTTAACTTTTTATATTTAAAATTGGTAAATTGAGTCTATGTTTTCTTTTTCCTAGTAACCCTTGCAAGCTAATTATTAAGCATGAAGTATTCTAAATCACATTAAAATGATGTATTTAAAGAAATACCCTAAATCATTATCATTATTAGAAGTCTCGATCAATAAACATTAATAGTGTGTGTGTGTGTGTGTGTGTGTGAGAGAGAGAGAGAGAGACCTCAAGTTCTTTGTATGTATGTATGTGTGTGTGTGTGTGTGTGTACATACATACATATATATACATACACATAAATATATACATATACATAAATATATACGTCTACATATATATATATATATATATATATATATATATATATATATGTGTGTGTGTGTGTGTGTGTGTGTGTGTGTGTGTGTGTGTGTGTGTGTGTGTGTGTGTGTGTGTGTGTGTGTGTGTGTGTGTGTGTGTATGTATATACATGCATGCATGTGTGTGTGTGTGTGACACTGTGAAAAATATGGTCATGTAATTTTTTGGTGTGAATTTTGGACTTCCTCTATTGAGGTGATTGAACTTCCTTAGATGGGAAGTATAAATATGAAGAAATAATTTTCCATCAATGGGGTTTTGGTCATAAGAGAAGTGGTAAGATGATTTTCTATTAGATTAAGGGAAACAAATAGAGAGATAAATAGAGAAGGGGAAGAAATAAAATTCTTGAGCATGAGGAGAGATTGGTTGTGTGTCTCATATCTATGATGTAATAGAGAGGAAGGACATGAGGAGAAGGCCAAATTTTTCAATATGATAATGATTATTTACGTAATGTCTTGGAGCATATTTTATTTGATAAGCATATCATATTTATAAAAGGATTCAATAAATCCAGATAGAATTTCTAGTTTTATTTTGGTTCCCATTACGTTGATTTGTATGTGATGTGTGATTGGGCTACCTAATAAGACCTCCTAACCATGACTACATCATATTTGTAACAAACCTTATTTCTTTAGATATAACTATTGCTTTCATCCTAGATATAGGTATACCAATCATTACTATGATGCTAGAAATATCTTGGAAGTAAGAATTACCATTGGTTTTATATGTTTTATATTTACTTTGAGTCAAATGAGCATCAATGAGGAGAAATATATCATCTACTAGACTAATAAGGAGAGTGAAATTCTTTTTTTTTTATGAGTCAAAATTTGTTTGAGATACTTATTCTTCCACTTATGGCTAACCAACTATTTATCACTCTTATCTTTCTCTTGTAGAGTTGGAAGTTAGGATGTTTATGTACTAAAAAGTATCTTGTTGAATATCACTTGGTTTTGATTGTTATTGTTGTTGAATTAAACCTTGTTTGGGATCTTATTGATTTTTTTATCATTTTTCTTTTCCTATATATCAATATCCTTATTATCTTGTGGTTCAATAATTTTTTCACCTTGAACATTTTTTTTAAGATAATTGTATACACTTAAAAATCACCTTAAGAGATTCAAATACAAGTTATTTAATTAATGATTTTCTATCCCTCTACTTTATAAATAAATTATTCAATTTATTTATATAGTTCATTTTCTTTAAATTCTTCTTACCCTAAGTCCATGACAATTAATTTTCCACCCCATTCTATTTTACCTCATTTCTCCACATCAACTGCCACCTCAGCATATGGCTAAGATAATGAAATATTTTCAATTATTAAATTGTGTATTATCATCAACAACCAACTTAGCGACATGTCTCCAATATTCTCTCATATTAACCAATCTGACCACATGCCTCTAATATTATCTCATTAACAACCAATTTGGACACATGTATATGAATTTCTCAGGCATTTACTCTTGTGAATTATGAGAGAATATTTTACATCATTTATTCATATCTCTTCCCTTCATTTCTTCAAATCAAATTTGTACCATTGATTCCTGCCACCTCGGTTCTAGCATTGGAAAATCTATAAATAGGATGCATTCTGAATATTTGGGCCTACCTTCATATCCATTATTTGTATTATGTTTCATCTTAATTAGCTTCATATTCATTGTCTCATTTATATACATTTGCATATAGATTTAGATAGCATGTTAATTCTTAGCTTAGTATTAGCTTCCTAATAGTTAATGTATTGTATTATAGCTATTAGATCATCAAGTTAAATCATGCATTTTATCTTAATTATCATGATATCATAGCACATATCACTCTATATCATTGTTGTTCAGGAGGGAAATGACATCAATGAGTCCAACAATGCAAACTAGGTATATCAAGTTTAACACTTTCTCCCTAAGCCATTCAATACAAGAGAAATAAGGGCTTCCAAGCATAACTCTCAATATGACCTAGATTAGATTAGAAAAACCTAAGGGATGAAAATGCTAAACCTAAGTTATATTAAGGAAGTATACTAGCAAGGCCTCTTTTATGCAATGTAATTTGATTATAGATATGCAATGAAGATGACAAAAATTGAAACAATTGATTAAGCAAGAGGTGTAAGATGAGTCTACGAACCAAGTAAATGCAATCAACCCAACTAAGATACAAAAAAATATCTATCCTAACAGATAAAATAAATTATAGTGTACTTACCTTTAAATAAGCAATGGAATATGACTTTTTTCTCTTAAAATTATGAATCTAAGATTGTGATAGAACTTCTGACTTTAGATCCACAATCACAATAGAGAACCTAGAAAATGTTATTTTTCTCAGACCTCCAAGAACAGGTTGACCATGTCACCATGTTCCTAGGATACTGTAGCCAAGTCAAGCCAACTTCTTCAAAAATGTCTTAGAGAGTGGATTCCAAATCTGTGATCATAAAATTATTAACCTGCAAGTATGTTATAGAATTGGTGTGTGTGGGTGGCTATGAAGGGGTTTGCCTTAGTCAACCCCCCATTTTGGTAATTTCTATCTCCACAAATAGCTATTAAGATAGATTTTTTGTGTGTATGTAGTGCTCGTGAACCCTAGATTGTAGATCTAGAGTGTAAAAGAGCTAGTCAATGCTAAGAATCTACTTTGAGTGAAACCCTAGCATATAAGTGTGCTTGTAAATATAAAAAATATGAAGAGACAAAGATCAGATCTAAACATAGATTATAAATCATACCAAACCCCCAAGGCTAAAGTACCCTATACATCTTCATGATCCCCTTGCATCTCCATGATGTCATGAAATGCTTGAATTCTTGAATTGAATATATGTAGATGTAAACCTCACTTTGCAATGAAAGAACTAGATCCAACACTTAGCTTCCACATTGCAATTTCTCTATGTTAGATTGGGGTGTCCACGCATGCTTGTACCTTTCTTCCATCATCTTTTGGGATAGGAAAGATAAAGTCTTGAGAGGGGAGGGGTGAATCAGTACCCTCAAAAACTTTTACTGAATAAACAATCTGCAATAGTAGTGTCTATCTAACTAACTAATTCCATTGTTTGCAGCATATATTCAAATAAATTGTAAATGTAAAATGCATGAAAATAAACAATAAAACATTCATGAAATGTAATCACATGAGACAAGTATTTTGGTTATGCAGATACCCTTGTTAGAAAGTAAAAACTGCGGTGGGGATGACACCCACAAATCTTCACTACTGTAGTAAATAAAGTATGTCGGTTAAGGCTAAAAGTGTGATCACTTCTGGTGATCTTACCCTATTAGGAGTAACATGAGATTGATTAGATCTACCCTGTGAAAGGATTTTAGCAACACCAATTAAGTGTGCACTCAGTTAAGAGATTTACAATCAGACTATTAAGTCTACTCTGTTAGGAGATTTATAACTCTGTTATAATGGTTAGAAGATAATAGAAAATATCTGTAAATGACAACTTCAACTTGTCTGAATCAGATCTATGATATACTGAATAAATATCACCTTGATGTGTAGTAAACTGCTCTCTATTCTTCTCAGTAGCCTTGTATGTTTTTGAATAAACTAAATATTGTTTCTTGATAATTGCTCATTCATGCAAACCTTGTCTAAATTTTGATGTCCTGATAGGAGGCTACTACTTCATGATCTCCTTGTCATGTATATTTGATCATGTCAAAATGGAATCAATTACAATTATATAGAAAATTGCTATGACCTAATTAGGTTTACAACATCTTTAAAAACCTAAGATCTATGGTGTACAAAAATAACCTAGATCTAACTATTACATAGGAATCATCACAATATTTAATGATTGTATCCATAATAAGTATGCCTCGATCTTGGTAAAATGTTTCATGGATCTGTGTAAACTATTTTCACAGAGATATGTGCCTTCACTGATTACTATGTCATTTTTTGAACAACTCGGTAAACACAACCTTCTCTATTCAATGATTAACCTAATGCTCGGTGTGCAGAATGATCGGTGTTCACTGACTTAATGCTTGGTATACTCTGATGCTCGGTAAGCATACTTGATACTTGGTTAAACCTATATCCATTTAGGTTTCGGTTCTGCCTTGTGACTGCTCAATA
Organism: Chamaecyparis obtusa; assembly: GCA_027943335.1. NCBI lineage: Eukaryota > Viridiplantae > Streptophyta > Pinopsida > Cupressales > Cupressaceae > Chamaecyparis > Chamaecyparis obtusa. The sequence goes on from BSBK01001607.1 coordinate 662,178, forward strand.
TGAAGGCTTTGTAAGTTCAACCAACTAGCATGTATAGCTTCTTATTTCATATTTTACCGACTGATCAGCATAGATTACCGACTTAGTTTAGTTGATACTAATGACAATACTTAATGCTCAAATAGAGATAACAATCTCCCCCTTTGTCATTAGTATCAAAACTGTAATGTATATGTGTTGAATCTCTCAAAAAAATTGCTAACTCTATATATACATATACATATACTGACTCTTCTACAAAACTCCCCCTCGGTGCATGCTCCTGGTATGTAGTGTAGTGCATTGGCATATACATTATTATTTCCCCCTTTTTGAGATTAATGCCAAAAATAGAAAAATGTACTTACAACTTATCAAAAATGTGCTTGTGGTTTTTCTTCAAAGGATCTAAGAGGTTTTCCCATTCCTCTTTCAAGTTGGTAAGAGCAATGTTCTCAAGACCAACTTGTGCATGCATATCAAATATATTTTATAACATAGATATCTTTGGTGTAGAAACTAAGGCTTGTGCCTTCACAATGTGTCTTTCCATTATCTTGAGATGGGGAAGCAACTCGACTTGTAGCTCGGTGACTTGGTCACTTATATTTTCTTCCTGCTTCCTTAGATTTTCTCTCAATCGCCTTAATTCTTGTACTTTAAGTATATTCTTATGAAAATCATCTGGCTCGGTTAGAGAAGCATTAGCACTAGCTAAGATGTCTGCATCCAGCTTCTTGATCTTCTCACTGACCTTGGCAGTGAAAGTTTCCACATTGCATAGCTTAAACAAAATTTGCATTATTTGTTGAGTTATTGATTGGAGTTCGGTTATAACCTCATAAATCTTTACCTTATTTATTGCCACTTCTTGGCTGATCTTTTCTGCTAGTTTTTTTTGTATTTTAGCCTCTACCCTTTCTTCAATTATTTTCTCAGCTTCTATATCTGGGGCATTGATATGATTGGTAAGAGTGGCAAGTTGGTCCAAAATAGGTGTGTCTTCATTTATTTGGACATCTGGTACCTGCAGAATGTCTCGCACATCCTCTAGAATCTTCTTACTCTTACTTTCTTTCCTCAATTTTTCTTGTACTTCCTTCCTTGTGCACAACTCTCCATACTTCCTCAATTCCTCGGGGTCTAATGTTCTTGGGTCACAGTCAGGAATCTCAATGACTTCATCTAGAGTGACTGGCCCTTTTCCATGTTTCTTCTTCTTCTTCTTGGACTCTTGAGGGGATGTCTTAATAAATGGAATTATATCCTTTACCTCAACATGTGTCTTGTCTTTCTTGGTTGACATTGTTTCATCCTTCTTCTGCTCCTCGGTGACATGTGTCTTGGTTGATTGGAATGGAGCCTCTGATGTAGTGTCAGTTGGTGTAGTCTCGGTAGGCTTAGGATCTTCCTGTGCCTATGCATCAGCCTCTTTTTCCTTAGGCATATTTTTCTCAGTAGTATCTTGAGTACTTGTTCCTTATTCCCTTGTTGTATCATGTGGTTTCTCGTGGATTGAGCCTTCAGGTTCATTTTGTGTTATTATTTCTACTGCTTGAACCAGTATAGGAAGGTCACCCGGTATGCTACTTACTATTGGCTCGGTGGGGGCTTGTTCTTCTTATTAAGCTTTAGCAACTATAATATCCTCATCATCTTTGATATCATTAGGATCACCATTAGTGGTGTCCTTAATGAGTACATCATTTGAATCATCAGTGATTCCTTGTATTGCTACCTACTCGAGTGCATCCTAGATTATATCTAGATAATCGGTGGCATCATTAGTATCAGGTGCCTCAGTGTCTAATAGCTCAATAGTGTTCTTTGATGCCAGATCAACATCATTAGAATGGATGCCTTTACCTTTCCTCTTTGTCTTCCTCTTGGGGATTATGGCCAAAGCCATGTTATCTGCCACATCTCGGGCTTGTAATATAGAAAACCAAAGTAATTGACTATTTTCATAAATTTCTGCCAGATTTTCATCAAGTATCTGTAGTGCTTGACTCTTCACTAGAAATATTTTAGAATATGTCTTCATTAATTCCTTAACTTCAGGAACTGTCAATGCAGGGATTGTTCCCTCATTCTTTTCTTAGTATTCAATGCATAAGTCCATCTTGCTGAAATTCTATCATATAAAGCCTTAGGTACATACTTTGAAAATTCTATGGGTACCTTATTGAATTTGATCATCATTTGTATAACTATTTCTATTTTATTATGATCCTCAGTTGACAGATGTTCAAACTGACTTATTTGTGGATCACTCAGACCTCCATTGTCTATTATGTTCTCTGCAACTTCATTAATAGAATGGTTCTTGTTTACAATAAACTTGAATTGTTCAGTGTCATCTTCATCATCGTCAATGTCATCTTTTCCTCTTATTAACTTTCTTCTTTTCTTTAGGGCCTCAGTGGTAGCTTTTGTACCTCTCTTCTTTTGATAGGTTTTAGTCGGTGTTGGCCTTGATATTTTCACAACTCCTTTCTTCAGTGGAGGTGAAGCTACACTGGTTGATCTTGTGCATGCCCTAGTTTGCACTTCTACCTACTTCTTCTTTGGAGTGGGAGTGGGAGAAACTGGTGTAGAATCTAGATCTCTATCAGATTCAGTTGCCTCATCATCATGTGTTTTTTCAGTAAGAATTAACTGACCCTTGGTTGCTACTTCAACTAGAGTGTCCTTGAATGCTTCAACATCATCTCCAAATTTCTTTACCAAATTTCTCATCATTTTCCTTGATTTCTTTGTTATTTTACCAATGACTAGGTCTATTTTTATCCTGGTTTTAGCTTCCTCGTATGTGCCAAACCTAGTAGCTTTTGGATCCTTAGGCTCAGCTAATAAAGCTTTGATTGACCTAGAGGCTTGGTCAATATCAATTTCATAGGGGCTAGCCATTTTGTTCTAGGTTCTACTGCCTTTATCAATATATAGTCTGTATCTACTAGAAAACATATGTCATGTTCATACTTTTTTACTAGTTATCTTGGTATTCTACATCTTGCATTCATCCTGTCCTTGAATTGCTCAAAATAAATATCTACCATACTCACAAAATTTTCTCCCAAACTTGTTATCAAATCAGTAATTTGTAATGTCACAAGTTTATCAGTAGACCAATCTACATTACCAATTGAAGGGAAAATGTTTTGCACATAAAAGAATATGCAAAGCAATAGAGATCCAAACTTACAAGTGTTGGACTTCGTCGACTAAATAGTCTTAATATTCTCCTCAACTTGCCTCAACAACAACTCAGCAAGATCCAACTAAAATCCTTTTTTCACTATTTTATAAGCAATGTCAACTGCTCCACACTATACATTGTTGGTTCTACTTGATTGAAATATTTTGTATCCTGTGACATATGCACTAAACCTTATCTCAAGATCTGTGATTATGTTAACTTTCATTGCTTCATCATCCCATTCTACTCCAGTAGCTTTCTCCAACTCAGTTCTTGGTGCACTCCTTAGTGCTTTGACTTTGTCGGTGGTCGGGTATATAGTTACTGCATGTATAGTGTCTTTTATGATCTTTACGGGCTCATCCAACCAAATTTTCTGACGCAAGGGCAAGGATCAGAGGGGCCAAATGATGGCACACCCTACAGATCCAGCCTTCTCAACAACACGTAGAAGCAACAACAACACAATGAGAGAGAGAAAGAAAGATCATTGAAATATTATCTTCATTCAAATTGATTCATACAATCTTCTATCCAAAAACTGACTGCTAAACTCTAACCAAACAACTATACTTATACAAGAGGTTGTCAAACTGAGTCGGCCTTCAGATCCACAATCAATAGAAGGAACGGTCAAATCTGGGACCACACACTTCCCAATAATGGATACCAACATAAATTTGCGACCCAAAATCAATGCACAAGTCGGCCTCAACATAAACTCAAAAATAAAGTACTTGGTAAGCAAGGATGACCGAGCAATAGACAAGCATCACCGAGCGCTAGTGAAACAACTGACCACCCAAGAGATAACCAACCATACTCGGTAACCAAAGAAAACTGACCAACTACTGACCAACTCGGTCAAAGGAGGAACCGAGTAACACAAACAAACTTCAAAATCTTTTTGGTGACACGAGATTTCCAAGGACCCGAGATGCTCTTGCATCAAACACCTAGGGTTATTTAGAAATGATTCTCTAAATCATTCAGTAGGTCTGGTCTGAGCTGCATCCAACCTAGACTGTGAAATCCATGAACTATCTTCAATCGGTCTGTTCTTCCACTTTACCAGATATTCCATATACTATTTACCTCTTGTACTCTTGCCAATTCTTTGCTCCAAAATCTATTCAACTTCTTCATTCTGCTTCTTAGGATATTCCATCAGTACTGTCATGTCTTCATCAGGTTCATGATACTCATACAAATCAGAAATATTAAAAATTAGTGATATGTCCATGTCATCAACTCAATCTCATATACATTTCCACTATCAAATTTCTTCAAAATCTTGCAAGGTCCAAACTTCTTCATCTTCAGCTTCCCATATGTTCCAACATGAAATCGACCTTTCTTCAAATGAACCATCACTTCATCACCAACATCAAAAGTCTTATGTCTCCTTGATTTATTAGCTATGTCTTTGTATTTTTGATTACTTTCTTCCAACTTGATTTTCACATCTTCATGCAATGTCTTCATGTACTCAGCAAATTCCACTCCTTCATCACTTCTCTTACTTTCATTAGCAATGTCTCTCAAATCAGATACACCTCTTGGCTGTATAACATTCACAATCTCAAATGGTGTTTTTCCAGTACTCCTATTTATTGAATTATTGTATGCAAACTCTACTTGTGCCAACACACAATCCCAATTACTAGGTGTGTCTCCAGCTAAACATCTCAAAAGATTTCCCAAACTTTTGTTTACAGCCTCTATCTATCCATCAGTTTGTGGGTGAAATGTAGAACTATATTTCAACTTAGTGCCAAAATTTCTCCAAAGGGTCTTCCAAAAGTATCCAACAAATTTACTGTCTCGGTCAGAATACTCCTCAATAATCTATGCAATCTGACAATTTCCTTAAAGAAAAGATCTGCAATATGTACTACATCTGATGTCTTTCTACAATGTCTAAAATGTGCCATCTTTGAAAATCTATCTACCACAACAAATATAGAATCATTACCTCTTATTGTGTTCAGTAAGCCAAGAACAAAATCCATATTGATGTCAGTCCAAGGTTTCTCAGGTACAACAATCGGTGTATACAATCCAGTATTCTGACTTACTCCTTTTGCAACTTGACAAATTCCACAACTTTTCACAAATTTCTAAACATCTTTATACAACTACGGCCAAAAGTATTTCTCCTTAAGAAAATTCAAATTTTTATCAATACCAAAATGTCCAGCCAAACCACTACTCTATTTCTGCTTCATCAAATTAGTTCTCATTTGTCCTCTTGTAATACCCCAAAAATGGGCTATAGGTTCATTAATCTTCTATATCGACACATCAAATGAAATTGACATCGAAGTCCTAACCTAAGGCACATTGAAACATCATCAAATCCTAATTGATTATCTCAAATTCTGCATCGGGGAATATTCCTAGTAATATTCCTATTTATCTTAATTATCTTTGATTTAATGATTATTTGGTGATAAATCATATTTATCCTAAAGTTTGATTAATTGAATATTCTCAATATTTAATTAATTAGATTTAATACTGCCACTTAATTATTTAATTGAATTTAATTATATTTATTCCTAATTATTATTATTTAAATTTGAAAATAAATCAAAATTTCTATCATTAATTGATTAAATTCTTATTTAATTAATTAAAGCAAGTTGTCATATTTAATGATATTATTTTTGAATAAAAGTTTGAAAAATAATTGATTAACCCATAAATCAATTGTTTTATTTTTAAAATCAGTTAAGTTGGAAATAAATCACTTTATTATTAAATTAATTCATAATAAATCATGCACAATCAAGAAAAGCAGACAACTATCAATTATCAATTAAAGCTAAACTCTATTTTGAGTTGAACTCTACTTTTGCATGTTTTTGTGAGTTAAATATCCTTTATTTAAAAGTAACTCTAAAATAAACTTGAGTTATTTGAGTGATTTATGGCTTTTATTCATGCACCTCCAAAGCCCTGGATTTCTATAAATTAAGGCCTTAGCTCTTCATATCAACATCTCATAATTGTGCAAACTTATGCTGGCGAATTGGTGTTTGAAGAATTGGAGCTTCTTTTGCAAATCAAACAACTTTGTGAGATCATTCATATTTTAGCATATCATTGTTAGATTAATTGTATTGCATATCAGTTTTTCATTCTAGAATAGATTCATATTAGTTTTCATCATATCATTGCATCTAAAAATCTAAAAAATATAGATTAAATTGCATTGATTCATATCTAGATTTTGCATTCAAAACCTTCATTTAGGTGTCGTCAAGGTCACTGATCTCGGTCTAATCTGAATATTCACACTCGCATCTACTAGAAGGCAGTAAATCACCTGGTTAGTTTAGTTTTTCATTTATTGCACGATTTCAATTTTAGCTAACCTCTAATATTTTACTGAAGTGTTGTGTCTATAGTTAGGTACAAAATTCACACACACATTTCTAGTGCCCACCATGGGGCAACCCACCTTTACATGATGGTTTTGGTTATTTCTTTGGAGCTAACTCCCTTGTGCAGATTTACTTGGAGACTAAAACCCTAAATTTTCAAAGATTTAATTTTATCTCCCAAACGGCTTAGAGTTTTGGTCTGAAATGTTTTTTTTAGGTTGGAGACATATCAGGGAAGCTTCAATAAAAAATTTAAAATTTTCTGAGATGTTTTGAATTTTTAATAAAAAAAAATTTATTTTTCATAAATAAATCATTTTCGGTGCAAATCATCATATTTTTTGGAAATTTTTACATTTTCAAAAAGCTCTTAAAATTATATAGGGGGTCCATTCTTTGTGTTTTAAATTTGGATGCAATATAATAGCTCAAATACTCAATTTACAAAAACTGGTCTATTTTGGTAAAATAGGTCTCTAGGGTACAAATGAAGAGATTTTTCTAAAATTTTTACATTTTTAGAAATCTCTCTATTTTTTTAGCAGGGATCTTTATTTTTCATTTCTATTTTTGTGGCCGAAATCATATAAAAAAAAATAGATCTTGTTGACTAGGTCAAATGCAACAAAAAAAAAAAAAAAATTTGTGATGGGTATGCACTTATTTTTCATATGATTCAATGCATGATATGAGTTTTCATTTGGATTATTTGCTGGTTATTATTGCTCCTAACAATTGGTTTTCAGATCTAACCCTAAGGTTTGCATAAGTCGAATATACCTTGCATATCTTGTTGGCTTGTTGGCTTGTTGGAGAGTTCGTGGCTTGCTTGCATGGAAAAGCTCAACAAAAATTGCTAAAACAGGTAAAATCTACTAAGCGTGTGGTGAGGAAATCAAGTATTCTATAACATCTGATAACACTTCATTTTGGGACATAAAACAAACTCTCTTGTGTCAAGCTTGTGTGACTTTTCTTGCTTTCATATCACAAACTTCATTTTGGGCTCTAAAAAAATGAACATAGATTTTCTTTCAGCATCTTTGTTACACAGTAAATAGGCCCTATGAACACTACTCATGGCTCTTGAGAGAGTGATTTTCCAGCAAAACTCTTCTCAACGAAGGAACCCTTGTAGGTAGGGAGGATACTGAGGGAGTCTCACGTTCCACTAGATCTGTGTGTCTTCAACTTTTGATCGAGGTATTCTCTCTCTGGAGAGGTTGATAGATCATAAGGGGTTGATGTCATAGATCTTTGTGAGATAATCTTGGTCTTAGCATGTCAGATTAATCTGTCTACTTTATTTGGGTTAAAAGTGAAAAGGCTAGGGGATTATGCTCTACTTCCTTTTTGGATAGTACCAGAAACCCAAATCCTTGAATCTGGAACCAGTCTCCATGTGGTATATCTTGTGAGCCACCTTTAGAGAGGGTTAACCGTAGTGGACATTTCCTTAATTGGGTCAACCACATTGATGGAACCTCAAGCAGTAATAGCCATTCTCACCGTGGTAGTGACAACCGCTATATAAATGTCCTGTTGGAAGAAATCTCCACAGGTGTGTTCTCTTGTTGGGCTATCAAATCTCCCTAGCAGATCCTAAAGATTAAGTTCTCGGACTGTGTCAAAACCCCGGTGCACCTGGATTAGAGTTCGCCCTCTTGGATCATAAAAGTTGCAGAGTCAAACCATTACTAAAAACCCTAGTGAGGCCAAATTTTCATTTTCTAGGAATATGTGTGTTAATGCAAAACTTTTTGGAACATACACAATTAGCAGTTTTAAGGATTAGCACAAATAAGTCACTTGATTTTTCATGCGGAGGGTTTCTTTGTCCCCTATTCATTATTTTCAGACGTGCTTGAAATCACTTGCTTGCTATTTTATGTGCTTGTTTATCTATCTGGTTACTAAGAACGAATCAATCCACTACAATCTTCAAATCTGGACAGAAAATTTTGTGAACAAACTAATACTGAAAAACTGAAAAAATTATGAATCTGAGCAAAAATCCTTTCTGGTGTCAAAAGTCATCCTAAAATTTCAAAACTCGTATCAAAGCCAAAGTCAAAGTTGTCAGAGATTGGTCAAATTTGTCAGAAATCCAATTTTTTTACAGCCAAATCCCAAATTCTGTCAAAATAGCGAACTGATTCTTGTCATTTCTAGTCATCCTTAGTCAGTCTGGGTCAAATCTCAGGTGCTATGACATGTTGCTCAGCATCCAAATGAACTTAAATGGCATCAAGTTGCACACAATGACTCTTGTTCTTCTTTCATCTACATCTCCCATGTCTTCCTAGTCTCCCATTTCCATCCTTTCTCCTATTCCTTCACGCTTCTTCCTCTTCTTCATAAAACTCTTCACGTCTTCTTGATTCTTTTCCTCTTATTATCTAATCTATTTTCTTCTATTCATCTCTTCTTTCACTTCCATGCTTGATTCCTCCTACTCGATAAATTCAAGGAGTCAATCAACAAACTCTACATCAATCTATTCCAAGGAGTCCTAAAACTCCTAACATGTCTCAAAGAATCAATACACATGAGGAAGAAACTCTAATCACCGCTATGATGAAACAACTGCACGCTATGCAAGTCAAACTTAACAAACTTGAGAAAGAAAAGGAACCTAAAGAGTTCTCTATGGAAGCTCTATGCCCTTTTCCATTTGATAAAGACTTGTACATGTCACCATGCCCTCGTATAGAATATGAGCAATGTGATAACCCTTATGATACCTCTTCCATAGAGAGTGACACACCCATTTTTGAAGAATATGATGACTATGATGATAGACAATATAATGATACCTATGACACCTCTGTCCTAAGAGTCCTCGTCATGTGCTTGTGCTTACTGAAAATGGGATGTCACATTGGATAGATCATGATGGTGAGCCATATGATTCTGATTTTGAAAGAGACTTTGATGATTTCTATGAATAATACCTAGATGATACATCTACTTCTATTGAGGAATATAAAATGTACCATGCTAATTTGAAATGTAAATATTACAAGGATCTCTCCTCTAAGAACTCTCATGCTGAAAATAAAGATTACACTCTCAAGAAAGATCATGTTAATGCTGGACCTTTGTCTTGTGATGGTTCCCTTCCATCCCCTACTTCCTCCAATACCCATACATTTCCTAAAGCTTCCAAGCCTATCAAATCTTTCACAAGTCCTTCATCCACCAAAGGTCCTAATACTTTTCATGTGGTTTCCTATAGTTATCCTCAAGGGCTACCTCTTAAAGAAACTTAAGCTAACCTTCACTTGGTTGCAAATACTTTCAATAATGCTAAATCTAAAGAGCCTAAGCCTTTATATGCTATAATGCCTACCTCAGCTAGTCCTTCACCATCTCTTCCAAAGTCTTCCATACAATCCCAACATGCTTCCTTGTCCTTAGAAGTGGCTCCATGTCAAGAGGAATCTAAAAATCATAAAGAAAAGAACATAAAGAAAGATCAAGATCAAGAAGCCTCCATGTCATCCAATCCTTTTCATGATGTCTCTTATCTGTTCCATGATTCTTTTGATCCCGTATGCCCTTTCTCATTCATTCCACCCTATCATAAGTCTTCTCCTAAGAAAGATCAAGTTATTACTTACACCGTTGCGCTTATTGACAATCAAAATAACCTTACCCCACTTCCAATTTCCAAAGATAATACTTCCATTAAGGTTGGTAAAAATGGTGTTGTTACTTTCAATGTTAAGCCTATTGAAAATCAAGAAAAAAATTATACGCTTGTGCTATCCAAAGATCCTTGTCAAGATCAAAGTCTTCCATCTTCTTATTCTACCACTCCATGTTCGCTTCCACTTTCTACTCTTCCTAAGTCTTTGCAAGCTTTGAACAATCCTATCAAAGAAGATTCTCATATTCAAGATGTCCATGATTCTATTGAAAATCCTAATACTCACTCTAAAGATGCTGATGTCCTTGGTTGTCATATAAATGTTGATGAACTTGTTAATTATCTTTTTGCGTCTTCCACTTCCATCCTGGGACCTCTTCCAACAATACTAATAGCTTCACATCTACCTTCCATCTTGCGTCCTTATGTCCCTTCACTTTCCCCTCTTAACTCTCTTAATACGCCATCCATCTTGCATCCTTATGTCCCTTCACTTTCCCCTCTTAACTCTCCTAATACGCCATCCATCTTGGGTCCTTACATCCCTCCATCTCCCATCTTTCCTCAAGATCAACATAGATGCACACCCTTGAATGCTTTTCATCCACCCACCCATTTAAACCAGTCATATCCTCCTTCTTCTTCCACAAGTCCCAAGTTCTTTGGAAGTAACTTGAATATTCAATACAAGAAAAAGAAGCAATACAAGAATCCATCAAAAAGAGAAGATCACCATGTCTCCTCTAATCGACATGGAGGCATAAAGTCAAAAGAGATATCTAAGAAAAAAACTACAAGACAAGTATGGGTTCCAAAATCCATTATTAAAGATATTCTCTCTAGATCATCAAAAATAACTGAAAATCCTATAGCTATATGGATTCCAAAGTCTCTCTTGAAAGAGTCTAGTGTTGAGAAAAAAGTGAAGTTGACATTCAAGCTTCCAAAGGCTTCCACTTCATCTTCTTCCAAAAATATTCTTCCATTCCATGCGCCTAAACGACAACCTCTGCTATCCATTCACTATATTCCTTCATGTATTCCTTCATTCACATTTCCTCCATCCTCTCACCACCCTTCAAGGTGTGTGTTTATGTTGATCTTGCCTTCCTTTCCATCTACCCTTTCACAATCCTTCCATTCATTATCCTTCTACCTTCTATCTTTTTTTCTCATTTGCCTATTCCTCCTATCTTCCAATCTCACTCGCTTTACATAAAACCTTATCCTCCATTTTCTCTTCCATCTTCCTTTCCCTATCAGCATCTTTGAGCATATCATTTTGAATCTTTGGCATATCATGGTTTATCCTTTCAAGGAGAATTATCTAAAAAGCTTGCCTTCTTCCAAAAAATGAAAAAAAAAATTGAAAATGTGCCTTGGTGAAAACTTGGAAATAGGTGCCTTGGTAGCAAAAGTAAAGAGAAATAAATTCATCCTATGGTGAAAACCACTCCCTTGTGACACCTTGGATAAGTACCATGATGAAAACCTGGCAATCAGACATCATGCGTAGTTCTTCTACATATTTCATCCATTCCATCTTCTCTCTTTGATCTTGACAAGGTTGACCTATACATGAACATTTGGCTATTTTGTGAGTTGTCTTATGATGATCTTTCTTTCATTCCTTCCATGTTTAGACTTCATATCCATCTTCCTCTATTCATTTTCACCTATCACTATCCTTTTCCCCTTTGTTCTTGATCTAATAAAAAAAAAAGAGTAAAACACAGTGCTATGAAGCCTCTTAACATGTCTACTCTTTTGGACTACATCATGTTCTTCTTTGGCATTACGCTTTTGTGATTTATCCTATGCTGGCCTTTTATTGCTTGTCCAAATGTGCTTTACATGACAATTTTTCCCTAGCTTGGGTATTCTTGAGGAGTTTTCCCTTGAGGATTTCTTCCCTTCATTCTCCTTCATTCTCTTGTCTTCCATCTCTTCCACCAGCTTGCCACTCCCTCTTGTTCTCCACCTTGCTAGACATTGGGACTGCACGATATCATCTTGCTTGGGAGTTTGCAATGGAAAAAGATGCTATCAAGTATACCAAGTATCAGAACTAGTATCAAAACCAAGTATCAGAACTAGTATCAGAACCAAGTATCAAAACAAGTATCAGAACCAGTATCAGAACCAAGTATCAAAACAAGTATCAGAACAAGTATCAGAACTAGTATCAGAACAAGTATTAGAATGCCCATTGGGGCTACACCATTTTTTTTAGTTTATGGGTCTGAAGCGGTACTGCCTATTGAGGTTGAAATCCCATCACTAAGAATCAAAATGCATGGTCTAATAACTGATGATGACTACAGAGTGTCTAGGTTGCAAGAACTTGAATTACTAGATGAGCGCAGACAAGCAGTGTGTGATCATCTCATATTATATTAGAAGAGAATGTCTAGAGGCTACAACAAGAAAGTCAGACACAGAGAATTTTAGGTTGGTGATCTAGTCTTGAGAGAGAATCCTAAAAATCAATCACATCGAGAACGCAAGGGGAAGTTTGAACCCAACTGACTGGGTCCCTTTGTAATCACTGCTACTTTTAGCTCTGGTGCCTATCAACTCTCAATGATTGAAGGAGAACAACTCTGAGAACCAATGAACGTTCTCCATCTGAAGAAATTCTATGCCTAAGGAATTCATTCTATGGTAAAAAGTCCTGAAAAAATCTTAAAATTTTGAAAAAGTCCTAAAAAAATGAACATCTTGGTGAAAACCTAGCAATAGGCACCTTGATGATTCACAAAAAAAATTGAAAAATATCAAAAGTACAAAAAAATCAAAAAAATGAAAAAATACAAAAAAATGATAAAAAGAAAAAGTGCCTTGGTGAAAACTTGGAAACAGGCTCCTTGGTAACAAAAATAGAATCTCTGCCAAGATGGTGAAAGCTCGGCAAATAGGTGCCACTTGTTTCAAAATGCTCCATCTATCAGCACAATCTTGGTCTTTCCCATCTTTCAGTCTTGCTTTAGTTTGTACATATCTCCCAGTTTGTTTCTGCATTTTTAATTTTCAATAAGTCGGTCTGTACACCAATCGGCTCAAGTGTCTGTATCCTATCAATGTTAAAACACTTGGGGGTACTCAATGTCATGTCCTATGGCCTCCAATGTATCTGAGACATATCATATTTAGTCAGGGTCCTTTGAAGCTTCATTGGAGTTAGTTAGTCATTCTTGTCTCCAGAAAGGATTTTGCATCAACAACGCAATCAAACATCAAAACAAACTGAAAACAATCTATGCTTTTTACATGCTTTTATCTCCTTGTATGCTTACTGATTCGCATTGAGATTTTTGCATATTATGTTCCTTCGAGCTCTTCGATGATGTCCTTTACAGGATTTAGAGAGTGATGACTAGGGACATAATCTTTTCTTTGTTTTCTTTTTTTATGTGAAAATCTAACAACTTTGGAAATTCTAGATTGAAATGGTGTCCAACTGTAAGAGCCTCTATCTCGAATTGGATGGCCATGCGTACCTTGACCATTGATACCCAGAAAATTCAAGGAAGTTTGATCTAACTATTATCTTTTTGAGTGAGTTCTTTCTCCTATTGTGAAACACGATCTTACCTAAGGATGTGAACGATAAAGGGTCACTACGGGTGATTCACATTGGATTTAGCATGATCTCTTGACTACTTGATGTGTTTGCACTGCAAGGCGTATTCTAGTCATCATGATGTTTATATTTTGATGCTTATACAAATTGCTATATCAAAATGGACATGATATTTAGGTCATCTTGGCATTTGTGCCTTGGTTCTTATATCTAATTTGACATTCTGAAATAAAATCAATATTCATATGTCCGTGGTTGTTTGACTAGTGGGTGTTGTATTGATTCATGTGCATACAAATCAATATTCATATGTCTATGGTTTCATAACTAGTGGGCATTGTATTGATTTATTCGGTTACCTAAAAATTCAATGATGAGAATGACCGACACATGATCAATGACTAGGTCCTAGGTCTTAGGTTGCATTTCATACTGCATGTCTCTTTGCATTTTTGCATGTTTGCATGATCTCACAATGGCTAAATGAACTTCAATGCTTAAACAATTCTCCACTTGTCTCTTCAAATCTAACAAGAGTTGAATCTTACACGAAGGTTCCTCCAATGAAATAGCAAGTAGAATCTTTTTTCGGGATCAAAATCTAAATCTGAGATCAGTCATATTATTAACTACTTGCATAATCGACACTACTTGCATAATCGACCTTCTATCATCATAGAAATCTAGAATTCAACTTAATTGATTATCTTATATCAAACTATCAAAATTTCAACTTGGTTAACCATGGTCAACTCATGGTTTAACCTAGTCAAACTTGGTCTTCTGGACCCTCCAACGATGTGGAATGCATTCTCAGACGTGTTTAACCACTTCTCAAATCAATTAACATGCTTCTGAACTATCAACGCTAACTTTTCTTGTCAGATTTCAATTTTAATCCCGAAGGGAGCATGGTATTGCACATCATTCAAAGTCTGTAATCTAAATTTTGAAATCATATCTTTCCTTAGTAATCAAGACAACAACCATGTCTAGTTGTTGATTCATCAAAAGACCTTATCGCTCAGGGCAAATCAATCATCACTCGGGGCATATCAGATTCATCGAGATCCATATCAATTTGGTATTCTGTTAATCTTGTAAATTGTATTAGTTCTTGCAACTATCGGTTCAATTATTTTATTTCTTTGGTTCTTCGGAAACTAAAGGGTTTGGATGTGATACCAATATGATTCAATATAAGGACAATTAGGTTTGGAATCATTCACTCACTTTTTCACAATCATAAGGTTCGGAATCAAGCGTTTTGACACTTTTTCGCAATCATCGGTTCATTTGCTGTTATAGTTAACATTATCTTTGGTCACTCAAGACCTATTATCTTCAAATCTTTCAATCAGCTTCTGTCTCATATCAATTTCAATTTCAAACATCAATTTCAACATCATACACAGACTGTCTTTGAACCACTGTGCTTCGCACAACAATTCAAAGAGGCAAAAAATGTAATACCCCAAAAATGGGCTATAGGTTCATTAATCTGCTATATCAACACATCAAAGGAAATCGACATCGAAGTCCTAACCTAAGGCACATCAAAACATCATCGAATCCTAATTGATCATCTCAAATTCTGCATCGGGGAATATTCCTAGTAATATTCCTATTTATCTTAATTATCTTTGATTTAATGATTATTTGGCAATAAATCATATTTATCCTAAAATTTGATTAATTGAATATTCTCAATATTTAATTAATTAGATTTAATACTGCCACTTAATTATTTAATTGAATTTAATTATATTTATTCCTAATTATTATTATTTAAATTTGACAATAAATCAAAATGCCTATCATTAATTGATTAAATTCTTATTTAATTAATTAAAGCAAGTTGTCATATTTAATGATATTATTTTTGAATAAAAGTTTGAAAAATAATTGATTAACCCATAAATCAATTGTTTTATTTTTAAAATCAGTTAAGTTAGAAATAAATAACTTTATTATTAAATTAATTCATAATAAATCATGCACAATCAAGAAAAGCAGACAACTATCAATTATCAATTAAAGCTAAACTCTATTTTGAGTTGAACTCTGCTTTTGCATAATTTTGTGAGTTAAATATCCTTTATTTAAAAGTAACTCAAAAATAAACCTGAGTTATTTGAGTGATTTATGGTTTTTATTCATGCACCTCCAAAGCCCTAGATTTCTATAAATTAAGGCCTTAGCTCTTCATATCAACATCTCATAATTGTGCAAACTTATGCTAGCGAATTGGTGTCTGAAGAATTGGAGCTTCTTTTGCAAATCAAACAACTTTGTGAGATCAGTCATATTTTAGCATATCATTGTTAGATTAATTGTATTGCATATCAATTTTTCATTCTAGAATAGATTCATACCAATTTTCATCATATCATTGCATCTAAAAATCTAAAAATATAGATTAAATTGCATTGATTCATATCTAGATTTTGCATTCAAAACCTTCGTTTAGGTGTCGTCAAAGTCACTGATCTTGGTCTAATCTGAGAATTCACACTCGGATCTACTAGAAGGCAGTAAATTGCCTGGTTAGTTTAGTTTTTCATTTATTGCATGATTTTAATTGTAGCTAACCTCTAATGTTTTACTGAAGTGTTGTGTCTATAGTTAGGTACAAAATTCACACACACACCTCTCAGTATACATAACTGAATACCTTTAAATAAGATGCCTTCTTGAATGAAATATTCTTCCCATTTTGTACTCAGTTGATCTTGAATAGGTGCTCTGCACTTTCTCCATGGCTCAGAAAAATTAGGATCAGTTTCATACAAATCTCTCATCTCATCAAAACCAAGAACTTCAATTTTCATCTCAGTCATCAAAGATCTTCTTCTACTCAACGCATCAGCAACTCAGTTAGTGAATCTACTTTTATGTTTGATCACAAATGTATAACTCTGCAAATACTCAACCCATTTCATATGTCTCTGATTCAACTTATTCTGACTACCCAAGTATTGTAAAGCTTTATGATCAGTATACAACACAAATTCACTCGGTATCAAATAGTGTTTCCATTTCTTCAGTGCTTGAACAATAGCATAGAATTCTTGATCATACACATAATATTTGCTTCTAGCATCATTCAACTTTTCACTAAAGAAAGCAACAGGTTTACCTTCTTGACTCAAGACAGCTCCAATTGCACTTCCACTTGCATCACATTCCACTTGAAATACCTTATTGAAATTAGGCAATGCCAAAACAAGCAATTCAACAACCTTCTGCTTCAGAGTCTCAAAACTTTTATCAGCTCTATGTGTCCACTTGAATTCTCTTTTATCTCCTCTCATAGTCTCAGTCATAGCATTACAAATTGAACTGAAATTCCTTATGAACTTTCGGTAAAAACTTTCCAAACCATGAAATGATCTTACCTCGCTATCATTCATAGGTTTAGGCCAATTCAAGATAGCTTCAACCTTTTTAGGATCAATCTTCAAACCATCAACTGAAATTACAAACCCCAAATACATAATCTCTACTTTCATGAATAAGCACTTTTTTAGATTTATCAGCAACTTTTCTTCTTTCAGTCTCTGCACAACTTGTCTAACATGCAACAAATTTTCTTCATTGGTCTTACTGAATATTAGAATATCATCAAGATATACAATCACAAACTTACCCAATAATTTCTTCAAAACTTCATTCATCAACTTCATAAAAGTACTCTGTGCATTAGTTAAACCAAAAGGCATAACCAACCACTCATACAAACCTTCTTTTGTCTTGAAAGAAGTCTTCCACTCATCACCTTCTTTGATTCTAATCTAATGATACCCACTTTTCAAATCAATCTTTGTAAACTACTTTTCTCTAGTCAAGCTATCCATTATGTCATCCATTCTCGATATAGGAAACCTATACTTCACTGTTATCTTATTGATTGCTCTGGAATCAATACACATTCACCATTCTCCATTATTTTTGGGTGCCAATACTATAGGTACTACACAAGGACTCAAACTTTCTCTGATCAAACCTTTCTCCAGCAACTCTTGAATCTATCAGTTCAATTCTTGATTCTCTGTAGGTGTTAACCAATGAGGTGCCTTATTCAGTAAACTAACTCCAGGGATTAGATCCATGCAATGATCAATTATTATTTTTGGTGGAAAACCATCAGGTACATTATCAAAAATGATATCACTATACTCGGTGAGTAACTTATCAATCCCCTCAAGGACATTATCCTTTGTTTTCTTACTTGGTTTGTTAGGAATCACAGCAAAACATACATCATTCTTCTTCAAATCCTTAACAAACTTTATTCCTTCCATCAAACAAACTTTCATAAATGTGCAAACATTACTAATAGGTTCTTCCATCAAAGATAACAAAATTTGTTTTCTTCCATCAGCCACAATAGTATACTTATGCAATCTCCCATCATATATAGCATGTCTATCATACTACGAAGGTCTACCCAACAAAATATGACAACAATCCATAGGCATGATATCACACAACACTTTATCATAGTAATTTCCAATTTTCAAATTCACATAACATTGTTCACTTACCAAGAGTGTATGCTCATCTTTGATCCATGAAATCTGATAGGGCTTCAGATGTTCCAACCTTTCCAACTGCAACTTTGTGACCATTTCCTCAGATGCCAGATTCTCTAAGCTACCACTATCAATGATTACCTTCCAAACTTTGTCAAAAACTCTACATCTAGTCTTGAACAAACTTTTCCTTACCAGATCTTCTTTTTTTCTTTCATTACACAGTGCTCTTCTTACCATCAAGTTATTTTCCTTCTCAGGTTCATTCGGTGACTCCTCTTGTACCAAAGCATTTCTACTATTACCAGCCTTCTTACTAGCATGTTTACATTCAAAAGATCTATGTCCTTCTCCATAATTATAACAAGTTCCTCAAAAATTACCTCTGCTATAACCACATCAGTAGTTACTGCCTCTGCCTCTAGATGAACTTTCACCTTTCCACTCGGTCTTACCTTTGTCTAGAGTTGTCTTTTCAGGTTCAGATCTACTATTTTCACCATAAGATCTACCTCTTCCTCTATGGAATCTACCACCTAGACCTCTTTGTCTCTGTTCATGTCTCTTGTTCAATTTCTCCTTAGCCTTCAATGCAAATTGATAAGCCTCTTCACTGTTGTCCAATTTGACCAAACTGATTTCCTCTTGGATGGAAACTCTCAAACCATTTAGGTACCTAGAAATTCTTTCCACATCATCCTCATCATGTCCAAATCTGATATCTAATCTATAGAATTCCTTAGTATACTCTTTTACCGAGCTATCTTTCTACTTTAGGCTTTGCATTTACCTAACTAGGTTAATCTGATAATCACAAGGTAAGAACTTTCCTTTCAATTTATTTACCATTTTATTCCATACCTTGATTTTTTCTTTTCCTTTCTTCTTCTGATCCAATTGTAGATGTTCCCACTACAAGGATGCATGACCTTTCAACTTTGTGCCTGCAATTTTCACCTTCTTTTCCTCAGATACATTTTCATAGTCAAAGTACTTTTCCATTTCAGTGATCCAGTCTATCAATTCATTAAAATCTAATTTCCCACTATATTCAGGAGGATTGAAATGTGGTGTTGACTTCAAACTTGTCAAGGCCTTCAAGAATCTTTCCTCACCCCGATCCATCACAGGTGCAAGTTCTACTTCACCTTGTTCCACTTCAACTTCATCATCACTAACATCTTCAAGATGTCTGCCTCTTCTCTGGACTGTTTCACTAGCTTCTAATATAGTAGAAAGTTGTCTCAACGTGCCTACCAATCCTAGATCTACTTCTTGCCTCCCATAAACCATCTTGGAAACCCTCTGCAATTGCAGGTCATATCACAATCTGCTACCCCACAAAAATTCAACTAGGGCTTTGCAAGAAGGAACCTACAAACCTAGATCCACAGACCTAGATCCAGATCTCACCTTGCTCTGATACCACCTGACACAAGGGAAAGGATCAGAGGGACCAAATAATGGCACACCCTATAGATCCATGGAAGCAACAAAAACATAGTGAGAGAGAGAAAGCAAGATCATTGAAATATTTTCTTCATTCAAATTGATTCATACATGCTGGGCTGTAAGGCCTTCCCAGTTATGGCCAAATATTACAATGAATTATAGAAGTCCTCAAACATGTGAGGATCTACCAACAATCTAGATTCTACTATCTTCTATCCTTTATCTTCTATCCAAAAACTAAATGCTAAACTCTAACTGAACAACTATACTTATACAAGAGACTACCAAACTGAGTCGGCCTTCAGATCCACAATCAACGGAAGGAATAGTCAGATCTAGGACCACATGCTTCCCAATGATAGATACCAACATAAATTCATGAACCAAAATTAATGCACAAGTCAACCTCAACAGAAACTAAAAAATAAACTACTCGGTAACCAACGATGACCGAGCAATAGACAAGCATTGTCGAGTGCCAGTGAAACAACCAACCACCCAAGAGATAAATAACCATACTCGGTAACCAAAGGAAACCAACCAACTACCGACCAACTCAGTCAAAGCAGGAACCGAGCAACACAAACAAACTTCAAAATCCTTTTGGTGACACAAGATTTCCAAGGACTCGAGATGCTCCTGCATCATTTTCCCATCATGGTAACGACTTAACACAATTCTTATCCATTCATTTCTGAAAAACCTTTGTGATGTAAACAGTCAAGGGTATGATGGCAAATGCCCTAATTTTATTGGCTCCTTAAGCAGAGCTTCCAACCCCTGACTTCCACATCTTTGAAATAGCCATCAAACATCCACACACTTATGTCATATAGAGGATTAGCAAACAGGAATCCTTACAAAATATTGGATTAGAGGTTCCTAGGCCCGGCTAAATGAGTAGGGGTTCTTACATCTACCAAGTTACATGGGTTTGTGGGAAATCAATAGCAAAATAAATTCACGTATTGAATGATCAAAAAGTTTCCTGGCACAGTACAGAGGAGTGAACTGATTATGAGACTCTCAAACTATATTTGGAAAGTTGAAACAATTACAGGGTTGAAATTCCATCCATTCATAACAGTATTTTAAAGTCCCTCAAGAACTCGGGTCTTAAATAGACTAACAAATTTTAGAACATCTCCAATCAAATAGACTTCTGACACTATCATAGACTGGAGCCTGAACAGAGGGATGCAAAAGAACAGGGGAATTTTATACTGGTTATAAATCGGGTATGGTCGAAGACACTAGACCCCAAACATGGTATTAGTAGTTTCATTCAACATAAAAACATCAACGGTCTTCACTGAACAGTCCGTAAAAGCTAGAATCCACAAATGCCGACACCAGTCAGTCTATAAGATGAACTTTGCAAATGATGCATGGTTCAGTAAACTTCAAAGATGCTACACCTGTCAGATGTCAATAGACCCGCCACACTGTGTTTGGATTCTTGATGTATTTGAATAATGAAACAATAGGTTTAAGAATTCTATTGTGTACCTGTTTTTGTAAACAAAATCCCACAATGACTCAGAGATCGGTTTCAAGACTGCATATCTTTCCCAAAGACTGCATCTAAATCTTGCACAATGGGTTCTCATCAAAATACGCTGTTTGAAAACTTTCAAAGGAAACCCATCGACTCAACACAACAGTCGACCAATATATGTATTGACTAATATTACTCTTAATGACCACAACAGCTGAACACGCATGTTCTGGTCTAAGAGTTCTAGAGAAAGGATAAATGGAATTCATATATAATATAATGCTCGGGTTCTGAGTTATTATTACCTTCAGAACTCCCGCCTATTCGGGACACCAAAATAGAGCAAGCCTTGTGAATCAGGCAGAGTACCTGCAGCCGGTTATGGAGACCAATTCGATCACAACCCAATAGGAATAACAACTCAGCTCGATGTTCTGCTTCCTTCCTTGAATCCAGTTGGAATGCATTGGGCATCGCACTTAGTGCTAGGGCCAATTTTGATTTGTCTTGGCACCTGATTTACAATGCTGGTGCATCAGTGTGTACCTTCAAATTGGCACAAACATGAAAGGAATCCACCTAGGGCATGTGAGATCGACCATCTCCCTACATCTTTCCACAAACTATACGTAAAGTCTTCAAAGACATGCTAAACACATACTTTCCACCTGAGATTAGGAGAACCCCATGGTGGAAGATGCATCGAGCCACCAAAACAACAAGGTGGGTTTTGTGAATGCCAATATGGCTGCAGTAACACCAAATTTGTTATCTAATACTCAAGTTTGTGATTGCGCCTTAGACCAGATTCATATAAGAGTTAAGTAGAAAAAGGGGCTTTGAACGAGTTACATCAAATTCTAGTGTCTTCACGGCCTGTACAAAGATACTGTTGCCAAGGTAAGTACAGAGAAATAGTTATATTTATTAATTGAAATCAAATTCTTACATAATGTTCCCTTCTACCCGACTGTGGGCTTTTGAAGGCCAATCCCCAACGGCCTTACAATAGATTTTTAACCATCTAGCCATTGGGAAGAAGGGTTACAATAGTTTATTGTTAAACTGAACAAACTTAAACTCATCTTTGCAATAATGCAACTCCTGCAATTATGTGGTTAGAGAGCAATAAGCTCTACTAATAACTTAAGCAATTAAAACTTAAGTTCCCTTATTCAAATCAAAACTTAGGACTAGAAATCCTAAACTCTAAACTATGAGAGACTAGAGATCCCAATGACCATGGTGTATCAAGTGGCTTATAAATGGCCAAACTTGTACCTAGGTCTTACATTCGGGTCTTGATGTCTCTTTTACTACTTCTTAGAACCTTATTTTCTAAATACCTCTGATCCTATAGGAAGCAAGAGGTCTTCAAATTTTAGTGTGAGGAGGTGGTGCTCCTGCACCATACTCCCCATTTGGATTTGAGCTCAAGTTCCTACTTGAGTTGAGCATATCCAAGGTTGATTTATGTGCTTGTATCTGATCCTCTGTCATCCATGTGGCATCTATATCTGGGAGTCCCTTCCACTTAACCAAGTACTGCATGTAGGTCTTCTTTTGGGTCTTCTTCCATTCTCTAGTTGCAAGGATCTTGTCTAACTAAACTGGTTGGCTTGGTGGCAAGGTTGTAACATAAGTGTCATCAACAATGTCCTATATGTCAGAAGTACCTGCATCACCTTTTACAAGAGTAAGATCTACAACATTAAAAATAGGAGAAATAAAGAGTGTAGGGGGAAGAGATATCTCATATGCGTTTTCACCCATCTTATGCAGGACTGTACATGGTCCAATTATTTTCATGTGAAGCTTGGTATGTTGAACCTTAGGTAGTCTTTCTAGTCTAAGATATGCCCATACTTTATCCCCTATCTGAAAGTGAACTTCCCTTCTCTTCTTATCAGCATTTGCTTTGTACTTGGTAGTGGTGTGTTGAAGTTTTTCTTTCACTTCCTTGTGCACTTGTGCCATGAAATCTGCAAACTCTTCACCTTGAGCACTAATTTTAAAATCAGAAGGTAGATCCGTAAGATCCAATGGTCCTTTAGGATGCAGCCCATAAATAGTTTGGAAAGGAGTTTTCCCGCTAGATCTATTGATCAAGTCATTAAATGCAAATTCTGCCTGGGGCAAGATGACATCCCAGCTCTGTGAGTGCTGCTTGGTGAGGTAGCATAATAGATTGCCCAAAGATCTATTTACTACCTCAGTTTGGCCATCCGTTTGTGGATGATATGATGAACCGTATGTGAGGTTTGTGCCCAATTTCTTATGGAGTGTTCACCAAAAGTATCCTTGAAATTTCACATCCCTGTCTAAAACTATAGTCTTAGGCAGTCCATGAAGTCTAACTACTTCCTTGAAAAAGAGTTGTGCAATGTGAGAAGCATCATTGGTGCTCTTGCACGGCACGAAGTGTGCCATCTTGCTGAATTTGTCCACAATTACAAAAATACTATCAAATCCCTGCTTGGTTCTTGGTAAACCCATGACAAAGTCCATGGATATTGACTCCTATGGCCTAGAAGGTATTGGTAAAGCCTGGTAGAGTCCTCGATTTGTAGTGACTCCTTTGGCTTGTTGGAAGATTGTACAAGATTGCACAAACTTCTTAATGTCAGCCATCATCTTAGGCCAATGGTAACTCCTTTTCACCAACTCTATGGTCTTATCTATACCAAAATGACCGCTCATACCTCCACAGTGTTTCTCCTTTATGATATTGTCTCATAGAGAATTTTGGAATACAAAGTCAGGCACCTTTAAACAAAAGGCCATCTTGAATCAGATATTCTGTAAAATCAGTATGGTACCTATCAGAAAGAGTAGTGCAAGCCTTGTAGGCTTCACCAAAATCAGAATCTTTAGCATAAAGGTGCTTCAAGGATTCAATCCCCATACTTGAAAATTGAACTTCTTCTATGAAACTCACTCTCCTACTAAGAGCGTCTACAACTTTGTTTGCTTATCCTTTCTTGTGCTTTATTGTGAAGGTATAGGACTGCAACTATTCCATCCATTTGATATGTTTAACACTAAGCTTCTCTTGAGAATTCAGAAAACTTAGAGCATGGTTGTCCGTGTAGACAACAAATTCCTTCGGGAGAAGGTAGTGCCTCCATTTCTTGAGGGCCTGTACTACAACATACAATTCAAGATCATAAGTAGAGTACTGTTTCTTTGCATCATTTAATTTTTCAAAAAAGAATGCTATGGGTTTCCCTTCTTGAGTTAGGATAGCACCAATTTCTAGATTACTTGCATCCGTTTCCACAGTAAAAACCTTCTTAAAATCAGGCAATGTTAAGATAGGATATTGTGCTACTCTATTTTTCAAATATTGGAAAGCATCCTCAGCCTCTTTAGTCCAAACAAATTTAGTTTTCCTACCCCCTTTGATTGTATCCAGCATTGGAGCACATACATGACTGAATTTTTTAATAAACTTTCTATAAAATGTAGCAAGACCATGAAAAATTTTCACATCACCTTGGGTTTTAGGAGTTGGCCAATTCATAATTGCTTCTACTTTATCCGGATCCATTTTCAGCATTCCTTTGGATATAACAAACCCCAAGAAAGTGAGTTCCTTTTGCATGAAGATACACTTCTCCAAATTAATGATCAACTTGTGATCATGAAGTCTTCTCAACACCTATTCCAAATGATTCAAATGTTGTTCGCTGCTGCTACTAAAAACCAGAATATCGTCAAGATAAATAACAACAAACTTGCCAATAAAATAAGAAAATATTTCATTCATGAGTCTCATGAATGTGCTAGGCACATTTCTCAGTCCAAATGGCATTACAATCCATTCATATAAGCCTTCAGTTGTCTTAAAGGTAGTCTTCCACTCATCTCCCGGTCTTATTCTGATTTGATGATACCCAGATTTGAGATCTATCTTTGAAAAGTAGGCAGCATTCCCAAGTTGATCCAGCAAGTCTTCTATCCTCAGAATGGGGAATCTATATCTGATTGTTATTTTATTGATGTCTCTACTATCCGTGCAAAGCCTCCATTTCCCATCCTTTTTAGGTGCAAGGACTGATGGGATAGCACAAGGACTTAAGCTCTTTTGTATCAATCCCTTCTCTAACATTTCCTTGATTTGTCTTGAGATTTCAACATTATGATCGGGAGTCAACTTTTAAGGTGTCTTGTTTGGTAATGAAGCACCTGGTATGAGGTCCATTTGATGTGTAACATCTCTCAAGGGTGGAAGGGTAGAGGGCAGTTCATTAGTGGCTACATCTTTGTATTTATCCAGCAGTTCTTTGACTTCACTTGGCAAGGTTTCTACCTTTTTGGAGACTTCATTTTCTTTGGGTTTAAAAACCAATATGTACCCTTCACTATCTGATTCCCTCAATGTTCTTTCCATTTCTTTCCTATTGACAACTACCACAGTGGACTCTTTGCCGGCTTTTTGATCTAGTAATGGTTTCATTATGTTGGTGACTCCTTATTTTACTATGGTATAAGTATTTTTTCTGCAGTTATGTGTGGCATCCACATCATACTACCATGGCCTTCCTAACAAGAGATGGCAAGCATCCATTTCAATGACATCACACAAGACTTTATCTTTATAGTCACCTAGGGAGAATTCTACTAATGCTTGTTCAGTTACCAAGGTTTTTTGTCCTTTAGTGAGCCAAGATACATGATAAGGACAAGGATGAGGAATTTTATCTAAATTTAACTTTTGTGTCATTTCCTTAGAAACCATATTTTCAATTGAACCGGAATCAATAAGTAAATTGCATACCTTTCCTTGGCATTTTATCTTTGTTTGGAACAAGTTCTTTCTTTGGGAAGGCTCCACAGTTTGTGGCATTTGCAAGAAATTTTGCCTCGTCATCAAACTCACGCCCTCTTCTGGGTCTAAATCTCTTGGATTTGGATTGTTGCCTTGGCTGCCTTCTTGAATCAGTTGATTCCTCCTTTCTCCCTGATTATTGTGCCCCCTTTCAGGACATCTTCCAGCATGGTGTCCAGGCTGATTACAATTATAACATCTTAAGGGACCATTCCCTCTACCTCTGCCAAAGGGTCTTCTACCTCTGGAGTTTCCTCTAGCATTATTCTCATTCCTCTCTGACTGATTTTGTTCAGGATGTTTGCTGCTATTATTGGACTGTCCCCTACTCCAAGAGTTGCCTTTACCTCTGAAACTTTTATTGAAGTTACTACTGTTGTTGCTGCCCCTGCCTCTATTTCCTTGGTCTTGTTTTCTTTTGAATTTCTCCTCCACTTTCAGCGCTAATTGGAAGCATTGTTATACTGTTGTGGAGCTAGTTAAACTTAGTTCATCTTCAATGGAGGTCTTCAAACCTTGCATGTACCTTGCAAGTTTCACACATTCTGGCTCTGTCATCTTAGTCTTCATGACAAGCCTCTAAAATTCTTCCGTATATGATGAGACATTCATCTCCTTCTGTCTCAAACTCATTATCCTTTTATGGAGTTGGACTTCATAGTCCACAAGGACATATGCTTCCCTAATTTTACTCACCATCTTCTTCCAAGTGGTGATTTGCTGCTTTCCATTCTTCACTCTATCATCTTGGGTGAAGTTCCACCACATGAGTGTAGAGCCCTTGAGTCTAGACTTGGCAATCTTTATCCTTTGGTTCTCAGGGATATCTTCACAATCAAAGAAATTGGATAGGGCATCCACCCAATCCATTGTAGCATCGGGATCCATCTTCCCATCATAAGTGGGAAAGTCAAACTTAGCATCCATGGTTCTCTCCATGGATTTGAGAGTCTTCACTAGCAGCCTATGATCTACAAGAACTTCTTCTTCTTCTTGTTGAAGGGGTTCTTCCTCACTCCCTTCCTCAACATTTTCAGAGTTACCACTAGTTTGTTTGCGAAGCTCTTCCTTAAGCCTTTCTACTTCATCCCTTGCTGCATTTCTATGTCTCTCTGTGTGTCCTACCTTTGTCTCTATTCTCTCAAGTACCGAACAATCTCTGCATTGGTCATCCTTGTGGACAACCCTCCTTCTTCATCTCCTGACATGGTGGCACAAAAATTCTTCTACCTCAGAGACCTTAACTACTCTAATACCACTTGATGTAAACAGTCAAGGGTATGATGGCAAATGCCTTGATTTTATTGGCTCCTTAAGCAAAGCTTCCAACCCCTGACTTCCACATCTTTGAAATAGCCATCAAACATCCACACACTTCTGTCATATAGAGGATTAGCAAACAGGAATCCTTACAAAATATTGGATTAGAGGTTCCTAGGCCCGAATAAATGAGTAGGGGTTCTTACATCTACCAAGTTACATGGGTATATGGGAAATCAATAGCAAAATAAATTCACATATTGAATGATCAGAAAGTTTCTTGGCATAGTATAGAGGAGTGAACTGATTATGAGACTCTCAAACTATATTTGGAAAGTTGAAATAATTACAATTCCATCCATTCATAACAGTATTTTAAAGTCCCTCAAGAATCTTAAATAGACTAACAGATTTTAGAACATCTGCAATCAAATAGACTTCCGACACTATCATAGACTGGAGTTTGAACAGAGGGATGCAAAAGAATAGAGGAATTTTATACTGGTTATAAATTGGGTATGGTCAAAGACACTAGACCCCAAACATGGTATTAGCAATTTCATTCAACATAAAAACACCAACGGTCTTCACTGAATAGTCCGTAAAAGCTAGAATCCACAAATGCCGACACCAGTCAGTCTATAAGATGAACTTTACAAATGATGCATGGTTCGGTAAACTTCAGAGATGCTACACCTGTCGGATGTCAATAGACCCGCCACACTGTGTTTGTATTCTTGATGTATTTGAATAATGAAACAGTAGGCTTAAGAATTCTGTCATGTACCCGTGTTTGTAAACAAAATCCCACAATGACTCAGAGATCGGTTTCAAGACTGCATATCTTTCCCAAAGACTGCATCTAAATCTTGCGCAATGGGTTCTCACCAGAATACGTTGTTTGAAAACTTTCAAAGGAAACCCATCAACTCCAACACAACAGTCGACTGATATATGTATTGACTAATATTACTCTTAATGAGCACAACAACTGAACATGCATGTTCTAGTCTAAGAGTGCCAGAGAAAGGATAAATGGAATGCGTATATAATAAAATGCTTGGGTTCTGAGTTATTATTACCTTCAGAACTCCTGCCTATTCAGGACACCAAAACAGAGCAAGCCTCGTGAATTAGGTAGAGTACCCGCAGCCAGTTATGGAGACCAATTCGATCATGACCCAATAGGAACAATAACTTAGCTCGATGTTCTGCTTCCTTCCTCGAATCCAGTTGGAATGCATTGGGCATCGCACTTAGTGCTAGGGCCGGTTTTGATTTGTCTTGGCACCTGATTTACAATGCTGGTGCATCAATGTGTACCTTCAAATTGGCGCAAACATGAAAGGAATCCACCTAGGGCATGTGAGATCGACCATCTCCCTACATCTTTCCACAAACTATATGCAAAGTCTTCAAAGACATGCTAAACATAGACTTTCCACCTGAGATTAGGAGCATCAAAACAACAAGGTGGGTTTTGTGAATGCCAATATGGCTATAGTAACACCAAATCTGTTATCTAATACTCAAGTTTGTGATTGTGCCTCAGACCAGATTCATATAAGACTTAAGCAAAAAAAAGGGCTTTGAACCAGTTACATCAAATTCCAGTGTCTTCACGACCTGTACAAAGCTACTGTTGCCGAGGTAAGTGCAGAGAAATAGTTATATTTTATTAATTGAAATCAAATTCTTACATACTATTGCCTTCTACTCGACTGTGGGCTTTTGAAGGCCATTCCCCAACGGCCTTACAACAAATTTTTAACCATCTAGCCGTTGGGAAGAAGGGTTACAACAGTTTATTGTTAAACTAAACAAACTTAAACTCATCTTTGCAATAATGCAACTCCTACAATTATGCGGTCAGAGAGCAATAAGCTCTACTAATAACTTAAGTAATTAAAACTTAAGTTCCCTTATTCAGATCAAAACTTAGGACTAGAAATCCTAAACTCTGAACTATGAGAGACTAGAGATCCCAATGACCATGGTGTATCAAGCGGCTTATAAATGGCCAAACTTGTACCCAGGTCTTACATTCGAGTCTTGATGTCTCTTTTACTACTTCTTAGAACTTTATTTTCTAAATACCTCTGATCCTATAGGAAGCAAGACGTCTTCAAATTTTAGTGTGAGGAGGTGGTGCTCCTGCACCACTTTGGAAAATGTAGGGTGTTCGTCAAACCCTTGACTCTCAAATGTTGATGATCATTTTTCAACTTTCCGTCAATACATAGTGTTTGATATGTAGCTATAAGCTCAAAATCACCAATCTCTCTAATTTTTTAGTGAATGTAGGAGTGTACATCTTCTATCAGCAAATCCCTAGGTGGTATGCTTGAAAAGGATCCAATTTTGTCAATCCATGAAGCAACTTCGGGATGAAGTTTGTACTTCGGCTCATTGCAAGTAGCAGAAAAAATTAATCACTTCCTCCTCATCTGCATTCTTGGATTTGTTGACCTTAGATGCGGATGCCATGTTCTTCGTTTAGGGTTTTGGTAAATATCAAATGAATAGCTCAATGATGACAACACTTACTCATAATAACGATGAACACACTCGAAATCCTTCAAATCTTTTCTCAAATGCTCTGAAAATATTTTGCACAAATTCTCTCCGTAGTCTCTTAGCTCTCATGATCACAGTGAAAAAAAAAAAAGCTAAGTCCACCATGTATTTATAGCATTTTCAAATTCCCACTTGACCTTTCTGCAATAAATGCTCAACCTAACATGGCTTGGTGACAACTCTCATGCTCGGTATATACCATGGAATAACATAAGCTCGGTTAACATAAGAAATTTCACTCGGTTAATATTGACGCTCGATTAACCTTTTCCCATAGTTACTGACTAGCAACTTTTCACTTGGTTTAGCATATACCGACTGTAAACACTTAAAGCTCAAAACTTGTAAAACAATAGTACATCTTGATTCATGCAAATTTGGTATGAGATCACTTAATATAAGGAACTGTATGATAGATATATCTAATTAGAATTATCAGTTCCATACATATCTTTTCACCTTAGGTGGAGGTGTCGATGTCACCCAATCCAATGGATGATATTTCACTGACTGCATTACTTGACTCAGCATTGTCACCTGATGCTTTTCTCCACAGTATTTCTTATACTCAAGATATCTTCAATTTTATTTCTATTTTCAAAGATTTGTGTCTCTAGTGCTCGGTCTTTGCAATATTTACTTAAGTGACCGACTTTGTGGCAATGTAAGCATGCCATACCAGTACTTGTCCAGCTACAAGATCTTCCTCTCTAATTCTTTCTCATGAAGTTAGTTTCAATATGTCCATATCTTCCACATGCTATGTAGTTAACCCATGTGTTATAATCCCAAGTATAAGCATTACCTTGTCTTCTCAGTTGATAGGTCTTGGTTTGTCCTTTCGGTGTCTAGACTTGCTTCATCTTTGTTCTACATTCTTTTGAAGTATGTCCATGCATGTTGCAAGTGCAACAATGTTTATCCATGTAGGGTTTGTTAGGATTCCTATTCAACTTAGTTCTGCACTCATGTGCTTGATGTCAATACTTGTTACAACTATAACAATGACCATTAAACTTAGGAGTGGTTTTAGGATTACCTTGTGCTTTACTCCTACAAACATTTGATGTGTGGCCCGACTTACCACAGTGATAACATGATAGTTTCTTAGGTCTTTGATTCTTATAGATGTTCGCATGTTCATCTTGCTTAGATGATTCTCCTTGCTTGGTATAGCCTAATCTTGTAGTACTTCCAAGTCCTCTTTGACTCATCAAAAAATCATCAATTTTCTTGGAGCTATCTTCATCTTTCTTCATCATTTCATTGTGTTATTGCTATATCTTCACTTCATATTTCAATCTTTCATTCTCTTCTTTGAGTTCACCAATGTCTTCAAGTTTTCTTGTTAACTCACTATTTACTTGGTTGATTTCTTGACTGACAACAACCATCTGATTAGATATCTCAAAGTGATGCTTAGTAAGTCTCAGTATCTCAGATTCCTTCTCTTGTAATTCCTCAGTCATTTGTCTTCTATCTTCAACAACCAAATTTCTCTCTTGTTTAACTTGTCTAGCATTATTCATTACATCAATCATCCTTACCATTTGTGCTTCTTGACTGATCTACGGGGCTTTAAATTATTCAGTCAAATGAATATTTTTCTCAAATAAATCAAAAACTTCACTTTCAGATATGTTAGATATACTTCATTAACTGGATCCACAAATCTCAAATGGATCATCAATATCTTCATCATGATAATCAGTCTCACATTGCCGAATAGCCATATCTTTTCTTTGAGCTAGTAACTTCTTCAATTCATCCTTTGCTTGCTTGTATTGTTCAATAAAGATTTGTATTTGAATCCTTTGATTCTCAATAGCCTTGTCCAACTTGTATCTTTCCATCCTAATATCTTTCCTCTTCAATGATTAAACTTCCAAATAAGAGATCTAGCTCTGATACCAATTATTGGGATAGGAAAGATAAAGTACTGAGATGGGAGGGGCGAATCAGTACCCTCAAAAACTTTTACTGAATAAACAATCCACAATAGTAGTAATTATCTAACTAACTGATTCCATTATTTGCAGCATACATTCAAATAACTTGTAAATGTAAAATGTATGAATACAAACAATAAAACATTCATGAAATGTAATCACATGAAACAAGTATTTTGGTTACGCATAAACCCTTATTAGAAGGTAAAAACTATGATAGGGATGACACCCACAAATCTTCACTACTGTAGTAAATAAAGTATTCCATTTAAGGCTACAAGTTTGATCACTTATGGTGATCTTACCCTATTAGGAGTAACATGAGATCGATTAGATCTACCTTGTGAAAGTATTTTAGCAACACTAATTAAGTGTGTACTCAGTTAAGAGATTTATAATCAGACTGTTAAGTCTACTCTATTAGGAGATTTATAACTCTGCTATAATGGTTAGAAGATAACAGAAAATATCTTTAAATGAAAAATTCAACTTGTCTGAATTAGATCTATGATATACTGAATAAATATCACCTTGATGTGTAGTAAACTGCTCTATGTTCTGCTCGGTAGCCTTGTATGTTTTTGAATAAACTGAATACTATTTCTTGATAACTACTCATTCATGTAAACCTTGTCTAAATTCTAATGTCCTGATAGGTGGCTAAAGCTTCATGATATCCTTGTCATGTATATTTGATCATGTAAAAATTACATCAATTATAATTATATGGAAAATTGCTATGACCTAATTAGGTTTACAACATCTTAAAAAACCTAAGATCTACAATGTACAAAAATAACCTAGATCTAACTATTACATAGGAATCATCACAACATTTAATGATTACATCCATAATAAGTATGCCTTGATCTTGGTAAAAAAAATTTATGGATCCGTGTAAACCATTTGCATAGAGATATGTGCCTTCACTAATTACTATGTCATTTTTTGAACAACTCGGTAAACACATCCTTCTCTGTTCAGTGAATAACCTGGTGGTCGGTGTGCAAAATGCTCAATGTTCACTAACTCAGTGCTTGGTATACTTTGATGCTCGGTAAGAATACTTGATACTCAGTTAAAATTGTATCCATTTAGCTTTTGGTTCTTCCTTGTGACTGCTCGGTATGAAGGCTTTGTAAGTTCAACCAGCTAGCATGTATAGCTTCTTATTTCATCTTTTATCGACTGATCAACATAGATTACCAACTTAGTTAATTTGATACTAATGACAATAATTAATGCTCAAATAGAGATAATATCATAATCTATCATGAGGAAAATGAGGGATTAGAAGTATTTTTATAGTGAATTTCTAAAATTACCCCATAGGATCTGACTGCAATGAGCAGGAAGTAATGAAACTTTGAAATAGGATCAGGCCTGAGCCTTTCCAACTACCAGGGAACATGTCAACTTGGTCGACCTAGTATGGAATAGGTCAACTTGGTCAAGCTATTTTGGAACAATTCAACCTCTTCTGGAATAGGTCAACTTGGGAAACCTATTCCCCAAAAAGCTAGAGTCTTGGGTTTTTAACCTAGGCTTCCATAACTATAGAGGATCCAGGTGTAATGTGTATTGGGGATTGATAAATCAAGGCTAAATTCAGGAAAATAGGGCCTAGAAAGAGGATGATGCATAGAAATTAGATCCTACTTCATCCTATGAGTGAGAGAAAGCGAAATTGAGAAGTGTTAGGTCCTACCCCAATTTTTCCTAGGAGAGAGAGAAGAAAAAGGAAAGTGTGTGCTCCAAGTGCAAATGTGAAATGAAAACACACTAAAGAGGAGCTAAAAGGTCATAAATTGAAGTGCTTCCAATTTAAGATGGTACATTTATCCCCCACTTTAGAGGTATATGACACTACGTGCATATGCAAGCTAAAGTAATAAAAGCATATATATAACTAAAAAAGGATATGACTAAGTCCACATGCGCAATTCCTGCAAGAAAAAATCAGTAACCACATCCTACAAAACCACAAGTTGGTGATAATGAAAATCACCTAGGACTTACTAGAGAAAGATGATGAAGTTTGCGGGTAGCTATATGCCCCATATTTTGGCTTGTGTATTGAGGAAAGGTGAAACAGGGTATCATGTTTACCATAATGAATTGAATAAGGAAAATGATGAAAAGTAGCCTTCAAAACCATTCAAGATGAGTCCAAATTTTTTTCAAAGCTAGTTGGATATAAAGGTAATTGAATCATGATTCCAACACCTATGATGGCTCTCAAATCAAAGCTACCGAACTCAAGATATGGTTGAAATGGAAAAAGAATGAAATATCTTCTAACAATGATAAGCTAACTTCTTAGAAAAAGTAACCTAATTAATGACATACATAAAGAGAAGTTATCTTTTTGAAAGCTCATTTGGAACATTTCTTGAAGGTGAAGAAGGATAAGGAGAAGAATGTTGAGGAAGGAGGAACTATCACCGACGTGGATGGAGGTGCTCCAATAGGTAGTGGCGGATGGCACAGAGCTAGAGGAGGTATGTTTCAATGCATGTGCCCATTTCCTTGCATTTTCCTTCTATTCTCATGATTTTTGTAGATTTAGGAAGTTGTTTTGCATGCCATAGGAAGTTGTTTTTGATAGCTAGGTTGAGAAGTCGACATGTTCCTAGGAATTCAACCTATTCCTAGGAGGTTGACATGTTCCTCAGAGAGCAAGTCAACCTCTTCCCATTAATTTGACCTCTTCTTGAGAAGTTGAATTGTCTCCTAAATAGGTCAGAATGCAAAATTATATATGTTAAGAATCTCTATTTGATGTTGATAACTGATTGAGTTTTCCATATTTTTATTGTAGGAGCTATTGGTGATGAGAGAGAACTATATGTCACATGTTATGATATATGTTCGTGAACATATATGAGATCTCAATGTACTAGAGACATAGATTATGAAAGAGAATGAACTCTTTTGGGTTGCTTGACTACCTCACACTCGATTTCACATAGCCATGCTATTAGCATTGATGGAGAGATGGGATTAGGATACATGCTTATTCTATCTACCTATTGGGGAAATGATAGTTACCCTAGAGAATGTTTATCAGTCCTTACATCTGCCAGTCCAAGGATCGACGGTTAGACCATGAGTCAACTATTCTATAGAGGAGATCACTAGAAATTTTAAGTATTATATGGGGCTTCCATATACAGAGAGAGAGAGAGACCCGATCAGGTGAACCTAAAGGTCATCTTTCTTGGATGGACTCATTTGTTGAGGAGGTTGATGCTTTATACTATTTCTATGATAGTGATACTCAATACAAAGGGCACCATCTTTTGTACTCCTCTTACACATGTGGTTCAACACATGGAGATAGAGTCTACAGTGTATGTGTGGGGTCAGAGTCTTGTGCACCTTTACTATGAGATTGGGAAATTCATCAGATTTCATAGGCACATCCTGATGATGTGTACACTCTTACAAGTGTGGTATTTTAATCATTTTACATGTATGAGGTCTACAAGATGTCCTATGGGGCATACCAACTGAGTCACATAGAGTATTTTCATATACATTGGGTTGTTTCTAGCAGTTTGGTTATGTACTCTATTGGAGGGTCAGACTAGACTGACTACTAGGCATAGAGGTTGTGTGGAGGCCTTACCATCACATGATATCATAGCCAGACTCAACACTGCAGCTGAGGTGGATATAGAGACAGAGGCTACTAGAGGGAAGGAACAACTATATAGTGGTGCCCTACTATTATAAGAGAGTGATGTAACAGTTTGGTCTTCAACAGGGCCCCCCAGCATAGGTACCTTGATACTCACATGGGAGGAGATACATGCAAAGGCCTCAAACCACACCTCATCTGACTATTGATGATATAGAGCTGACATATATTGAGATTCTAGATGATGTTGAGGTCCCTCCTATATTCAAGAATGTAGGAGTGTCGAGGAACTACTTGCAATACATCAATGTACATGGCATAAGACCTATGTTCCCATATGACTATCCTACTAGAAATCCTAGGTCCATATGTTAGGGATTAGTGTAGAGATGGGGAGGAGGAGAAGGAGGAGGGGGAGGAGGGGGAGGAGCTACCACTAGGTGTAGAGGTCATGGAGATAAAGAGTGTGGAGGATGTTCTAGTAGTAGGTGGTGCAGTGGATGAGGCACCACCATCTCCCATAACAGCCAAGCCGTTACGATCCTGATCAACACATAGTCAAGAAGATATGCCCCCACCTCGGACAATACAGGTGGAGTGAGGAGAGTCTATCTGACCACCACTCAAAAAATCCCACTGAGACATAGATCTCAGCTTTCGTGAGGGAGATCCAGATATGAACAAATTTAGAATAAGTGCAAAAATTATGAATATGCAATAAATGATAAATTAATTAAAGAAAAATGTGATATGTAGCTAGCATAGAGGAGTGGAGATCCTTTGTGAGAGATTTCTTGATGGGCATCATTGTGTCATAAAGGATTTTTTCCACATCATGAGTTCTCTATGAGGGGCATGAGATCTTGGGAGGCATAGGGATATCTTCGCACCCGTAGCAGTGGAGGTACAGTTAGTGGGAAAGAGGGTGGAGTAGTTAGAGCATGAGATATAGGAGAAAAGGCACAAATATCATATTTGGTCAGAGAGGAGCTCATCCTAGAGCCATACCTTTACCTCAACCACTCATAGAGCAGCACCGTCATCACACCCTAGATCTAATAGATTCGGCTCCCACTGTCCTATGGGCAATGCTTGATGTACTATTTTGATATGGGGCACATTTTATTCAGTGCCTTCTTTGTGTACCAAAATAGCTTTATATATATGATGGACTTACATGTTTACTATCTATTTTTACCATTTCTGTGATTAATCTATGATTAATAGCATAAGAAATTAAAGGAAGAAACATGAATTGATGACTAAAGATATGCACTTATATTTTAAAGTATAATATTCTAACATTGTACATCACATTTTAAGAAACATAAAGAATACTCAAGAGGAAAATGTAAGCACATAAGTAAAGATTGAATAATCAAGCATAATAATGACACAAATGCATAATATTAATAGGTTCCTTAAGAGGTACACCATTCATATCAGCAATTATATATGCACCAGAGCCACACACTTCTATAATAATGTAAGGACCTAGCCAATTAGGACTAAACTTTCCTTTTTCACCAAGTAGGGCATTCACATTCCTTTGATTTTCATAGAGAACCAAGTCACCAACTAAAAAGGAGCATTCAATCACCTTTCCATTGTATCTTTTGTTGACAGATTTATGATAGGCCATGATATGTTCTAAAGAATTAATATGTTGTTCATCTAACATCTCAGGCTCTTGTAATTGTTGCTCTCTAAAAGTATCCTTATCAATTATTCCCTTGAATGAAACTCTTAGAGAAGGAATCTCTATCCCTAAAGGCATAACTACATCAGTTCCATAGATCAGATTATAAGGTGATGGGTAGTCTTGACCCTCCTTTCTAGAATTTAATTAACCAAATTCTAGCAATGACACTCTTGTATTGTTGTTTCTTTTCAGAAAAGCAAGACACAGACAATGCCGTGGTAAAATCAGAATAGATCTATTTTGCTGGAATTCCCATGGAGGCTCTGTTGGTTTCTCTGTTAATAGGCAGAAAAATATCTCCATCGAATTTCCTAATACACCTATTCTTGGGTCATATCTATTCATGTATTCTATGACAAGCTCATGACATAATACGGCTTAGGGGAAAGTTGTGGCTTCAACTATGCCACTCCCAATAACTATTTCCATAATGGAAGATTCAAAATGGTTTTTAGTTCTTCTTACAAAATCATCCAAATTATACTGAACCATACACGTGTCTCCACGTTCAAGGGAAGAGCAAACAAGATTGGACCCATGACCAAAAATTTGAAATGTTGTCCTCATGGTGATAATTTTTACACTAGCTTAACAAACAACATAAATTTTAGACAAGCTATTGCTCTAAACTATTTGCAGGAATGAATAATATTAAACTCACCTCTTTGCACCTGAATCTTCTGCAACTTCAAATTTTAGAATACCTCGATTACCTCGTGCGTTGTTTCCTCCTTGCAAAAGTATTTTTTGTTTCTTGAAGTATGAGGTTTCCTTTAAACCATCTCCACAAATCTTTGAAATAATGGCTTAATCCTTCATTCGTGCCAATTTGATTTGCGGGATTTTATATTAAATTCAAAATTTAATCACGTGTCGTTTCAACATATGGGCTTGTCAATTTATCATTATTATCCCCTTCCTCGAAACTGCAAATTCACATTTCACGATGTGCCGCCAAAATATTTCATATTATCGACCACTTTTCT
The DNA here is from genome assembly GCA_027943335.1 of Chamaecyparis obtusa. Classification (NCBI taxonomy): domain Eukaryota; kingdom Viridiplantae; phylum Streptophyta; class Pinopsida; order Cupressales; family Cupressaceae; genus Chamaecyparis; species Chamaecyparis obtusa. The sequence continues at coordinate 700,413 of BSBK01001607.1, forward strand.
TGAGGATAAATCCTGCCTTGTTGACAAACATTTGCATGATTTGAACTGGGTGAACCAGTTGAACCTATTGAACCCCCAAAAAATGGTTCAATTGGTTCCACACTTTTCGTAAAACCATCACAAATGACAAGGAAAAGGAGAAAATGCAACTCAAAGATATTGAACCTATTGAACACATTGAACCCGAAAAATGGCTCAATTGGTTCAAAAGTTCAGAGTTCAAAGACTCTATCTTTTTTTAAGATGGAACCGGACACAAAGACCTTAAAAGGAAGCCATTCATGAAAAATGGGAATTAAATTCTGCTTAGCCTTGATGGTAGATATACTTAACAAGATTTTGAAGTAGAAACATTAAAGGGAATAATAGATTTCAAAAATACTAAACAATGTACTTTGAGTAAAAGTAAAATTATTATGTAAAAAACTAGTGAATACTCTAATTTAATATAAATATAAATATAAAACAGTAAACAAAATAAAACTAGATAAAATAAAAGTATATATATAAATATGGAATAAAAACCGGCGTGATGGCTAATAATGGAACTTTATGACAAGGTCATTAATATGCATAGTGGCTCTAAGGAGCATTTGTGAACTTTATGGAATTTTCCCTTTTATGGAAATGATTCTCCTATGCATGGTGGATTGTGTGTTGGAGGGAATTTGACTCTAAATCTTCGAATCAATAGAGGATATTGAGTCTGAAATTGGGGGTCAGAGTTCTTTGGTTGGAGGTGGGTCAGGGTGTTTGACATTGTCTTCTTCTAACTCTTCATACACTTGAGGTATGTCTTTAATTTTATAAGATTGTGGTGTTTAATCCTCTACAAATTTGGGTGTGATTTTTTAGACTTTTGGCGTATCAATTCTTCATTTCTTCTACCTAGTTCGAATTCTTTTGCCTTTTGTCTGCAACATGATATGATATTTCTTGTTGGCGCATCTAGGTGTCAACCATGTTCATCTCTTCCTGCATTGATATTTTGCTTTAGTTGGATAAATTATGTTTGGTATGCTTTCTTACTATAAATGTATATTAAATTACTTTTTTAATGGTAATTCTTCCAATTTTTAGTTAAGAATGATAAGAACTAGTTAATTAATTAATTGCATCTGTTGTTTAAGAACTAGATAAAATTAGTTAATGTTTCCTTTTTCTAATTATGTTAAATCATTCCACAACAAATTATGTCTAGAATCTAAAAGTATGTTAGATATTTATTAAGTCATTATAATCTTTATTTTAGATATTTAATCATTCCATAGCAATTACTATTTAGAATGTTATAATGTGAGGCATCTTAGGCTAGAATATTTAAGGGGGTTTAAGTTGATTTTAAATTAGTTCTAGTTAATATTACTTGGTTTAAAATTTAGTTAGGAAAATATGTTTTAGATATATTAGTTACATTAATTAGGATTCTTTACTCAGATTAATTAATGATATTATATGTAGTTTACGTCTTAATTAATGTCATTGTATTAGATCTAATGAATGGTTATATTGGTTAGGAAATTGAATTTCTAACATAGATAGAAATCATTAGTAAATGCTATTATAATTATGTCGATTTATTATATAGAATTATTAATTCATTTCAAGTTTGTTATAATATTAGAATTAGCTTGCAATGTGATTTTTCTAGAGAACTTAAATACGATTCTGGTTATGATTGTTATTGCAATCTTATTATGCCATGATTGTATGCTTGGAAGACTATCCTCGTGTTTTGTCTATTTTTGGGAAGTACTTTTGGGAGTGAGGGGAGGGGGGTGGTTGGTTTGTTTCATTTATGGATACCAAAGGCTTGGGGGGAAATGGTTTCTTTTGTGATTAAAGTATTATTTTGTCTCCTATTAGGATTACTTCTTGTACTAGCATATTGGTTCCTTTCACTTGATCAGTTGTGTCATGTGACTTGAGTGATTTTTTTGTAATGGGAACCCTATTCATGTTGATCTTAAATGATTTCATTTGGGCTTTTGTGTAAGCCCAAATGAATGAATGATTTCATTATATATTATTTCTTTTAGTCATGTATGGATCAAGAGTGACCTTTGGTTTATTGATTCCCTTGTTATGGTTATTATGATTGTATCATTGATGACCCTATATGGATATGATGAAACTTTGTGGATTTTGACTTATTATGGAGCTTGTCATTCTTTTGTTCTAGTTTCCTTTGAGGAGGGTTTTCTAGGAACATGGTTAGGGGAGTGGATTGCAATGGGGGGTGAGGCCCTAAGTGGCTACCAAGGTAACCCATTGTGGGTAGATAATCTAGTGATACCATAATTAAAATAAATTGGGTTGGGTTAAACTATTAAACAAGATAATTACTATATCTCCCTCATGCTCTTGAGTGCGTGTACAAACTAAGGATGGGTTGGAGAAGGCTTGACCATTTGTGGGGCATTGATCTATAAAATCAATGTCCTTGTCCTCATGAAAGGATGTTGGTTCCACAAGAGTTCCACATAGGGGTCGTGGCCTAGAGAAACTACTAGGAGAACTCAAGAATGAGAACTATGTGATAACACTCTCCTACACATTTCTTATGATTCTCTCCAATTAGCCTTGTGGTGTGCCTCTAGTATCCCTTGTGCTTCTCTTGTTGTCATTGACTATCCTTGATGTCATACCTTGATTTTTATCACCTTTGTTTGTGGACTTTCTTGTATTTTCTTGTGTTGTGTGTAGCTCCATGTTCATCTTCTAACTTAGAGGGAGTGAGCCTCAGGGATCCATGTGTTTGGGTGACAAAAGTTTTTCCCATAGATTTCATAGTGTTTTGGACCATGAGCTTGGTTGGACTTGCACCTTCTTCTTCTCTGTGGATTCTTGTTCATGCATCTTGATGATTATTGTGTTTCATTGTATCATGTCACGTAAGTACAAAGTTGATATAATATTGCAATCCCATAGCGGAGATGATTTTTATTTGGATTGTACTCATATGCATTCATGTTTATCTATATTTTAAGTGGACAAATGATGGTTTGACTATGGATATCATTGTCATGTATCTTTATGTCATCTTGGTGTAAAGATTCAAATGGATCCATTTCATAATGTAATCTTATTCTTTTGTGATGCGTTGCTAGTAGCGACGTTGGGGAACCTGAGAGGACCTTGTTGTTGGGTTATATGTTTGGAACTTATGTTGCATTAATGAAATATATCATGTTTTGCAATTTTATTGTTATGTTAGTAATATTTTTTGTTACAAAAAAGTATGCCTATTTTCCTAGTTGTTGTTTTGTCCTCTTGGGCTCCTTGGTGGGGGCGTTACATTTGGTATCAGAGCCCATGTTTCTATACTTGGAGCTTGATGTGCCCATTAGGTGTTTAGTTGGATTTTTCTTTTGTCTTATACATTATGATTATTATCCTTTACCCTTTTGTCTTATGTTTATGAAGGATGCCAACCAAAGGTAGAGGCAATGGAAGAGGTCATGGTAGAGGTTGAGGTAGAGATCAAGGTCGAGGTCGCAACTAGAGAATGTATATTAACAATGATGAGGTGAGGTTGGTGCAATATTTTGTTAGGGCCCGTATCAGTGGTGATATTTGGGCCTTCAAGCCCAAGAGGTAGTGGAAAAAGGCTACATTATTTGAGGATAAATTGGCTATGGGTCATAGTAGTCGCTCAAGTGGATTGTTTAAGAGCACTCCTTTCTATAGTAGGTGTTAAGGGTAATCAATATAAGGGAGTAGTACATTATAAGTATCATCCTTCATCCTTTAAGGGTGAACAAAATCTTCAGAAAGGGGAGTTTCAGGGTGGTAAAGGAAATAATTTTCAGCATAATCATGGTAATGGCATCATGAGAGACTTCAACTAGGACCAAAACAAGTGTCATTAGAATAACCAACCTACTCAGAGTATTCAACAAAGTTTCAATAGAGGAAAATTTTAGTAGTCTAGTACACCTCCAACAAGGGGAAATATAGGAAGAAGATTTAATTATTTTTCTTATGGTCAACTAGGACACACTGCAGTTCATTTCCCTTAGAGATCAATGCAAGTTTCCAACCATAGGAAGGACACTTATGAGTATATAGTGGGTGATGAAAGTAGATCTCAGTGAGATTTTGGAGTTGTCAATCATCACCAGGATGAGTGTCAAGCTCCTATGATCGATACTTAGGTAGATGACCAACAATTAACTTTGAAGCCTGTATACATGGTGTAGTAGCAGGGACTAACCCAAGGTTGAGTCATCACCTGGAAGGGGTCTAGTAGGACCTGAATAATGCATCATCATATTCACGAGAGGATTTAGTACCCTTCCATGTAATATTATCTATTTTTGTGTGTAGGATTTTTTAGGATTTGTTTATGTGTTAGGGTGTGTTGATTTTGTGGTTTCAGTTTCCATATGATGACATGAATGTCATTTGATAAGATGGATGCTTTGATGTTGTGAGTTTGGTGTGTATGTTTTCTATATATTCTTCAATGATATCTGATATTACATGGATATGTTATTACTATTAGTGTTTATGCTCTATCTATGATATGATGGATAACTTTTGTATATTTTAAATGCATATGTATTTCTTAAGATATTTAATGACATTTGACATTATATTGGCACATTGATAACATGTAACAAATTATTACGTTCCTTATGTTATATGTTAGTGATTAATTACATGTTTATGATTTTTTGATGTACTAACCATGCTGATGATCAATTTTTCTATATCTATGTTGATCTTGTTTGGTATGTTTGTATGGAGAGGGACAAAGTCATAGTTAATCATTCGTGAGATCGACATGTTGTCTTATCTCCTCTTCATTATTTTTTATAGTTAGATGATATATGTGTGTGTGTGTGTTTGTGTGTGTGTGTGTGTGTGTGTGTGTGTATTTGCTTCATCTTTGTGATGTAGGTTTACAGCTACCAGGTATCGACTCCCCTAAATTGGTAGGATTGAGCGTTCCTTTACCCAATGGAAGTTGTTGAGGGAGATAGAATGAGGGCCAAACCTATTACCTAGTCCTTCAATCATCATATGTTAGGGTAATTATGTCTTGTGCCATTGATTCGGGTTATCAAGAAAATGTCACTGAATTCTTCTTGATCCCATGTGTATGCTTTCTATGTGAGATTGTTATTTTTTCTATTGCTTGCATGTAATCTTTGATCATTGCATTTTTTAGTTAATTGTAGTTTGTTTTTCTTATGTTGATCTTGTGATGATTTTATCTTTATTCATGTTGTGATCTCTTGTGTTCAATGGGTAGCTCAGGAGTGGGAGCTATGCGATGGTACTCACCTTCATATGTCTTAGGATTCTCTCTAGTTATCATTGTGGTGTTCCTTTGGTATCCCTTGTGCTTCTCTTGTTATTCTTGATGTCATCCCTTAAGTTTTGTGATCACCTTTACTTATGGACTTGATTGTGTTTTCTTGTGTAGAGTGGGACCTCATGTTCACCTCCTAGCTTAGAGGGAGTGGGCCTCAATGTTCCACATGGTTGGGTGGCATAAGTTTTTTGCACCAAGTTTACAGTATTTTGGACCGAGAGCTTGATTGGACTTACACCTTGTTCTTCTCTACAGATTCTTGTTCTTGTGACCAGATTATTATTATTTTTCTTTGTATCATGTCATGTAACTACAAAGTTGATGTAATGATGTAATCGTTTAATCCCATAGTGGCTCATTGATTGTTATTTGGATTTTAATCATATGTATCCATGTTTATCTGTATTGTAACTAGACAAAATGATGGTTTGACTATGGATATAATTGTCATGTATCTTTATGCCATCTTGATGTAAATATTCAAATGGTTCCATTTCATAATGTAATATTGTACATAAATTTTGTGTATGTCTTTGGATTAGTCTTTTGTGATCTGTTTCTTGCAACGATGTCAGGGAACCTAAGAGGACCTTGCATTTTTTTATTAGTAAAAATTTTATTTTATTAATAATAATTAAACAAGAAATGATTCTCCTAGTCCAAGGATGGGAACAACAAGGGTACCACCATCCCTAAAGTAGCAGAAATAGTAAGATCCATTAGCAAATCAAATAAGGCAACAACACAAGACCTAAGGAAAGTACACCTACTAATCCTAAAATTTATCTCTTGCCTTGGTATGGGATTGAAGGACAATATAAAAGGATGCATCCTTCAACTTCCTCTCCTTTTTCCTTTTCATAGTATGACATCCATCTTCAAATCAAGAAGCTTCAATCTCCCTGAATACAAATTTATTGTCAGGAAGCCACACATGATCTTTTGTCTTTGAAACTTCATGTTGGACCTGTGTGTGTGAATTTTTTACCTGATCTGTAGACACAACACTTCATTAAAACATTAGAGGTTAGCTATAATCAAAATCGTGCAAAATTGAAATCTAATTTAACCAAGCGATTTACTGCCTTCTAGTAGGTGCGAGATTCTCATATTGTTATCGAGATCAGTGACCTAGACGACACCTAAATGAAGGATTTGAATGCCAAACTGATATGAAATATGAATGCAATTAATCTATTTTTTTTTTGGTATTTTCTATGCAATAATATGATGAAAACTTATATGAATCTATGCTAATATGGAAATTGATCTAACAATGATATGAATCTATGCTAATATGTAAATTGATATGCAATGCTAATCTAGAAATGATATGATATGAGAATGAAAATTCTAACAATAATATGAAAGCTATGAATTTGAAATTGATCTCACAAAGCTTCGAATCCTCAAATTTATCTTTCAAGCTCCAATTGTGCAAATTCTCCAAATCTGATATGCTATGATTCCTATAGAGTAAGTTTGCAATTTGCGAGATATGAAATTGAAGAGCTGAGCCTTAGTTTTATAGAAATCCAGGGCTTTGGAGGTGCATGAGAAAAAGCCATAAATCACTCAAATAACTCAGCTTGATTTTTGAATTATTTTTAAATAACAGATAATTAAGTCACAAAATCATGCAAAAGCACAGTTCAACTCGAATTAGAAGTTTAGATCAACTTTAAAACTCAAAAAGATGTTGAGTTTCAAAAAGCTAACAACTTGCATTGATTTTCCAATTTGAGTTTAACTGGTCCTTGAATGTGCACATGGATAATTATGATTTAATAAATAAATAAAGTGATTTATTCTCAACTTAACTGCTTTTTGAAATAAAATAATTAATTTATGGGTTAATTAACTATTTTATCAAACTTTTATTAAAAACTATATTATTAAATAATGACAACTTGCTTTAATTAATTAAATAATAATTTAATCAATTATTCATAGGATATTGGATTTATTGTCAAAATTAAATAATACAATTAATAATAGATAGAATTAAATTTAATTACACAATTAAGTGGCAAGATATTAAATCTAATTAATTAAATATGAAAATATTCAATTAATCAAACTTTAGGATAAATGTGATTTATCGCCAAATAATCATTAAATTAAAGATAATTATGATGATTAGGAATATTATTAGGAATATTCCCGATGCAGAATTTAAGATAATCAATTATGATTCGATGATGTTTAGATGTGCCTTAGGTTAGGACTTTGATGTCGATTTCATTCGAATTGTTGATATAGAAGGTTAATGAACATATAGCCCATTTTTGGGGTATTACATTTTGCCCCTCTTTGAATTATTGTGCGAAGCACAGTGGTTCAAAGATAGTCTGTGTTTGATAAAGATATGAAACTGATGTTTGAAATTGATAATTGATATGAGACAGAAGTTGATTGATATTGATTTGATATGGAGATAATAGGTCCTGAATGACCAAAGATAATGTTCACTATAATAGAAAATGAACCTATGATTGTGAAAAAGTGTCAAAACACCTGATTCCAAACCTTAGGATTGCAAAGAAGTGAGTGACCGGTTCTAGACTCGATTGTCTTAGCAGAACTAGCAAGTATCACATCCGAACCCTTCAGTTGCCAAAGAACCAAGGAAAGAACACTATGATTCGATGGTTGCAAAAAGCTGATACAGATTACAAGAATAGGAGGATACCAGATTGATATGGATCGATGAATCTGATATGCCCCAAGTGATGATAGATTTGGCCCGAGCGATGAGGACTTTTGATGAATCAGCAACTAGACATGGTTGTTGTCTTGATCACTGATGAAAGATAATAGATTCCAAATAAAATTAGATTTATAGACTTGAATGATGTGCAATACCATGCCCCCTTCGGGATTAAAATTGAAATCTGACAAGAAAAGTCAGCGTTGATAGTTTAGAAGCATGCTAATTGATTTGAGAAGTGGTTAAACACATCCAGGAACATATTCTGCATTGTTTAGAGGTCCAAAAGACCAAGTTTGACTAGGTTAAACCATGAGTTGACCATAGTTGACCATAGTTGAAATTTTGATAGTTTGATGTAAGATAATCAGTTAAGTTGAATACTGGATTTCTGTGATGATTGAAGGTCGAATATGCAAGTAGTTAATAATATGAATGATCTCAGATTTGAATTTTGATCTCAAAAAAGGATTCTACTTGCTGTTTCATTGGAGGAACCTTCGTGTGAGATTCAGCTCTTGTTAGACTTGAAGATGCGATTTGAAGAATCATTTAAGCATTGAAGTTTGTTTAGTCATTGTGAGATCATGCAACATGCAAAATGCAATGAGACATGCAAAATGAAATGCAACCTAAGACCTAGGACCTAGTCATTGATCATATGTCAATTTTTTATCATCATTGAACTTTTAGGTAACTGGATAAATCAATACAATGCCCACTAGCTATGAAACCATAGACATATGAATATCGATTTGTATGCACAAGAATCAATACAACATCCACTGGTCAACAACCATGGATATATGAATATTGATTTTATTTTCAGAATGTCGGAGTAGATATAAGTACCAAGGCACAAACACCAGGATGACCTGAATATCATGTCCATTTTGATATAGCAATTTGCATAAGCATCAAAACATAAACATTGTGATGACCTGAATACGCCTTGCATCACAAACACATCAAACAGTCAAGAGATCATTCCAAATCCAGTGTGAATTACCCGTAGTGACCCTTTATCATTCACATCCTTAGGTAAGATCGTGTTTCACAGTAGGAGAAAGAACTCACTCAAAAAGACAATAGTTAGATTGATACTTCTTTGAATCATCTGGGTATCAATGGTCGAGGTACGCATGGCCATCCAATTCGAGATAGAGGCTCTTACAGTCGGACACCATTTCAATCCAAAATTTCCAAAGTTGTTAGCTTTTCACATACAAGAAGAAAACAAAGAAAAGATTATGCCCCCAGTCATCACTCTCTAAATCCTATAAAGGACATCATCGAAGAGCTCGAAGGGACACAATATGCAAAAATCTCAATGCGAATAAGTAAGCATACAAGGAGATAAAAGCATGTAAAAAAGCATAGATTGTGAATTTTGTACCTAATCTGTAGACACAACACTTCAGTAAAACATTAGAGGTTAGCTATAATCAAAATCGTGCAAAATTGAAATCTAATTTAACCAAGCGATTTATTGCCTTCTAGTAGGTGCAAGATTAATGTTCTCAGATTGTTATCGAGATCAGTGACCTAGACGACACCTAAATGAAGGATTTGAATGCCAAACTGATATGAAATATGAATGTAATTAATCTATTTTTTTTTTTGTATTTTCTATACAATAATATGATGAAAACTGATATGAATCTATGCTAATATGGAAATTGATCTAACAATGATATGAATCTATGCTAATATGTAAATTGATATGCAATGCTAATCTAGAAATGATATGATATGAGAATGAAAATTCTAAAAATAATATGAAAGCTATGAATTTGAAATTGATCTCACAAAGCTTCGAATCCTCAAATTTATCTTTCAAGCTCCAATTGTGCAAATTCTCCAAATTTGATATGCTATGATTCCTGTAGAGTAAGTTTGCAATTTGCGAGATATGAAATTGAAGAGCTAAGCCTTAGTTTTATAGAAATCCAGGGCTTTGGAGGTGCATGAGAAAAAGCCATAAATCACTCAAATAACTCGGCTTGATTTTTGAGTTATTTTTAAATAACAGATAATTAAGTCACAAAATCATGCAAAAGCACAGTTCAACTCGAATTAGAAGTTTAGATCAACTTTAAAACTCAAAAAGATGTTGAGTTTCAAAAAGCTAACAACTTGCATTGATTTTCCAATTTGAGTTTAACTGGTCCTTGAATGTGCACATGGATAATTATGATTTAATAAATAAATAAAGTGATTTATTCTCAACTTAACTGCTTTTTGAAATAAAATAATTAATTTATGGGTTAATTAACTATTTTATCAAAATTTTATTAAAAATTTTATTATTAAATAATGACAACTTGCTTTAATTAATTAAATAAGAATTTAATCAATTATTCATAGGATATTAGATTTATTGTCAAAATTAAATAATACAATTAATAATAGATAGAATTAAATTTAATTACACAATTAAGTGGCAAGATATTAAATCTAATTAATTAAATATGAAAATATTTAATTAATCAAACTTTAGGATAAATGTGATTTATCACCAAATAATCATTAAATTAAGATAATTATGATGATTAGGAATATTACTAGGAATATTCCCCGATGCAGAATTTAAGATAATCAATTATGATTCGATGATGTTTAGATGTGTCTTAGGTTAGGACTTTGATGTCAATTTCATTTGAATTGTTGATATAGAAGGTTAATGAACATATAGCCCATTTTTGGGGTATTACAGGACCTAATATTCCTTGACTGTGGACACCTCATATGCATGAGATCCCAGTGAGTTACATTTTTCTTTACCTGTAGGAGTAGCAACACTACCTAGTTGCAACTCCCTTACCACCCATTTCTCCCTTGCCAAGTGGGAGGTATTGATGCGTGTTTCTAGTTGCACATCCTGTGTAGTAGGCCCTGTAGAATTATGTGTTTGCTCTTCTTTTTTGCTTCTCCCATTTGTTTCCACCATATAGTGTTGTTGAACAACATCTTTCCACCATGAAGCTTCCTTATTTAATATCTCTTTGTGACATTTTGTAGCCATATGACCTATTTGGAAGCATTTTATATATCTGAAAGAGATTCCTTCATAATCTAGTGTTTGAACCCAACAACCTTTAGAAGTTTTAATCTTTATTTCTATAGGAATCCCTTTATGTACAAAGGTAGAGTGATATATATTTGAAGAGCTCTCATCCACCATTAGGAAGCTCCCCAATGAGTCTCCAATTTCCTCAAGGAAAGGATCAAACCATAAATGAAGGGGGAGATTAGAAATCCTTACCCAAATTGGAATTTTGTCAAAAACTTCAGTACTTGGGTTGAAATTTTGGTGCCAAGGTTTCAACATTAATGCATACTTCTTCTCCCTACACCAAATTTGATAAAAAAATAATCATGTTTCTATCTTGGATCTTTTTGAAAACAACAATGAAGAACCCTTTGGATGAAAGGTAGATCTTCACATAGCCAATGAGCATGGGCTCCTAGTTGTCAAATATCTAGGTATAAAGATGTTATAGATTTGGCTAGAAGCCTCTAAATCATCCAATTAAACCCATCTTGGAAAATATTGATAAATTGTGAGCCACTTCCTTATCTATCTCCTCATCCAAAGCTACAAGAGATATCCTTGGTAGATGTTGGCAAGGACTTCTCTCCTGATAAACCATCTATTGGTGAAACCCTAACCGTTTCTTTACAGATTATGAAGGGGCTTGTGTTTGAAACCTTGTGATCTTTTCATTTTTGGCATAATTTTGTGCATCACGAGCCCCACCATTTGAATCAACGTTGTCATCTTTTTCATTTTTTAGACCATCAAATACTACCATCATAGCAGATTGGTGTCCTGTTGTATCCCCTTACTCTGCATGACCTCATTATTTTGGGGTGAGACAATCCATGGGCATACATGAAAGGAGGTGTCTCCCTTTTTAAAACATACATCCTGTTATTGCATGCCAGCCAACAAGCTACAACAATTTTCCTACAAACCTCTAGAACCTCCTCCCAGCTTCAAAGTCAAACATGGGCAGGAAAAATAAAGTAGGTAGGAGATCCCAACCTTATTTTTGGGGAAGGAGAAAGTCCTATCCCTCATTCTAGATAGACCACTCTTTGAACCATCAAACCTGCCCGTCTGAAATTTAACGCATCCATCTTTAGGTTTGTTGTGTGTAGATCCATTTACCATAGAAAAATTTATTGTGAGCACCAAAACTGAAGATGAAAAAACCATTTGAATAGGAACATGCCGAGGAACATAAATAGAAGTGAGAACCATCACAGTTTCTAAGAGGACCTTATTGTTGAGCTATATGTCTGGTACTTGTGTTGTGTTAATGAAATATATCATGTTTTGATTCATATGTATTACAATTATATTTTTATGTTAGTAATCTTTCTTGTTACAAAAAAATATGCCTATTTTCTTAGTTTTTTTTTCCTCTCAATTTTTGACGCAAGGCAAGGCAGGATGAAGGGCCAAAGGAACACCTTAATCACAACCCCCTTGCAGAGATCACACACATGGAAGAAAACACACAAAAATGAGAGAGAGAATGCAGAAGATCATTTATTATTCATCAAATAACCTCATACATGTCAGGTTGTAAGGCCTTCCCGATTATGGCCAAATACATTCAATTTTGATTACAATAGTCCTCCAACATGCAAGGATTCAATCTTCAGTAACTATCTTCCAGCTTCTATACTTGACCTCCAACTACTAATCTACCCCCTTAAAACTACAAACAAAAACTACAATTATACAAGAGGCTACCAAAATAATTTAGCCTTTAGATCTATCATTGGAGAAAGAAATGACCAGATCTAGGTCCACGTGCTTCCCAATGATCGATACCAACATTAACTCTATGACCAAAATTCAATGCACAAGTCGGCCTCAACAGGAAATAAAAAATAAACCACTCAGTGAGCAAGGTTATCGAGCGACAGGAAATAACTCGGTAAACCAACCAAACAACTCGGTCAAAGAAGGGACCAAGCAAACTGAACAACTCAAACTTGTTTTCGGTGACATGGGACTATTAAGAACCTGAGATTCTCCTGCATCAGACACCTGGGGTTGTTTGAAATGATTCTCTGAATCATGCAGTAGGTACAACCCGAGATGAATCCAACTCAGATTATGAAATCCATGAACTTTCTTCAATTAGTCTGTTCTTCCACTTTACCAGATATTCCATGTACTATTTTCCTCTTGTACTTCTACCAACTATTTGCTCCAAAATCTTCTCAACTTCTTATGTCTTCTTCTTAGGATAATCATTAGGTATTGTCATATCTTCATCAGGTTCATAATACTTGTACAAATCTACAATGTTGAATATAGATGACATACCCATGTCATTAGGTAATTCAATCTCATAAGCATTTCCACTGTCAAATTTCCTCAATATCTTGCAAGGACCAAATTTATTCATTTTCAACTTCCCATATGTTCCAACACAAAATCTACCTTTCTTCAAATGAACCATTACTTCATCCCCAACTGCAAAAGTCTTATGTCTTCTTGATCTATCTTCTCTATTCTTGTATTTATGATTACTATTCTCCAATTTATGTTTCACTTCCTCATGCAATGTCTTCATGAACTCAACAAACTTTTCTCCTTCAAAACTTCTCTTTTCTTCACCAACAATATCCTTCAAATCTGATATACCTCTTGGTTGTATTCCATTAACAATCTCAAAAGGTTTTTTTCCATTACTCCTATTCACTGAATTACTGTATGCAAACTCTTCTTGTGCCAACATAGAATCCCAATTACTCAGTTTATCTCCACCTAAGCATCTCAAAAGATTACCCAAACTTATATTTACAACCTCTATCTGTCCATTAGTCTATGGGTGAAATGTAGAACTATACCTCAACTCGGTACCCAACTTTTTCCAAAGAGTCTTCCAAAAGTATCCAACAAACTTATTGTCTCAGTCAGAGATGATACTTCTCGGTAATCCATGTAATTTGACAATTTCCTTAAAGAAAGGACCTGCTATATGCACTACATCTGACGTCTTTCTATATGGTATAAAATGTGTCATCTTAGAAAATCTATCTACAACAACAAATATATAATCATTACCTCTTACTGTCTTCAGTAAGCCTAGAACAAAATCCATATTGATACCAATCCAAGGTTTCTCAGGAACAAAAATCAGTATATACAATCTAGTATTCTGACTTACTCCCTTTGCAACTTGACAAATTCCACAACTTTTCACAAATTTCTAAACATCCTTATACAACTGCGGCCAAAAGTATTTCTCCTTAAGCAAATTCAATGTCTTGTCAATGCAAAAATGTCTAGCCAAACCACTACTATGTTTCTCCTTTATCAAATTAGTTCTCATTGATCCTCTCGATATACATAACTAAATACCTTTAAACAACATACCTTCTTGAATGAAATAGTCTTCCCATTTAGTACTTGGTTGATCTTGAATAGGTGCTCTACACTTCCTCCATGGATCAAAAAAATTAGGTTCAGTTTCATACAAATCTTTCATGTCATCAAAACCAATAACTTCAATTCTCATTTTAGTCATCAAAGATATTCTTCTACTCAATGCATCAACAAATCGGTTAGTGACTCCACTCTTATGTTTTATCACAAATGTATAACTCTGCAAATATTCAACCCATTTCTTGTCTTTGATTTAACTTATTCTAACTACCCAAATATTGTAAAGCCTTATGATTAGTATACAACACAAATTCACTCGGTATCAAATAATGTATCCATTTCTTTAGGGCTTGGACAATAGCATAGAACTCTTGATCATACACAAAATATTTCCTTTTTGCATCATTCAACTTCTCACTAAAGAAAGCAACAGGTTTACCTTCTTGACTCAACATAGCTCCTATTACACTACCACTTGCATCACATTCAACTTGAAATACCTTATTGAAATCAGGTAAAGCCAACACAGGTCATTCGGAAAATTTCTTCTTCAAGTCTCAAAACTTTTATCAACTCCATGTGTCCACTTGAATTCTCTTTTATCTTATCTCATAGTCTCAGTCATAGTATTACAAATTGAACTGAAATTTTTTATGAACTTTCAGTAAAAAATTTCTAAACTATGAAATGATCTTACCTCACTAGCATTTTCAGGTGTAGGCCAATTCAAAATAGCTTCAACCTTTTCAAGATCCATCCTTAGACCATCAGCTGAAATAAAAAAATCCCAATAATACAATATCCTCTTTCACGAAGGAACACTTATTCAGATTAATCAACAACTTTTATTCTTTCAATTTTTGCAATAGTTGTTTAATGTGCAACAAATGCTCTCTTTTGGTCTTACTGAATATCAGAATGTCATCTAGATATACAATAAAAAATTTACCCAAAAATTTCTTCAAAACCTCATTCATCAATCTCATAAAAGTACTCAGTGCATTAGTTAACCCAAAAGGCATAACCAACCACTCATACAAACCTTCTCTTGTTTTAAAATCAGTCTTCCACTCATCACCTTCTCTAATTCTAATCTGGTGATATCCACTTTTCAAATCAATTTTGGTAAAATACTTTGCTCCTATCAAGTTATCCATTATATCATCCATTCTCGGTATAGGAAACCTATATTTCACTATTCTCTTGTTGATTTCTCTAGAATCAGTACACATTCGCCATTCTCCATTCTTCTTAGGTGCCAATACAACTGGTATGGTACATGGACTCAGACTTTCTTCGATCAAACCTTTCTATAACAATTCTTGGATTTGTCATTTTAATTCCTGATTCTTGGTAGGTGTTAACCGATGTGGTGCCTTATTCAGTAAACTAGCTCCAGGGATCAAATCCATACAATGAGCAATAATTCTCTTCAGTGGAAAATCATTAGGTACATTATTAGAAATGATCTCCTTATACTTGGTGATTATCTTATCAATATCTTTAGGGATATTATCCACTATCCTCTCACTCGATTTGTTAGGAATCACAGCAAAACATACATCATTCTTCTTCAAATCCTTAACAAACTTTCTTCTTTCCATCAAGAAAACTTTCACAGATGTAAAAACATTACTAATAGGTTCTTCAATCAAAGGAAATAAGATTTTCTTTATCCCATCAACCCAAATAGTATATTTATGCAATCTCCCATCATATATAGCATGTCTATCATATTGCCAAGGTCTACCCAACAAAATATGACAATAATCCATAGGCATGCTATCACATAACACCTTATCATAGTACTTCCCCATTTTCAAATTAACATAACATTGTTCACTTACCAATAGTGTATGCTCATCCTTGATCCATCAAATTTGATAGGGTTTCAGATGTTTCAATCTTTCCAACTGCAACTTTGCAACCATTTCCTCAGATGCCAAATTCTATGAGCTTCCACTATTAATGATTACCTTCCACACTTCATCAAAAACTCTACATCTAGTCCTGAACAGATGTTTCCTTACCGGATCTTCCTTATTACTTTCACTCCATAGTTCTCTCCTGACCATCAAGTTTTTTTCTTTCTAAGGTTCATTCAGTGATTCTTCTTGCACCAAAGCATTTCTATTGTTATCGACCTTCTTAATTGCATGTGTACAATCAAATGACATATGTCCTTCTTCTTGATGCAGTGGCATCCTAGCTTATTGTTCGGTGCTTGAAGATCCTAGCAGTCTCGGTAACTATCTGGTGGAGTTTGGTTACTTGGCTAGTAATCTTAGTAGAAGACTGGCATTTCTCAGTCTTAGATGGTGATTCTTGGTTGAAGTTTGTTAGGCTTCACCGATGGAGCTCGGTGGTCTTGGTGGTGATTCTTAGTTGGGAGTTTTGGTGGATCTCAATTGATGTTGGTCACTCGGTGACTTGGTGTTTTGTTGCTCGGTGCTCGGTTACCGACAGGGTCTCAATGTTCATGCCTGTTGCTCAGTTGTTGAAGTGGCTCAATCATTGGAGGACTCAATCACTGAAGGGATCTCGGTCATTGAAGGAGACTTGGCACTTCTGGTGCTTGGTAATTTCTGTGGTGCTCGATTGATATTGTTGGTGCTTGAGAATGCTTGAAGAGCTTGGTTGGTGTGGACGCTTGGTAGATTTCCTGATGCTCGGTAGTTTGGATTACCAATGGTTGTTCTTGGAGATTCAGCTTGGCTGACTAATGCATTTAATCTGGGTCGCGTTCCTTGAGTTATGGATTGATCGTTGGATGTGTGGGGACCTAGATCTAGCATGTTGCATTCCCCTAGGTGGATCTGAAGGCCAACTTGGTGAATTAAATATTTGTGAATTTATTTGTGAGCTGACTGATGTTTGGCATTTAATATTGGTATATTTGGAAGTCAACTGGCTTTTGGGATTTAATTGTTTGTAAAGCCGACTTGTGGCTTGGGTTTAGTATTTAAAGGGATGTTTGGGTAGTTTTTTAAGTAGTAGGGGGCAATAGTAGATGTGTGGATCTGTGAAAGCAGAGTTAGTAGCTTGCAAGCTTAGGTAGCAGAAAGATTGCTTGGAAGTTTGAGTACAAGTTTAGATCTTTCTTGGAGTGCCTACTAGTGTCCTGTTGTGTCGTAGACCTGGGCTAGCTAAGGAGAAGTGTATTGGATCCTTTGTGATCTTATAGAACTATTTCTTGCATTGTATTTGGTTGTAATAGGGAAGGCCTTATAGCCTGACACATTGCATGTAATCAGTTAATTGATGAATAAAGACATCTATTTTCTTTTAGATCTAGTTTCTTGTTGTGTTTTCCGCTGTGTTGGTGTTTGGCTACAAGGTTGGACAGTCCTTAATTGGATCCTCCATCCTTGACTGCATAAGGTGATCAGCCTTACAGCTTGGCACATTGCATGTAATCAGTTAATTGATGAATAAAGACATCTATTTTCTTTCAGATCTGGTTTCTTGTTGTGTTTTCCGTTGTGTTGGCGTTTGGCTGCAAGGTCGGACAGTCCTTAATTGGATCCTCCATCCTTGACTGCATAAGGTGGTATCAGAGTAAGAGTTTGATCTTGTTGGAGTAGAAGGTTGACCTAGCAAGGTTGATCTTGTGAAGTTGATCTTGTTGGTGAAGAGATTGGGTGCAATCTGAGTTGCAGATCCGTGACATTGAACTTGTGAAATTGTGCCCTGGTTGTCCATGCAAGGTGGAAGGTTGTGATCTAACTTGTGTACAACTTGGAGGTTGTCACAAGGTGGTTAGTATTAGGGTTTGTTGCAAAAGGTTTTCAAAGATCTTTGGAGATGTCTCTGAGAGGATCAAACCTTGGTGATGTGATTTCTGAGAAGTTTGCTCGATTGGAAGCGGATTTGTTGAACCAAGTTAAGAACCTTGTGAGAGAAAGTGTTGTCGAGCTTTGTAGAGCTTATCAGAGTTGGAGCATGTCCATCCAGAGGAAAGTTGTTTGGCCAGTTCGTAGACTGGTTCGTGAGAGAAGACATCTTGACAAAGTTTCCTATGACAATTCAGAGGTTGAAGAGGTATGTGAAATTGGTTTTGATATTTAGTTAGTAGAGTATGACATCAAACCTGTAGAGAAACTTGTGCTTGTTGCTGAGTTACCTATGATTACCGACAATGTTGTTGAGGTTGGTGAGAAGATTGGTTTTCATGTTCAATCGGTTGTGCCTGACATGGAAATTGTAGAGCATCTAGTTGTGCTTGATCAAATTGTTGTTGGTATGGACTTATCTATTGTTAAACACCTCGATGATGTTGGTGTTACCGAATTGCTTTTGTTCAATGTTGTGGTGCTGATGTTGTTTGCTGGTTGTGGACTTGAGTTGCTGGTTGACAATGATAAGTTTGGTGATGAGATTCTGAGATGGGATTCTTCCTTGATCCCTAGTGACAGATTGATGGCTCAGTTTATTCAGGATGTTGGACATGTTGATTGGGTGAGTTGCAAATTGGTTCTCTTTCCTATGACAGAATGGAAACCTTTCATAAAGATGAAGTGGAGTTGGTGTTTTTTAGATGTTCCCTTTGGTGAGAAAGTGTGGGACACACTTTTCTTTGTACCCCGGGAGTTTGATGCAGTGGCATCCTAGCTTATTGTTCAGTGCCTGAAGATCCTGGTAGTCTCGGTAACTATCTAGTGGAGTTCGGTTACCTCGCTGGTAATCTCGGTAGAAGACTAGCATTTCTTAGTCTTAGATGGTGATTCTTGGTTGAAGTTTTTTAGGCTTCACCGATGGAGCTCAGTGGTCTTGGTGGTGATTCTCAGTTGGGAGTTCTGGTGGATCTTAGTTGATGTTGGTCACTCGGTGACTTGGTGTTTTGTTGCTTGGTTCTTGGTTACTGATGGGGTCTCATTGTTCATGCCTGTTTCTTGGTTGTTGAAGTGGCTCGGTCACTGGAGGACTCGGTCGTTGAAGGGAGCTCAGTCATTGAAGGAGACTTGGCACTTCTAGTGCTTGGCAATGTCTGTGGTTCTCGGTCAACATTGTTGGTGCTCGGTAATGCTTGGAGAGCTCAGTTGGTGTGGATGCTTGGTAGATTTCCTAATGCTCGGTAGTTTGGATTATCGACAGTTGTTCTTGGAGATTTGGCTTGACCGACGGATGCATTTAATCTGGGTCACGTTCTCGAGTTATGGATCGACCGCTGGACATGTGGGGACCTAGATTTGGCATGTTGCATTCCCCTATGTGGATCTAGAGGCTGACTTGGTGAATTAAATATTTGTGAAGTTATTTGTGAACCGACTGATGTTTGGCATTTAATATTGGTATATTTGGAAGTCGACTGGCTTTTGGGATTTAATTGTTTGTAAAGCCGACTTGTGGCTGGGATTTAGTATATAAAGAGATGTTTGGGTAGTTGTTTAGGTAGTAGGGGGGCAGTAGCAGATGTGTGGATCTGTGAAAGAAGAGTTAGTAGCTTGCGATCTTAGGTAGCAGAAATATTTCTTGGAAGCTTGAGTACAAGTTTAGATCTTTCTTGGAGTGCCTACTAGTGTCCTGTTGTGTTGTAGACCTAGGCTAGCTAAGGAGAAGTGTGTTGGATCCTTTGTGATCTTGTAGAACTATTTCTTGCATTATATTTGGTCATAATTGAGAAGGCCTTACAACTTGACACATTGCATGTAATCAGTTAATTGATGAATAAAGGCATCTATTTTCTTTCAGATCTAGTTTCTTGTTGTGTTTTCCATTGTGTTGGTGTTTGGCTGCAAGGTCAGATAGTCCTTAATTGGATCCTCCATCCTTGATTGCATAAGGTGATTAGCCTTACAGCCTGGCACATTGCATGTAATCAATTAATTGATGAATAAATACATATGTTTTCTTTCAGATCTGGTTTCTTGTTGTGTTTTCCACTGTGTTGGTGTTTGGCTGCAAGGTCGGATAGTCCTTAATTGTATCCTCCATCCTTGACTGCATAACTTCTCCACAATTGTAACAAGTTCCTTAGAATCCACCTCTTCTATAACCACCTCGGTAGTTACTACCTCTTCCTCTAGAAAAACTTTCACCTTTCCACTCGGTCTTGCCTTTATCCAGATTTGTTTTGTCTTGATCAGATCTATTGTTTTCACCATAAGATCTACCTCTTCCTCTAGGGAATCTACCACCTCTTCTTCTCTATCTTTTCTCATGTCTTTTTTTTAATTTATCCTTAGCTTTCAAGTCAAACTAATAAGCTTCCTCAATGCTTTCCAACTTACCCAAACTGATTTCTTCTTGGATGGAAACTCTTAACCCATTTGGGTACCTAGAAATTCTTTCCACTTCATCTTCATCATGTCTAGATCTGATATATAATCTATAGAATTCCTCAGTATAATATTTTACTGAGCTATCTTTCTTTCTCAAACTTTTCCTTTGCCTAACTAGGTTAATCTGATAATCACAAGGTAAGAACTTGACTTTCAACTTATTCACCATCTTATTACATACTTTGATTTTGTCTTTGCCTTTTCTTTTTCTG
Source organism: Chamaecyparis obtusa (assembly GCA_027943335.1). NCBI lineage: Eukaryota > Viridiplantae > Streptophyta > Pinopsida > Cupressales > Cupressaceae > Chamaecyparis > Chamaecyparis obtusa. Next base: position 721,351 of record BSBK01001607.1, read on the forward strand.
TCCAATTGCATATGTTCCCACCACAAGGATGCATGACTTTTCAATTTTGTGCTTGCAATCTTCACCTTCTTTTCCTCAAGGACATTTTCATACTCAAAATACTTCTCCATCTCAGTGATCCAATCCATCAATTCATCTGAATCTAGCTTTCCACTATACTCAGGAGGATTGAAATGTGGTGTAGATTTTAGATTTGTTAATGCCTTAAACAATCTTTCCTCACCCTGATCCATCATAGGTACAGGTTCTACTTCACATTGTTCCTCTTCAATTTCTTCATCATTAACATCTTCAAGATGTCTTCCTCGGTGTTGGGCTGTCTCAACAGCTTCTAACCTAACATAAATTTTTCTTAACATGTCTGTCAATCCTAGATCTACATCTCACCTCCCACAAACCATCTTGAAAACCCTCTGCAATTGCAAGTCAGATCGCAATCTACTACCCCACAACAAATATCAACTAGGGTTTAACAAGAAGGAACCCTCAACCTAAACTGGCAAGTTTAGATTCAGATCTCAACCTTTCTCTGATACCACCAGATGCAAGGCAGGGCAAGATGAAAGGCCAAAGGAACACCTTAATCAAAAACCCCTTGCAGAGATCACACACATGGAAGAAAATACACAAAAATGAGAGAGAGAATGCAAACGATCATTTATTATTCATCAAATAACCTCATACATGTTGGGTTGTAAGGCCTTCCCAATTATGGCCAAATACATTCAATTTTGATTACAACAGTCCTCCAACATGTGAGGATTTAGTCTTTAGAAACTATCTTCCATCTTCTAGACTTGACCTCCAACTACTAATTTCCCCCCTTAAAACTATGAACAACAACTACATTTATACAAGAGGCTACTGAAACAAGTCAGCCTTCATATCCATCATTGGAGAAAGAAATGACCAAATCTAGGTCCACACACTTACAAATGATCGATAGCAACATTAACTCTATGACCAAAATTCAATGCACAATTCAGCCTTAACAAGAAATAAAAAATAAAGCACTCAGTGAGCAAGGTTACCGAGTGACAGGAAATAACTCGGCAAACCAACCAAACAACTCGGTCAAAGAAGGGACCGAGAAAACTGAACAACTCAAACTTGTTTTTGGTGACACAGGGTTGCTAAGAACTCAAGATGCTCCTGCATCAGTTTCCCAAGAAGGGGTGTTAAATAGACAAAGGGAAATTTTAAAATCTTCTAAAGAAAATAAGATCATCTAAGAAAAATATATCATTTTATTGATCTTCAAATGAATGTATGATCCAAATTATTTAATGAAATGGAATTAGATTTTTTCTATTGACATCATGAATTGGATTCAATCCTTAATTATATTTATGGGGCAAGGTAATGAACTTGAGTGCATGATAGCACACTTATAAATTATGTGAACCTATTTAATAAAGCAACAATATGTTTATGATATAATGGTATCCTACAACATTTGTGCATATACAAATTGTTGTATTGTAAATTATATCCACATACAATCTTTTTCTCACCTAGGCCTCACTTTATCATTCTTGGCCTCCTATACTCGATCATGCTTGATATTTTTTGCATTGGTTCAAATTCCAACTTCTTCTCTACATTTTGGACCTTCGGTCCTTGTCCCTACCATCATTGGGAGGACTAGATTTATTGGGGTGATCTTGTCCCAGTACTATTTCACCTAAGGAAACATAGTCCTAAACATGGTCACTTGGGCAACCTTCTCCCATTAACATCGAGTCCCAAATTAAAACCCTCTAATGGATAGCTTGTAAGAGAAAGAAAACTTATTATGTGTTGGCTTGCTCTAAAATTTAAAACTCAAAATATTTGGGAGATGTATAAAAGAAAGATTTCCCACCCCCATTTGAACATAATAAAATCCATCAATACAATTCAATCAAGTACTCAAGATCTTAAGCATCCTAAGAGTAAGAAATTAAATATTATTTGTAGCATTGAAGATAGGGAGTGAATTTCATATTTTTAACATTCATGATGGAATCTATGATCAAATATTCATAAAGTTAACCCTACAAGTCAACATCAACATCTTCATGGGGATTTCCACACAAAGAAGGCCTGTGAAGGTTAATTTCTAGATTTGGGTTTGACCTAGGAAAACCCCCACCAACTCAACAAATTATCTCTTCATGTGGAAATAGAAGGCTACAAAGATACAGATCTATATTTATATTGAGCATCCAAAAAAGTCAAGACAAGACCACCCTACCCGACATAGTCTAGGACAAGGCTTCCCTACTCACTTTCATCCTTTAGATTTTTGTCCAGATTCCATTGCCAGGTTCCTTCTATCCATATTATTTAGATCTATCGATGAAGTCTACATATTTGATCTTTGATATGTTGTATATGCTAAAAATTATTATTCTACCACAATTGCATAGTCACTCCCAACGAAGGACCATTGAATCCACTTTGTACCCAAATAACTATATCCAAGTGGATCATTCTCCTTCCAATGTAAAAAGTGAAATAGGCCTAAGATTCCTAGTTTTCATGCATAAGCTAACGAACCCTATTTCACACCATTACATTTTGGTGAACCCGATGTATGCTTGCATTAAATTCTAATTTTCATTTTAGATTTTTATTTTTACATTGGTAATTATCTCATATTTTCAATAATTTATGAATCATGTCATTTATATTGCTACATTTCATACATATAGAGACCTAATTCATCAACACTACATTTTGGTGAACCCAATACATCTTATGTTTTGTTTAATTCTAATTTGGATCTCTAGATTTGATCTATATGCTTAATTATTTTATTTTATGCACTTAGAGATCTTAGTTATTTAAAAATTATATTTTAGTTTATGCAATTTTTAATTAATTGATAATTTGTATTGTTTAGACATCTCTTTCATATTTATCTTGTGGATGAGTTTTATGACCTTAAGTTCTACATCTAATATCCTCATAAAAAGAATCTATACACTTATGACTTCCTTAAGTTTAAATACTAATAGTGTAGAGCCCAAGTCAACTAGCATTTTCATTAGAATTTATGTGAAACCTCTTTGCCTACACATGAAATATCTAACATTGTGGAGAACCATTCTTCCCACACTTCTCATGATGAAGATGAATCCTTCACATGAGTATATCCTAACCCATTGGGAAATCTTTCCAATGACTTGGAAACTATTGAATAGTGGACAGGTCAACACCACTCAAATAGTGACACAATCCCCTTGATTGAAGGGTTGAAAAGGATGACTCAAAGAAATGAACATGGCATGGATATGTTGTACGATATCTCTCATATTGTTAACAATAATATCATGCCAATCAAATTTTGTGTTGAAGCTCTTAACTTCTATAATCCGACCAATTATGTTGGAGATTCTATTCCTATACCAACATAATTTCCTAATGTGCCTACTTATACACCACATGTCATGACTAAATATATACCAAACATCAGCCCTACACATTTTATTATTTTAGGAACCCCTATCAATAAAAATTCCTATTTACCTCATTTTGTGAGTCTTCGATGTATTTACCACCCATATCCTTTTACTATAATGTTCCACTTTCATAATTTAATGCTTCATCTATTTCCCACAATGTTGTACCTCTTTCACAATCAAACATGTCCAATGCCAATCTATCCACTAAAACAACCATCAATAACCTAGATCAAAGCATCTCATCCTTGTAACAACAATTGGCTTCCATAACTCAATCCAAATTCAACATTTCAACTTGTAACATAGCCAACCCACTTTCCCAAGATATTATCCATACCATTATCCCTCAATACATGGAGATTCCTCATTTGGAGACATATAATGGAAAAGGTGATCCCTTGACTCATATGAAAACATTTCAGACCTTGTGTATTGACTTCTCAAATGATCATAGACTCATGGCTAAATTGTTTGAGAATATTTAGAGATAAGGCCTTGCAATGGTATTATTCTTTGCCTCCTTATTCTACCATCTCTTTTAAAAAAATGGCTAATGCATTTATACAACAATTTCAAAATAATATTGATCCCCAAATTACTTTGACTTATTTATTCATTGCAAAAAAGAGCTAAAGAGAAAGTGACTAATTTTATTAGGTAGATATAAATGTTTGCATGTTCAAATTGCTTATCCTATGCCTAATGGTGATGTTTGAATAATTTTCATTTCTAATTTACAAAATTCCATTAATTTTTTTAGTTTACTTCCTTTACCCAATGGTGCATAGTGTTGCATTATTATCAACTTTAAGTGAGCCAATTTGAATCATCCATTTGATAAGAATGATGATTCTCAACAATCATTTTGAATGTTTCATAAACAAATAAAATATTCAACAAGATTAACAATAATTCTACAAATCATGTTGATGCACAAGTGACAACTACAACATCAAGCATGTCTTATTTGTCATCAATCTTTAAAGCTATGCATGATTTTACTCCACTTTTTGAGTATTTACATAATATTATGCTCAAGTTTATTAATGCTAATGTTTTGAGATTTTCTCCTATCAAATATATTGACCCTTCCAAACCATTGCCAACTTCTTATGATCAAAAATAATTTTTCCAATATCACTATCAAACTCACCATGATACTAAAATGTGCTTTAGGTTGAAACATCTTATCCAAGACCTTATTGATTCCAATACCATAACTATTGAGGGTGTCAGTGATGAAGGAAAAAAAATGTAGCACCCCCTTACCAAAACTTACAAATCTACACAGCCCTTTACCTTCCCATTCTACAAATGTTGTTGAGCCTAGCAACCATATGAACATAGATGTTGATAAAATATATGGAGAGGATAACAATGATGGAAAAATTATTGAAAAAACTAAACCTAAAAAAAACCTAATCTTTAACCTCACATTACCTTTTGTTCCAAGGAAAGGTCGCTAATGGACCCCTATATATTATTGTGAAGTTTAAAGGAAATCTCTTAAAGGAGTGCTCATTGATCTAGTGTGTTGTGAATGTTATCACTGAAGAACATCTCTTTACAAGGAAATTTCATCAAGATACCTTTGATATACCCAATGTGATGATTAAGGTCTATGATGGTTTTACTTGTCCTACCATAGGCTCTATTACCCTTATAGTTGAAGTTGGTAAGAAGTGCTTGGATGTGACCTTTGTCGCTATCCCTATCTCTAATCAATTTCAAGTGAGACTAAGAAATCATTTGCTTACTACCATGAAATATATTCCTTCCACTATCTATAAGTGCTTTAAGTTACCTCTTAATGGAGAAATCATCACAATCAATCATAGCCTCCATACGCAAATTAGCGAGTCATGGAAAATTCACCCTTGACTTTTTTTGGCTTCAAATACCTCAACCATTAAAACCTTGACAAGATATTCTTTTCATATCCTATCAAAACTTAAAGCATAAAATGATATCAAAATTGAGCAAACCTAAGGATATTCTACCTCCTCATCTTGGACTTGGACTCCTTTCTACACCTTCCATTCTTCCTATATATGCTTAAGTCATACCTCTTCTTTCTTACAAATGTCCAAAATCTTCCATCTCTCAACTAAGTGAGGTTCCTTCTATTCCTCTTTCTACAATGGAAGAAAAGGAGTCAATGTTGATTGATATCAAACCTTCCCAAATTTCAAGTTGAACCAAGAAAAATTGTAATGCTAAAGATAGACATTAATGATATCATGCCAAGTCCTGTAAATATGCTTTCCAAATCATTTCATTCCCTAAGATATGAAAATATTTCTTATCCTATTTGATAAACCTTTGACTAGCCCAACGGAAGAAGAACATCTTTAAAAAATTGTCAAAGAAAACTATTTATTCCTTTTGTATTAAATATTCTATTGTGATTGGATGGTGATATGGATGATAAAGATATTGATGATAACAATGTTGATGGAAATAATATTAATTATGATGATATGTATGAGGTTATTAAAATTCATCATGAGCTTTGCTCAATATTTTCAAAAGAATTAATCCTAGGTCCCAGTGACAAATAAACTAACTCATAATTAGAGTGTGCTCTTTTTTGGAATTCATAGTAGCTCCATCTATCATACTTTCTATTGATGATATTGCATATTTTCCACCATCCCTAAGTGGTGTTAAGAAAGATTGGGAGGTGGATGATATTCTTGACTAGCATTGTTTGTACAGTTGATTATTTTGTGTGTTTTCTTGTATGTAATGCGATTTACTATGATGTGTTACTTTATATTATCTTTGTGTTATGTTAAGCTCTCTTTGGATGACCCTTGTTTCTATATTGGTGCAACATAATAAAGGGACCAAAACTATCACAACATTCTTCTATTTATATCTCAATTCTTCTATATGTCATACATGTGCTATTATCATAAATGTGCTTAGGTGTTGTCTACTTGGGGACAATGCAAGGCATCAAAATTTATCTTTTTGGTCTCTACCATGTTGATGTTAGAAATAGATACTCTATTATATGGGTTGCCGGTTGTCATTAATGGAAACTACATATGTCTCTTATGGTCACTTGACATATTTTGGTTTTACTGAAGGTTAGAATGAAAATATGGCTAAGTATGACAGAGCTGGAACAATGTACACAGTTTGGTATGGAAAGATGCAAGTGATTTTTAAAGTATGAAGATAGGAGAAGCTTCTATAGGTCTAAATCTACTTATATATATGATCACATTAGTTTATGTTGACATTTGTTGGAGTTATAATATTTTGAGTATCAAGTATACAAAGAAGTGTGAGGAACAACGATAGTTGTTTGATCGATCAATGATCCTAACAAATCGATAATTCGATCAGTTTGAGTTTAATTATTGGTAGAGAAGACATGATATATGATATCTACTCTTTGGTCGAGGTTAGCATAAATATTTGATTATTTCTTTTGTCAAGGTTCTACACATTACATGTTTTGTTCTTGGAGCCGAAAAGTTAACTTATTATACTTTGCTATTGGGTATATAAGCCCACGTTTTTGTGGAGATTCTTTGATGTGATTATAAGAAGACATTGTGAGAAGTGAAGAGATGAGATGATGATATACTGTGTGTGTGAAGTGTTGGTGCCAAAATCTACAGATTGGATTCTTTGAAAGCCTCTTTACTTAATTGAAGAAAAACCAACTAACTTGGCCAGCGAACGAGAGAAATTAATGGTAATCTTCTTCCCCTGCACTTCTGGCTTTGCAGAACCAAGGCGAGTAGACCTATACCTTAACCAAATTTGTTGATTCTAAGGATTTTTATAGCAGATATCTGTATTTTTGTAATAATCTATAAATTTAAATGTAATGAATTGTGTTATGTATTTGATATTGAGAAATGAAATGTAACAAATTGAATCCCAATGGTGTTGGTTGTGGTTTCTGATGTGTTATCAAGAGGTGCTAAAAAACATCCTAACAAGGATGACTAATTTGTGTATGCATCTTATGTGAGTGGAGTAAATGAATTGGATAAGGTGATATGACAATGAGGAAGAAGGAATTTGCAAGTATTTGGTAATGTAGGAAGTAAGGAGTGGATATCTAGATCGTAGAATACAAAGTGATTTACATGAGAATGCCAAAAAGCCAAGAAAGAGTAAGAGCATACAAGAAGCGAGAGAATTTAAATGGAAGCCCTAATATGTTTCATAAGGATTGATTAGAAAGCTAGTTGTTGAGAATGTAGTAAGACATGAAACATAAGGCTTTGGCCATTGAAAATGTATTTTTTTCAAGTGACACTGATGTGACTACACTGGCATCCTTTAGGACACAAGTTTCTAGAGGTATAAAGCAACTAGGTGATACATGCTTGTGATACACCACACTCACCAAAAGGTTTTAGAGAAGAAAAACAAGATGTTTGAGTCATAAAATGTCTAAAGGAATGAAGACTAAAATCAGTGCATGACAAAGAAAAAAGTGATGAGTTTAGATTTTAGTCTATAAATGCATAATTTTAGCAATGCATAATTTTGGCGCATAATTTAGTTCTCTTGGCATGCTCGTTGCCCCAATCTTTCAACTCCACTTTAATATGGAATATACCTCATTCCATAGCCATATTGACTCATTTCTCAATTGTTTTCCTATCTAGTGAAACATTCTTGCAATTCTATCTTTTGGATGAGATCACCTTGTGATGTCCATAGTCTCTAAGTTTCTAAAACCTTTCTTTCCAATGTTGACAATCCCAATGTATGCCTCATCTAAATAGTATAAGCACCAAATTGTACATTGAAGGTTGTGTATTTAAAATGCATCATCCTAGGGTGCATTAGGAATATATGAACACATAATTAATAGATAATGAAATATTGAAAGATCAAAGCTTCTCTCGCTATGCAAGAATAAATGATTGGCCTTAACTTCTAGCATCAGGTATCAACAACAATCAACATTCAACATTTATTGTCAAATCACACAACCGAGAAATTTTCAAAGTCACTTATTTGTTCACATCAAATGTTGGCAAAGATTTAATGATTTTTTAGTTGCAATATCACTACCACTACTCATATCAACATTTATTGCCACAATCTGTCTTTTTAGCTATTATTGACTAAATCTAAGGGCTTAAGGGCTCAAGTGGTTTGTGCTTCAATTAGAGCACAACTAGCTCTGAACAATGCAAGTACCTAAATATTTCCCTATAATATGCATAATTGCACCATCAAAACAATACACCCCACTAGACAAGACTACTAAGAGAAATTGCATCCCACTATCTCAAATTTGCATATCTCATCATCCCAACTTGATCTAAAATCTAATAACAATAACCATTTTGCAAGTCTTTGTTGTATTGTTGTCTTCAATTTTGAGATCACAAAACTGTGGCAACCCTACGAAATTTTCTTGTCAATTCGTAGAAGTATCCTCTATGTTTTGAACGTTTTGATAATGTGTTAATAAGAATGATTCGTTATCCCTAAAAAGCTCTTTGTAACACATGTTTCATGCATTCTTTACGTTCTTCCTTTTGTTTTTAATCTTGATTTTCCCTTGAGTCGATGGCCCTTTAAATTACGCTCGTTTTGAGCTAACTTAGACATCAAACGAAGTTCTACAACTCAAGTTATGATGAAAAAGGTGGGGTTTTTTAGGCTGATTGCATATTCTTTAAAAATTCTTATAGAAGTGGGGTTTTTGAAGTCGATTGCACGAGTTTGAATTATTTTTAATATATTAAATGGATTTCAAAGTTCGTTTTCAAATTTTAACTCATTTCGAGTTGATTTGACTATAGTTTTTAACATTTTTGTGAAATTAGCTTTAAATCTTCTAATTTCATGTTACTTTATTTAAATACTATAGTTATGTATTAAATTAATTCAAATTTAAAAGACTTAAGTGTTAGAAGTGTGGTTTTTATTCTTCACTACATATCATCCATGTGCAAAACACTTTTAAAAACTCACTCCTAAGTCTCTTTCATATTAAATACGTTGTTTTTATCAACGACTACATGTACATTTCATGTTTTTAACCATATGCAGTTGTATTTCTAAAGAGCGTATTTAGTCCTTGCTAAAGTGTCATTTTTATATGCGACTGCATTTATAATCTTCCCATGGTGTCAAATTTGAAATAAGTTACATATTTTATGAAAACTAATGTCTTTCCCTTATGCTTTTCCTTTTAGACGTCAAATTTGGATGTCTTTACATGTGTTGAAAGACTTATGTAATCTCGTTTGAAAAGTGTGTCCAAGACTTTCTTTGTTAAGTTTTCCTCATATCCAAGTCATGACATTGATTTTTTAATGCAATACATATGTTAATGTATATGTAATGACTTCTAAATAAAACGTTTTATATATCCAAAGCTGGGCGTCATTTTTTGAATGTATTACATATATTGCAAAGACATGTAACGCATTCTCAAAATAATATTTTTAAGCTCCAAACCTAGGGTGTCGAATTTGAGAGCTTTAGCATACACTTTAAAATCATATGCAAAGTGTCTTTTTCCCAACGTTTGCAGCTCTTAGTCTTGGCGTCAATTTGGAGATGGATTACATGTGCAAGATTCCTCTCAAACAATGTTTTTAATTATCTTTTGGAGGCGTCGAATTTGGAAAGCCTTGCATATGTATTATTTTTCAAAATCAAATTGTTTTCAGTCCCAAGTCTCATTGGCGTCGATTTTTAATGCCCTTACATATGTGTTGATTCTCGAAAAAACAAGTTATTTGCAGATCTCAATCTTGGTGTTAATTCATGAAAGCATTACATGTGCTGAAAAGTATGTGTAATGGCTTATTAAAACAATGTTTTTAATGCCAAAATTGAGGCATTAAACTTGAAGGGTTTTTCACATATGTATGCACTTGGATAAAGTGCATTTTCAGCATTGAAAGTTTATGGGCATCGATTTTCCCTTGTATTGCATATGTTGTTCATCTTTCAAAGCATATGCAATTTATTCAAAACAGTCTGCCTAGAGCTGTTCTTCTTTCAAAAATGCCTAATTGAAGTAGGGTTTTCAATCATTTTTAATCATTTTGGCATCCACTGATTTTGGTAAGTTATTGCTTCTTTTTGTGGATTTATTCTATCATTTTTGGTTGAATTTGTGCCCTAGACGCCGTTTTTCTTTCTCATTGCATGTGCAAGAGAAATGGTCATCCGGTTGCTATTTCTTGGCATTTTTCTTCTCAATCTTCCCCACTTGGTTGTATATGCTTATTGACTATCCAAATTTAAGGGAGATAGAGTAGGAATGTGATCTATTTATACTCTTTCTATCCAATCTTTTCTAAATCCGGGAATCAATTGGATTTATTTCAGATTTGGCTCAAGATTTTGAGAGATTCTATCTTGAGGATTGAGGTAATTTCTTCCTTACTCTTTTCCTTGTTTTTCTTCTAGAATTGTTTAATTTACATGTAAAGCTTTCATTTTTTATTTACATGTGATTGAATCTATGTTTCTTCTACTTCCATCTTCAATTCTCAAAGATGCATATGCGAGAGCTTCATCTTTCTTGCATATGCAGTCGGGATTAAAAAACTTGTTCTATGAAAGAGACAAACCAAACACAAGTTTATACATGCACTATCTTCAAAATCCACTTGCATAAAGTCGATGTCCCTACCACTGCCATGTGACGTCAAACTCATAATGGTGGTCAATTTGACACTTTATTATAAAATAACATCCCTCCATTCACTCATTATCCATTCACTACATATCTCTTGTTGTCCCCATATGTAATTACCAATAAGAAACTTGTTCTTGAGTTTTCTTTAAGCTGAAAACCATTTATTTTCCCAAAAATCAGTCATCTCCATACACCTTTTGTCATTCTCTAATGAATCCCTCTCAAGAAGATGTTCTTATTTTGTGAGATTTTTATGTCACAGCTTCTCAATCACATAAGGTTGATATGTCTGAAGGGATTACACTTGCAAAGGAAAAGGAGAAGAAAAAGATGAAATATCAATATGACTCATATCACAATTCTATCCTGCCTTCACATATGATTTCATATTGTGATGAGGTTAAAGATACAGATGTTTCTCACATGAACTTTGAAGACTTTCCTCAAAGAGTAGATGTTGCGGTTACAGAGGACATGCTTTCAATCAAGCAGAGCAGCGTTCATCTTGTCTCTACATTTCCATTGGCTGTTTTGGAACCAGAGTTCGTATTTGCATGTGCGAAGAACTTTGATCTCACCTCCAGAACCATCAAGGACCAAGATGGTAAGACTATCATTAGCCTTGATCCAGAGACAGTGGATAGAATCTTTAAAGTACCATTAAGTCCTGTTACTATCAATATCACCAAGCAAAAAGCTCTTGACAGATGGAATGAGGACACCTTCATGCACGGAGTTCGTTAATGAAAACTAGTTGCTCAATAAGAGGCCAAACATTGCAAGATGGCCAAAGGGAATTCTACGCACTGAATTCAAAGAAGAAATTAGTGACCTTATTACCATATTCAGCCGCCTAGTAGGGTTAAAGACATGAAACACCTTTGAGCCCTGGATGTACAAGTACATTTCTCTCATTGTCCGGTCGAAGAAAAGGATTTTTTGGGGAGAGATGATCAGTGACATGTTGTGTGAACAGCTTTCCCAAGTTGTTGACACTTGCACTTTTTACATGAATTCATATCTTGTATATATCATTATCTCTCTTAGTTCTTTCTCTGGACTATCTACTAAGGGGATAGGTCATTGGTTCCTATGTGGGAGTATTTTTCTCAGCTCATTTTGAAGGCTAGCCGTTCTCACTACCGCAGGGTATAGGATGTTTTTTATGGGCATTTCATGTGCTTGTTCGATAAAAGTCTCCTAAACAAGCGTGTGTCAGATGAGGCATGGGTTAAGGTTAATGAATATGGCTGTCTATTTCTTTAGTTTCCTAGCTTCACTTACATACGGGTAGGCTACTTCAAGGGAGAACCACATACACTTCCGAGGTATCCTACAGATAAAATCATACTCATGTAGTTGGCCAGGCAACTCATGGCTGTTTAGATGCACTAGAATACACTACATAGACCGGGTGTGGGGATTTCTTCATGAAATCCATTGAAGATTGGGGGATACTCCATAAACACAGTCCCTAAAGCCAAAAACATGGAGTATGAGCTTCAAAGGATCACCTTGAAGAAGTTCATGGCCAAGGAGTCAATTCGACTAGTGAGGGCTCAACGACAAGATGAGAAGGCAATTCGTACATGTGTACAAGTTGGAGGACATATGGATTGACCTCCGCACTGAGATAGACATACGGAGAATGGATTACCATCGACTATTCATCAAGCAGATCATTGACTTCAATCTTGCAGATATTCCTCCAGGGGTTGAAGATGATGATAACATCCTTGATCGTGGTTATACCCATAATCATGTTGAGGACTTGCCTATTTTGTCTCCTTCCTGGTCAGGAAAAGAGATTTTCTGTTTGGGATCCTTTCCAGTCCATTCTTGCAAATACCAACATCCGGTTAAAAAGAAGAGGGCTGAAAAGCATCAAGGTAAGAGCGGGTAAAGATTTTGATCATGGTGGTCCAGTTGGTAGGAGATTAGAAATCAAAGGAAGAACCAAAGATGGTGCATCTTCTTCAGCAGTTGATCCTGTCATTCCTATCATATCCACTCTTCCTAAACTTACCATTAAGGGAGGCAAGGACATTGGAAGAGTTCTTGAGGTCAGAAACACAAAACCTGAAAAGGTTCAAATTGTATCTAGTGATGATGAGATGCCTAGCTCACCTAAGGTATCCTCACCAGATGTACCTCCTCCTGCAGATAATTCAGCCACCACCATCATCACCAGCATCAGATGAGTCTCCTGACTCATCTTCGGGTACAACTATGAATGAATTTACTACGGAGCAGGCACCTCCTATAGAGTCAGTCTTGGTGACACCTGCATTGCCTATCTCATCGGCTACTCCTATTGTCATACAGGAGGATTCTTATCACAGCTTTGAGAGTGTGTTTGACGCATACTCTATGACCATTCCTTCTATGGCCATCTCCTCTATGACAGTATTGGATACCACATCAGTGTAGGTGGAGCAGTTCATATCTGAGGTTACACATGGAAGTCCTACCCCTATGGCAATCTTGACAGAGGCTCCTCCTCTTGGACAGTTGCACAGACAGACCCAGTTACTACTCTTGTTGTTACATCTGCAGAAGCAACTTCTTCTTCTTTCTCTTTACCTCCTTGGCTCAGTGCCATAACACAAAAAAGAAAGAAAGAAGATATTTTGTTGGAGGGCTTTGATTTTAAGCAAGTTTCCAAGCCGAGAGCTTCAAGGAACAAAAGGGCAAAGACAGTCTCAAGGATCGTGGTGGAGGACAATACTAAATATGCTGAGATTGTTGAACCTTTGGTTGATAGAATCACAGAAGATGGGCAAACCTCTAATTTTAAAATCACAAGGGTGGAACTGGGTAAGCAGACACGTTTGAGTTGCCAGCAAGATGCTCAAGATGTTGTCACACAACTCTCACAAAGGAATGATCAACTATGGGAGAAGAAGAATAAGTTGAAGGAGGAAAATGCACGCCTTCTTGAGGTCATCCACATGATGAATAATTCATAGAATGTTGCTCCCATTTTGGTTTCACATCTTGATTGTAATAAGTATCATCAGAAGGCTAAGGCCATGGATGATTAGGGCAACTGTTTGGAATCACAAGGTCTGCAAGTGATTCAGAATACAATGAATGTTTGCAGACAAGGAAGAGTAGTCTCCTCCAAGATGAATGAGCTCATTACATCCTTTGATCGACAACTCAAATTCTTAGATGCTGATCTTGATGTTTGGAGCATGACAGAAGTTGGTTTGGATAATCTATGTGCCTCCGGGATCATTTCTTCAGTTGGGATGTATTGTGATTTTCTGCATTTAATGGTTAATAAGGAACAAGTGTTGCAAGGGTTCAAAGTGGAAAGTCAAGGGGCCATTGAACGTCTGAAAGGATATGAGGGTATGATTAATGATGATTTTCAGCAATTGAAATGTCAATTAGTCATGGATGGAGGAGAGCTCAGTGAAGATGAAGTTGTTTTGGCAATGTTTACAGAGGTTATTCGCTTACAATTGGGGGCGGATAATTTTGATTATGGTATGATTGATATGCTGATCAGCTATAAAGCCTCTTTGGATCACTTGCAAAGTCAGCTGACTGAGTATAAAGAAGCTACTACTAAAAGTATAAGCTTAATGCGGAGAGTGACAATTATTGCACAAAATACAGGAGCTGAATCGGTTGTTCGTGATACCTTGCAGAAGTTTTCAAACTTTGGAGATACTTTTGCAAAGTCATGATTGTTTTTAGTGTTTCATGTTTTCATTTGAATAGATATGTAGCTTGTATGAAGTGGAACTTTTTGTAAATACAGGATTACATGTACCTGTATAATCACTTCATGCAATCAGGTTGCACGAGCATTAGGCATGCAACTTTGAATAAGTCAAAGATAGTTAGTAGTTATTTGAATAAGTCAAAATGGTTAATGGTTTCCCCTTTATTCTCCACTTTTCTCTCTTCTATTTTCCTATATAAAGAAGAGAGTTCTTTGTAAATATTTTTATCTTTTGTTGAAGCAAGCAAGGCTATACTTGAGAACTTGGGTGATCAAAACTTCGTGTTTCATTGTATAAGTTATCAAAAGTGAATAAAAGTGACAAGATTCTTCAGACTTTGTGTTGTAGATCTTGAGATTGAATGGTGTTTTCTTATGTTGCATTGTTCAATCTTTCTTAAATTCATTTCTAAGCTAAACTTGCATACATCATTGGAGGTTTCAATTCGTCTTTTGAGAGACTTTGAGCTACATAAGGAGAATTGCTATAGTAGTAGTGGCTGCGAATACTAAGAGTTGAAAACTTTGAGCTTCAAGTCTGAGTATTTTTCTTTAAATTTCAGAATCATTAGTGAGAGACTTTGAGCTTCAAGTCTGAGTATTTTTCTTTAAATTTCAGAATCATTAGTGAGAGACTTTGAGCCTCACTATTGATTCTCATTGTCTCAAAATATGATTAATCGCAAGAGACTTTGGGCCCTTGTTCTTAATTCACCAAATTTATTAGTAACTGTTGCCTTAGGAGTTGTTCTTACATCAATTGCTAAGTCACTGATATTATCGTAGCAGTAGGTAATCTTTGTAGAGTTAATAAGTTGTGTTTATCTGTAGATCTTTTCTTAAAAAAGAGGAAAAGATTAGAAGTATCATCCTTATTTCAATCCAGTTGAAATCCTGCTGAAGCCACCTATGGTAAGAAGGGAGCCTCCCCTATTGCTAAGAGGAGAGATTTATCTCACTATACCGTTGTCTAAAGTTACAATTTTGTAAGGTGTAGTCTTAGCGACTTACAAAATTTTTAGCCAAAATGTACTATTACAAAAAACAAAGTCAACATTTTGTTGATTTCAAGAGAAACCTTAATATCCCTCATTCAATTTCAAAACATCTATTTTTTTTCTCACTAATCCATCTTGATTATTTCATTCTCAACTCCTATAATTTATTTAACTCTCATACTTTATTTAAGATTAGAATGTATTTGATTCTGATTGTTTATCCCTTAGATATACGTAAGATGTTTACTAAATTTCCCCACAAATAGACACCATTTTAAAATTCTAATAGCACCTATTTTATTTCCTTACAGAAAATATCATACAAAATCGTGTCTTTCCTTAGTACTTTTTCTTTACAAAATTGTGTACAAATATAAGTATAATAGGTTCAAGAATAGCCCTGTGATTTGAAGACCTAACCCCAAAACAATGTGTGTCTAATGCACAATAATAAAACAAAAAATAAACAAACTAATTATAAGAGGTGTTTAAAACCACTCAATCAATGAAACAACAGCAGTTGAATTCCATTATAAATGTCAATATATGCTTTAAGCATTTATCATGTAACTTAACAAGTGAAAAATAAATAAGTTTTATAGGTCCCATTGTCCACCCCTACGTACGGGGAAAATTCATTGCCATTGCCACATAAATGGAAAAATCCCACATGGAATGTAGATAAAGAACAACAATGAGTTGCCTTCTGCAATAATACCACCTCTTGCATTTTGACCGATAAATATTGAGAAAACAATATCAAGAATGGTATTACATTTTACAATAATTAAGCCTTACAGTAAACAACCTATTTTGCTTAAAGAAGTGACCACACAAATTCAAAAACACATAATCATAGAAGAAACTATGTAGGGGAGAGGATCCAGAGTTGAATACCTTAACTTAATGCTTCTCGAAGTCCTACATAGAATTTTAAATCACTCCCAATTTTTTACAGCATCTTACGTGGTAAGTTGCTTGCTAATAACTAAGGTGGCCACATCATCAAATATGATGCCACATCAGCATGTTTTTGGCAAGGTGTTCACAAGAGGCCAAAATAAGTGAGAACAATGGTCGTGCAAAAAGGGACACCCACATTTGTGCAGCTGAGGTGGCATCACATGATTGGTTGCTTTTTAGAAATTAAAGAACACATTTCATTCAATTATAGGTAGTCATCGTCAGCAATAACACCTTTAAAGTCACAACTATCAGTGCAATGTTGTCAAAAATATTGGACATTAAATCAATAAGTAGCTATCACAACCATTGGAAGGCGCTCAAGTACTGAGCCCTTTCCCATAGAATGTAAGTTTCTTAACAAGGCAAATAATATGGGTGGTGAAATAAAAAAGGATTTCAATCACATGTTAATTTACAGCAAGAAACAGACACCTTCATTTGGGAGAATTAAGATCCACAGAATTTTGGTGAAGCTAGTGTGCAATAAACAGTGGATTATAGCATTACCCAAAAGTAAGAATTGTAAGATTAATACCTAGTGTGCTGCTCCCTAACAGAAATACTGAAAAGTTGGACAGCTTCCGTACTTCTTAGCCAAAAGTTAAACACAAAACACGAATCCGTTCTCTGTTGCACCATAGTTTTCTATTACTAAGAAGACACTAAACCTTAAGCTATTTGGCAAAATTGTAGAGCTCAGGTATGTTTCCAGATAGTGTATGCACACAAGTGTTCCTTCATCTAGGGCTGGAGATACTGGTTTATATGTTGGGCACCTCACTCCACAAGGCACTAAAATAGCCTACTCTCTGCTCAAAAGTGTGCAAATGTTTGGGTACACAAAGAACATGACAAATGCAATGAGATTTGTTAGGGAGAATTAGTGGCGTGCAACAAAATCTCAACATACAAATAGTGCAACATGTAGACAAAGCAGTGAAAGATATAAGATTGGTCAATTCGATTCATACACAGTGAAGCCACAATGACATTCTCTGATGAATAGAGACTGCAAACACAATATATACACACATTTACCTTGAAGTTTCTATTAATCAAGTTTTACAACTGCCAGTTAAATATTCTCAACCGTCCGCTCAAATTTTAAATGAGTCAGTAAAGTTTAACTTCAAACCTCTAAGTAATGTAACTACACTGTTCGCAAGTCCATTGTCCTCCTCATCCCAACTGCAGCTTAAGATAGCTGCCTGTTTACCTTTCTCAGGATAGTCATATATCTTATAAAAACATTTCTCATCTGAACAAATTTGAATACAAAGTGACTTCCCTTGTATGTGATCCTCATGTTCCTGGAGAGCCAAACCTCCCAGGCATCTTACTAACTGTAGATATACACAATGAAGTAAATCAAATCTTTTATATGAAAATGGAAAACCATCATCTGATGACAAATTGACAGTAGCATTCATATTCATGGATGATGCTCCCTTATTTCCACCATCTATCACCTCTGGAGGGCAATCCATTGCCAATGTTTGCATATCAAATGAAAATTTATGACCATGATGCACACCAGCCTCTTGCTCAATATCAGCAGTTACATTATCATGGGACTTGAAACAATGTTTCTTTCTTAATGGTTCTGTATGTTCTTCAATGGCACATGATTCACTCTGAGAATCACACAAATTCTTTGGGTTTGTGCAATTGCTTGAACCAATATAAACGGGACAGCAACAGCTAAACTTAACTTTATGGTCTTCCTCTATTAATGCGTCTGATGCTTCTGAAGGATGGAGAACTTTAGCTTTTTGTGCATTTTCCATGAGAACAATTCCCTCAGCCGATATTCTATCTCTGGTGATAAGGTTTTGAAGAATTTTTGTCTGCTCCATGCCTAGGCCCAATCGGGCTACTTTATCTTGGTTCATGCATTTAGCCTTGCACATATTGTTTCTTAGAAATTGCTTTGTGGCATCAACTTTAACAGTATGAGCACAAGGAATATCAATAGTTTCATTGTTCATAGGATCATAACATGGAATTCCCAGCTCAGAGGAAATCCTAGTCTTTAGCAAGGCCATTTTAGGCTTTTCACCATGAACAAGAATTGTATGTCGTGGAGAAATATGTTTCACAAGGTCCATGATGCCTTTTGCATCTGTATGGGCACTGAATGATAACATGTGCACCTGCCATAAAAGAAGCATATAATAAATAAGTTGAAAGTTTTTGATATTTCAGATAGTGTATATGTATTATGAATATGTTCCTGCATGCATCAGAAACAATCATCTAGCTTTTTAAATTTTACTAGATTGCAAAGGAAGAGGGAAATAATTATTTAAAATAATAGAAGTGTCCAATAACTTAAATATGAAGTGTGACAATTAACTAGGATAATGATACGTCTTAGCTTTAAAAATAGAGTTAAACATGGGGTGCATTTCAAATTCCTGTTTAAATGTAGAAATAATTCAAGAAAACAGTATAGATTAGAGAATATGCCCTCAAGATTGGAGCAATACAAAACCTGACAACGAACGTCAATGTGTGTTTTATTGTCCACCTTGACTCTTGTAGATTTCCCTGACATCAACTTGTGTCCGACAGTTCCAGCTATGCAATATCTACACGTCAAATGAAGCAAAGCACAATAATAAACAATTTCCATGTAAGTATATCCTTCTTAGTAATCAATAGGCTTTTATTTCCACATTAAAATGAATAATAAAACATAAAACTTCTTTGTAGAACCTACAAATTAACATAATTTTAATTAGCTTTTTTACTTATTACCAGCATACTAAGAAAAGGGATTTGATACTGCTAATAACTTGACTGTTATAAAGACAAATTTGCAGTCATGGCTTTCAGATATGTTTATCAAGTATTCAACGGTATAAGCAAAGTCCACCTAAAAAATGTAGCCAACTAATAAGCAATCTAAATGTTCTAGAAAATTATTAAACACTAATAACTAATTTACCTATTATAAACAAACGTTAATCTCAAATGCACAAAAACCAAAATACTCTGAAGAAAGATTTTCCTACGAAATAATTCAAGTTCTACAATTGTGTAATGTCCCCTTTCTAGCCAGTTATGACATGACTTGTCATTAGCCTGTTTCATCATGGCCCCAAGGGCTAACCAGAACTTTAGAGTGATCCTGAAATTATTTGGCCTAGTCAGATTTAGTTTCAGGCCAAATGGAGTTCATTTGCTGACAATTTCAGTGATGGGACGAGCTTTTTCCAACAAGCTATTATACATGTGGTTCCGAGTTCGATTGCTATTTTATTTTAATTCTTGAAGATTTAAATAGTTTATTTAATAAAGTGACAAACATATTAAAGTACATTTTATTAAAAGGTCACTTCATTATTTAAAGGTTTACTTTATTCATCTAGTGGGAAATGATATTTTATTGGGAAAAACTGTTTTATCCCACATTGGCAAAGTGAAAGGAAAAAACAAATGGAAAAGTGTTTAAAAAGAGGAGATGGCTCTCTTTTTCAGCATGCTTGGATTATTTGTGAAATTGGTGAAATTGTGGAGAGTATCTCTAGGGCTTTGGAGGACAAAAACCCTCTATGCTAGCATTCTTCTCGCAGTTGCAAGATACCGTTAGGAGGATTTATAAGAGCTTTAAGGAAACCCATTGGGCTTACAAAATCTCATAGAGAAGGGAGAATTTGAAGATAAAAGTGGCAGCAAAAAATTAAGAGAAAACCAGAGATTCAAGAGTTGCTACAGTGCCGACGCTACAGTACTGTGCTACAGTAATTTATACAAGTTGTTCACTCTCAGAAGGAATTCTACAGCTCACATCTAAGGCAAAGAAGATCACATTCATCTCTTGTATGTAAACTGAAATAACCAGGTCTGAAATATTAATTTTGTATGCACTGTTTTGAGAAGAAAATAATGAAATCAGAATGAAGTTTGTTATCAGCAATTAGCTTCACAAAGTTTTATAGAAGTATCTTTATTTGCAAGTGTTGTTATGTTATTTCTTGTGCATGGAAATTTGTTATACTTACCAAGCAACCTCAAACACAAATACATCTGCTTATTGAAAAAACAAACCAACACTCCCAGCACCCAGGTTGCATGCAAACTGTTTGACAAAATTCCTACAAGTTGTAACAATTGAAATTTTTAGAGATAAAGGGGTGTCTTTACATTGGTATTAGAGCAGTTTATCTTGCCATCCTGGTGGGTACAATACAAAATGAAGAGGCAATGACATGACTGATTGGAATGTGCATCCATTAACTCATCATTATAATACACGGATAAACAGGGTCTTACTAAATACAGGACAGGAAGCACAAAGAAATCCAGAAGTTCATATTGATACGAGTGAGCAGGTTATTGGTAACATGGGTGACAGGAATGCTAGGGACACTGGAGGAGAGATTTTTATAGTTATTAGATACTTCGGCACAGGGACAATGTTTGGACGAACAGAGGGCTCAAGAACAAAGCCAATAGATGGAGCTTATGATGCAAATGATGACAAGGTAGATGGGGATGAATTTAAATATTGGAGGTGATAATAGAGGTAATAACAGAGGAGGCAACAGTGAGAATAACAAAGGTAATAATGGTGAGCACAATGGACAAAACGGTAGTAATGCAAGAGGACAGGTGGATGATAATTTTGGCTAAGGACCTAGACCGATGAGAACAGTGTGTTTGAGACCACTCATACCAACATTCCCACCTAGAGTTCCAGCTCAACAGGGAAATGAACCACAAATTACTGAGTTGCAGGCATAGTTCCGAAGAGATTGGGAAGACGGAAGAGAGGAATTTTGAGCAGCTATCTCATTCAGAGAATATATGGATGTTAACTTGAAGCATCTTCCTCGCACACGTGGTAGAGGGCAGCATAGTGATCTACAGAAGAAACTGAGCAAGCTCACATCACCCTACTTCGATGGTTCAAGGAGGACCACTGCTAGAGCTTGGGTACAGAAGGTTGATACATATTTGATATTTCCAATTGAACCCAATGCCGAAGGAGGAAGCCATTAAATTTGCAACGCTACATTTGAATTGCTTAGCACATGAGTGATGGCATCACGACATGGTCACTATGGGCCATGACCAGATTACTTCCTATGTTAAGTTCATAAAGAGTCTGATTGAGCATTTTGACTAGTATAATATCCCAAACTTGGATATTCTCGCAAATCTGATTTATGTTTTCAATTTTGGATCTTTGACATTTTGTCAAACACTTTGCTTGCAACCTCTATCTTGCTGGCTTTAATTTTCAGATTGTTTTTGCTTGCTTGGAATGATTTCAATGAAGTTTAAATGCTTGCAAATGATTACCAAGATATCCAGGCAAAGAACTAAGATAAAAATGCAAGTGTTTGATGTAATGTCAAACCGATTGGGTAGATGCCTTTCCAAGCCTCTCCGCATACCCAATAGTGTAATGTCCCCATTTTGAGCGAGCATCTGAGTTATTAGATTTAGCCTATCACTGGGTCCTTGTAGGCTAATACTGGTGATTAGAGGGCCTTGATGTGGGTTTTGGCCTATTTTGAGGGACTTACTATTTATAGTAAGTCAACAGTTGGTTCCGGTGAGCTCAGATGAATTAGAGGAATTAAATGATGCTCTCAGTTTTTATTTTTGGCTTCCGATTTGGGCTCCAAGATTCTTGGAGGGAGCGTCTATTTTAGAAAGTCACTCCGTCAAGTTCTTTCATCGTCTTTCATCATCAAGATCACACTTATGCTGTCAGATTTCGATTCTGATGCTTCTTTAGTCATTTTCGCAAGATGGGTGAATTTTGATTATTATTTAATTAAATTGGCTAAGGTTGCTATTTTTATTGGGATTGTATATTGAGCACCTTGGTGTTATAACTCGTTGGATCCGGGTTGAGAAGTTTTAAATCTCGAGCACATAAAACAGGGATCCTATGTGTCCGAATAGCATTATTTTAATGAAAGGGTCATTTTCTTCATTAAAGTGGAGGGAAATATAATAGTTCATTATATTTCAAATGTGCAACCATAAAGCAAGTGGCTTTTAAGTGAAAAGTGTCATTGAGAAGCTATTGAATTAAATATTATATATGTAGCCTTATGAGAATTCGAACCTCATTCTTGGATATCGTTGTTTGCATTTTGTGGAGAAATTGGTCTAGAGTGTTTGAAGAAATTTCATGGTTGGACGTCATGTCCGTGTTTGCACTTTGAGCCATTCTTGATAATCATGAATTGTGCCTACTGAACAATGGTTGAATACTAGCCTGGGCGGCATTCTCTAGGAGCAGTGAATCACCTTATGAGCTATGAATATGGTCAGCATTCATTCCTACCAAGGCTGCGTTCATTTACATTGAGCTGGGCGTACATAATTTGCAGGGTTGCGTCCATACTTGTGGCCTGAGCTTTACATACAGGGCCTGCGACCTATTCTGGAAAGGCAGCATTTCATCTCTTTGAGCTATGATATGTCTTAGCAGTGTTTCATGAAAGGTGCATCATTCTGGTTCAAATTGTAATTCAACTGTGTTTTTCAGCATTGAGTATATTTGCAAGTAAATTATAATTGCAAATGCAATCGGATTTCTTATTGAATAAAATTGGGATACTTTGCTTGGATTTAGAAAGCAAATAGTTGTTTCATGCATTGTTATATGTTAAGAAATCGGAAAACCATTCAAATACAAACAAACAAACATACTTCCATTCAAAAATCAGAATTTGTACATAGCCTGCAAAGTGTTTGACTAAATGTCAAACATTCAAAATTAACAATCAAAATCAGAATTGAAGTAATATCCTAGTGTGGCTTATTACAATGGTATCACAACCATTTCCCATCCTGTGGGGTTTGGAAATCTTGAGTTCCCATGCTTGATTTGTGAGTGATCAACACTCTAGTTTTATTTCAGTCAGGATAAATACAGAAAACCAAGTAAATATGGAAATCAGTTGAGTAGTGTGTCACAGTTCAAGAAACAAACAAGTGCCTTGGGAAACGAAATGGAGAAATTGTAGCAAACATAGGAAAGGCTAAAAGCACAACTTTCAGATCTGGCGACTATTGACAAGGTAGCTAGTTTTACGGTTTCCTTCTTCAAGAAGTCTTCCTCACGAAGAATGCAGGAAGAGAAATGAGAGATATTCATAGGTGAGATGTCCAGAAATCTTCATGATGAGTTTTCACCAGCTACTAATTATTGTGGAGATGATCCTATTCTTAGTAGGACAGCCAGACTCTATTTGCACACATGATGTTGGAGACTCTTTACAAGGACATGTGGATGTGCTTGTCTTGTTGGTAGATAGTGGTACTGGGTTCCAACATCCCGAGCCTATCAGAGTTAGTGACACAGGGTCTGATTTTCAAGACAGCAGTCCATTATGTGAGCCTGTTGTTGATGTCATGGATAGCGTGAGAGTGAAGGATGTTGTAGATACCACTATGGATCCTGATACCTTAGATGATGGTGTTATTTTTTAGGATTGCGAGGAGTATATGAGCTCTAACAACTCTGATGTTCATGACAATAGACGTAGTGTTGAGTTAGTACAATAGACATAGTGTTGAGTTAGTACAAGAGACAACAGTTTTTCCCTGTATTGAGGATGTGGGCATGGAGCTATCCAGTGATGACACTCATGATGGGAGTATTACAGATGATACAGGTGACAGAGATTCATGCCACAGTGTAGATGATTCACATGATAACATTGAGTCATGTATGCAGCCAGAGTTAGCAGAGGGGTCTCATTTAGACGATGTGGACACTAGCATTGTGGATACCTCTGATGTTGAGTGTGAGGATGATGTGTGCTGCAGTGAGTTCTGTCTTTTATATCAGACATTGAGAGTTAACTCAGCGTTATGATCTGATGGTGGTAGCTCTCAAGATATTTTTTTACAGAGACTCACAGATGAGGATGGGGAAGCATATGAGTGGCAGGAGTTTGTTATAGTCAGGGCTTCCATTTCTTCATATGAGGTCACTTCTTCGGTGACTCATAAGGATGACTCTACTTGCAGCGAGCCATGCTTGATTTATCAGACCCTAGGGGAGGACTCTGAGTTGTTAGTGAGTGAGGATGGGTCCCAGGATCTGGATTGTCATGTGGTTACAAAGGACAAGGTAACTGAGGATTGTGATGAGTTAGATTCACCAACAACTTCTTTGGGGTTAGATGAGGATGAGCCCAATGTTAGTACTCAGTTGGTAAATGTGTGCTTAGATGATAGTACACAGAGATATGGTGATCTTGAGGGGAGTTTGTTAGATACAACTTCCTTCCATAGTGTGGACAATGCAATTGAGATTGTACATAGGAGGGTCGTTGTGCAAAGTTATCATGTGACTAGCCAATTGAGAGTCGGCGAAAGAGACATTACTTCTACTCTTGAGCATTTCGATGCCGCTCGTCAGCGGTTGGCAGTAAACTTATAGGGTGCTCCTATGGCAGTTGAGTATGGCAGTGGTTACCTTTCCCTGGCAGAGATTCATTCCTTGCGAGAGGCTATTAGGATTTTGAGAAAGAACTATTTGTAGTTGGTAGCCGACCGAAATCACCTAGTTGAGTGGGGGAGTACAGCATATGAGGCATTGATGCTCAGGGAAGAGGAGGTGAGAGAGCTTACTCAAGAGCTCACAGTGACTTCTGAGGCTTTAGAGGGCACTCAATGGTCTCTTCAAGAGTCGCAGTTGCAATTGGGAGAGGTGACTATGGAGTTGGAGCGGATGCAGTCTTTGCCAGCCATAGATCCAGTTCAATTGCATATAGTGGTGGTTAGTGGTGAGCTAGCTTCCACAGTTGGCAATGATGGATGTGTTGGAGGCACAGTTACATCCATCCTTGAGACAGATGCAGTAGACATAGTGAAGGTGAGTGCTTCAGTGGAGGATTGCAGGGAGAGTTTTGTGGTATCAGCTTCTCCAGTTGTTAGCACGATCACAAATGATATGGACCAAGTTGCTGAGAGGCCTCAGGTAGAAATGGTGGATTTGTTGGAGAGCTGTGTGCCAATTTTGGACACTACTCCCTTTGATTCACAGGACATGGACAAGGTATCATCTAGTTTGGGGACAAGCTTTTAGGGTGATTTGTTTCCTTTTGTTGGAAGCAAATCTATTACTTCATCTCACACAACTGATAGCGATAGATAGTGGGTAGTGCCACAGTTTCAGAGGGATCAGTTGTGGGTTGCAGGGGAGCAGGTTCATGCTTCTTCATATAATTTCTACTGCACGAAGTCTTTCATGGAGTACTTGCTTGAGAGTCCAGTTTTGCAGGAAGGGCCCTTCGGGACTTCTGAGGGTACTCTCATCCGGGATTCTCACGGTATTCAGCTGTTAGTGGGAAAGATTGTAGATACCTTGACTACAATGCTTTCCCATAGGGATTTTGTGGTTGGGTTTGCTGAGAGGGTTTCCCAAGATCCTACCCAATCAGTTAACTGTTCAGAGTCTGGGATTGGAGCCATCTCTTGATTCGCAGTTGGATTTTGATAATCCTCTGAAAGAGATTGGAGCATTTAACCATGATTACATAGTGAAGAGCGCTCATCATTTCTCTTTTGACCCACCGGTTGAGAATTTGGTTGCACGTCAGTGTGGGTTGGGTCCTAGGTTGTATCATCCTTTATGGGATGGGTTTTCTCCATCTACAGTTGATGTAGTTACTGCAAGTTAGCAGGAGATGACTTGTAGGGGCAGCATATCTATGATGATTTTGTAGAGGGTGGATATCTAGGATATGAGAGTACTTGTCCCTGTTGCACAGATGGACTACGTACACAGAGCAGATTGGTAGGATGCGCAGGAAGATTTGATCTATCAATTGATATTGGATATCCATTCTTTCTGGTTGTGGATGGATGTGAGATACGTCTCTACTGGGATCCAGGTGGAGATAGGCCTAGCACTGTGGATTGGTTGAGTCACCATCGTTGGCATGGTGACAATATGTTCAAGATAGCTCTCAGAATAGAGTTATTATCACAAGAGTATGTAGATGATCTTAGGAAAATTAAACACTTTTCCTTGGGATCCAGGTGGATCAATATGTGCCTTTGGTTCTGGTGATTGCTTGAGGACAAGCAATCTCAGGGACGGAGGACTGTAATGTCCCCATTTTGAGTGAGCATCTGACTTATTAGATTTAGCCTATCACTGGGTCCTTGTAGGCTAATACTAGTGATTAGAGGGCCCAAATGTGGGTTTTGGCCTATTTTGAGGGACTTACTATTTATAGTAAGTCAACAGTTGGTTCCGATGAGTTTAGATGAATTAGAAGAATTAAATGATGCTCATAGTTTTTATTTTCAGCTTCCAGTTTGGGTTCCAAGATTCTTGGAGGGAGCGTCTATTTTTTGAAAGTCACTCCGTTAGGTTCTTTCATCGCCATTGATCATCAGGTTCACACCTATGCTGTCAGATTTCGATTTTGATGCTTCTTCAGTCATTTTCGCAGGATGGGTGAATTTTGATTATTATTTAATTAAATTGGCTAAGGTTGCTATTTTTATTGGGATTGTATATTGGGCACCTTGGTCTTATAGCTCGTTGGAACTGGGTTGACAAGTTTTAAATCTTGAGCACATAAAACAGGGACCCTATGTGTCAGAATAGCATTATTTTAATGAAAGGGTCATTTTCTTCATTAAAGTGGAAGGAAATATAATAGTTTATCATATTTCAAATGTGCAACCATAAAGCAAGTGGCTTTTAAGTGAAAAGTGTCATTGAGAAGCTATTGAATTAAATATTATATATGTAGCCTTATGAGAATTCGAACCTCAATCTTGGATAGCTTTGTTTGCATCTTGTGGAGAAATTGGTCTTGAGGGTTGGAAGAAATTTCATGGCTGGACACCATGTTTGTACTTGCACTTAGAGCCATTCTTGACAATGGTGAATTGTGCCTACTGAGCAGTGGTTGAATACTAACTTGGGCGGCATTCTCTAGGAGCAGCGAATCACCTTATGAGCTGCGAATATGGTCAACATTCATTCCTACCAGGGCTGTGTTCATTTACATTGAGTTGGGCGTACATAATTTGCAAGGCTGCATCCATACTTGTGGCTTGAGATTTAAATATAGGGCCTGCGACCTATTCTGGAAAGGCAGCGTCTTATCTCTTTAGCTGCAATCTGTCTTGGCAGCATTTCATGAAAGGTGCATCATTCTAGTTCAAATTGTAATTCAAATGTGTTTTTCAGCATTGAGTATATTCGCAAATAAATTATAATTGCAAATGCAATCAGATTTCTTATTGAATAAAATTGGGATACTTTGCTTGGATTTAGAAAGCAAATAGTTGTTTCATGCATTGTTATATGTTAAGAAATTGCAAAACCATTCAAATACAAGCAAATAGACATACTTACATTCAGAAATCAGTATTTGTACATTGCCTGCAAAGTGTTTGACTAAATGTCAAACATTCAAAATTGACAATCAAAATCAGAATTGTGATAATATCCTAGTGTGGGTTCTTACAAATAGCATACTGTCTGTCATGAAACAAGTGGAGGTATTCAAATTTAAATGCATCCAAAGCCCTCTGGATGAACCTCAAATCGCTAATGAGTACCAACCTCGATCCCATACTGTCTCTCCTCAAACTCTGCTCTCCAAAGAAGGTACTCAACATACTTACGAGTGTAGTCAAAGCGAGATAAGGTTGAATCAACCTTCTCTCTAGTAAACTTACTTTGATCCCTCCAACTTTGTGGCTCAACAATCTGTTCAAAATCAACTACATGGGATGAAACAACAAATTTATTTCCAGAAGAGGGAAACAACCAAACATGAGAGCCAACCTCCCAACTAGATGATACTCTACATATGTCCCGTGAAGAAGATGGAATCGTGTCGTGAGCTATCACACAACTCGCAGACGAATCCACTTCTACATCACAAGAGCTATCATTAACCTGTTCTGCATCATCTGACAACATGTTGACTATCGGAGGCCTTAATTCAACAAAAGGCTCTCTACAACTCTCAGCCAAAGTACTCATCTCAGTTGAGTCCACTACACCTAAAACGGCAATGGATGTAGCCACATCCTCACTGCAAGCCGTGAATAACAAATCATCACCAACTGCCACTGTAGGAAGCTAAACTGTATCTGTAGCTGGTGAAGTTTGTACTCTGTTCAATTCCACAATAACCTCATCTAACTGACACCGCGACTTCTGAAGAGCCAACTGGGTGCTCTCCAAAAACTCTGTAGTCGCCTCAAGCTCATGAGTAAGCTCAACTACCTCTTCTTCCTTTCCCATCAATGCATTGTAACAAGAACAACCCCACTCGAGAAGATAGTCCCTGTCAGCTAATAACTGGAAGTAATTATGTTTCATTATCTTGACAGTTTCTCGAAGTGAATGGATTTATTCAAGGGAGAGGCCACTATCACTGCGCTCATCCAACATAGGAGTACCCCAACCCACATATGCCTAACATCTGACGGGCAGCATAATAATGCTCAATGGCTGTGGCAATCTGACTATCAATCACCTTTAATTGCCCAATCAAATGACATCTTTGAACTCCCTGACTCCCATGGAAGCTCTCTAACCCACAATCCGCATTGTGATAGGAACCCATATCCACAATGCTCATCTCATGATCAACAACATCATGTGTGCTATCATCTCTGCACACATCAACAAATGATGTACTGGTGCTAAGCACCTCAACAAATGGCTCATCAAGTAAAGTAGAAGCTGCTGATATGTCAACATCCTCACACGCTTCTGCTCCGAATTTATCTCCTTGCCCATTCAGAGTCAGATCTTGGGACCTATTACCAATGAATGAATTCTTTGGATCATTTTCCAAAGTCTGATATGGAAAATCAGACTCGCTGAAGCATGAGTTTTCCTCATAAATAACCTCAGCAGCACCCAAATCATGAGTACCCACATCATCCACCTGTAAAACCTCTGCTATCTCATGCTGTTGCAAACTCAACTTGCTGCTGTCATCGAAATCAGAACTGTTATAACACATTTTCCAAGCAATCTGTCATGAACCAAAATTAATACATATACAAATATATTTTTATATACCATCTATTCGATTATCGTAAGTTTCTTCTTAACCATAATTAATTATTTTAAGAGTAATTAATCAACTAATGAGTAATCATTATAATTAATCAATATAGTTAATTGATATTATTAATATTGTAAATCTATAATATATCAATTAATAATATCAATATAATCTAACCAATGCAATGTATAAATCTACAATACTATATTAATAGTAATCTACAATATTGATTTATAATTACTATTAATATATATCAATCATATTAATAGCCACATCCATAATCTTATACATATCGTTAAGGAACGATAAACTATTATGAACTGATAATAGTAACAAGTCGATCACACTAATCGACATTCCCGCTATATGAAACGACAGTGATGACTAAGGTTGCGACCCGTGACTCAGAAGCGTATAAATATGGTATTGACTTAATGAAACGGTCACCACATGAAAAGCACAGAGTAATTGGAGATAAAAACTGTAGAAACAAGCGACACATCATAGAAATGGGCGTTGACTCAGAGAGAACATAGGACAGTTTGGGATTAATGGGGAATCATTTATTGGAAGTCTCTTCAGGTTATTCATAACTCTTATAACTTACGTTGATTGGCTTTAATTGAGCAAGCATTCCGGACATTACTGGTTGATAGCAATTAAGAAGAATTCGTAAACAACTATACCATCTGAGAATCATCAAAAGGGGTCTGAGTTGTTCACCGTCAATCACTCTCACCGGACGCATCAAATTAGGATGCACCATTCATACGCTGTCTATATTGGACGTGAAAAAATATAAAAGCTGGCAAGATATTGAATTAAATAGAAGGATATGTCAAGCTTATTACACTACATTCGCTGACTGACTGCGACCTTAAGGGAAGAACAGTTTATTAACAGAACAATGAGACCCACAGATCCTTCAAGGCATCCATCAAGGGACATTTGGCAAGAAAGTCTATCACTAATCTTACTGGGACATTCTAATTATTGAGTGGGCCATGAAGATCAATTTGCAAGATGAATTCTGAATATATTATATACTTATTTCTGCACTTGAATCGACATTGAAGAAAATTATTGCAATTTTTTGTTGAACTCCCTCACTCCTTCAAATTTGCAAGTCGGAACAAGTGGTACACATACCATTAAGCTATTTGATATAATGTCCTTGCATTGAGTTGGGAAAAGGAGAGATTTTTTTGGCAAAATTGAGGAAGATATCGTTACCCAAGAGGGGTCATTACTAAATTCCACATCATTGATCTAGCGTCAGCAACAGGGGTTTGGAGATATACATAAGTACATATTAGAATCAATTCTACTTAGTGAGAGAGACCTACGGACCTAGAGGAGGAGTAAGTAGAAGTTTATTGTAAATATAAATATCAATTTCAATATATATGCGAAGGATTAGAGTATATATTTGATCGTTGACAAATAGAAAACCTAAGGGAAAATACATTGGGTACCTTGTCAGTGAGGAGATATGTAAACCAAAGGAAATAAGTCAATTCATTATGGTCAAGAATGACTAAGAGTTAATACTAAATAACAACATTTATATTAAGGATAAAGGTTTCTTATATCACCTATGGTACAGATAGATATGACTTTGTATTGATGGAATCAGGGATAGGAAGATAATATTGTGTATAATCTGCATCATAACAACATCAAAATATTGCAAATTAGTAGTTATAGTCATTAGTCCTAACAAGGGACATTACACAATCCTCATAAATGACGCTACCATCTTGCGAGTCAATACACAAAGTGACACCCTGTAATGCCCCCTTTCTAAAATAAGATTTAATGATGAAATTGTAATTAAAATTAACTTAATATAATAATGGAAAAATATAATATATAAAATTGATAGGATATGATATTTTAATATAATATTATAATAAATGTAATATACTTATCACTTAATATGATATTAAAATATTAGTAAATAATTATAAATATTATATATTATCATCATATAAATAAATAAATAATATAATTAAATATAAATAAATAATAATATAGAAACAAATAAATAATTCAGTAAAATACAAAGTCTCTAAAGAGACTAAATTATACTATTATTATTACAAGTCTCTAGCGACATTACAATACGGCAGAAGGCTTCATATATCACATCAAATATTAATATGAACTTTTCCCAATCTCATAGTTTCTAACATAGAAACGAATCACAAGCTAAGGTTGCATTGGATTGAAGAGACCAATCGCGCTAGGAAGGAAAACTTCTATATGATGGAATATTGATCACGGCTCTAAAATATTAATCAACATGATTATTTCCAATGCACTATAGAGACGAAATGATATTTCAGTGGATTCCAGCGGCCTTTATATCAACAATATAATCACCTATTTAAATATTGAACTCCGAACTATTATATATTGTCGTGTAAATAAATGCACCGGCGAACTAAATATTATTTCAAGGAAAGAAAGATCGTATGAATAATTTATGCCTAGACAAAGTGAAATATAATTCTCCATCAATATTTTATTACTGCGATGTTTGTACAATCACGGTAATAGTAAACAACGATAACAAATATAGCAAAGATGATTGAAGTTAAGAAACATGAAAAAAAAAGTGTGATCAAGCACATGAAATAATCAAGGATGTTAGCAAACATGGAAAGGTGTGATCATGGAAAACGAACAAATGATTAATGAATAGACATGACTCTTCAAAAGGATCGCCTCGTCTCAAGGAATCTATTTGGAACCTTTTACCCCTTCTATATTTTCTGGCTCTACACGATTGAGGGAGGGACTACTGGGCGTTATTGATTGCGTACATAGAAGACAGAATCAGAGACCATTCCCTGTTGCAGGAATCAATCGATTAAACTTCATTTTCTGATATATCCGTATTGAAACGCTCTAATGAGAAATTATTCTTGTGTCAACCCAGTTGCATATATGTAAGGTCTGAAACTAGGAAGAGCACCATTGTTGCAAGTTCATAAAGGATTTATCAGACACGGCACTGTAGTGCTATGAGCATCAACGTATATATCTGCATATTCATCAAGATAAATCAGGAGCAAAAAATCATTCATCATTGTAAGCGATTGGGAAGATAACTGCTTATATTTAAGGAACAAGATCAAACATAGCAATAGAATCGTCCTCTGAGATATTGAGAACACTTGCAGAGTTATATAGTCAGATCCAGAGTAGCAATCATCTCCATCAGCAATAGGATGATAATATAGCACACTTTCCATTGTCAAATCAGTTACAGCTGTCAATCACAGTTCCGATTATACAATTCACTTTTAGCAGAAGAAAGAGATCGTCCTTGCCCAATTGTCATCAGTTATATCAAGGACAACAGAGATAACCTTAACATTGTTTGCATTGCACTAAGTGCAGATATATAGACCCAAAATCGTCTTGCATATATCTAAGTGTTGAATCAGAGATAGAAGTAAATATTGCTCTTATATATCCTATCAATTGTATAATAGAAGAACTATCTTTAGATATGATATCATAGATTATTATTCTTATTTCAATTCTTTATCATTTTTAAGGAAAGAAGTCTCTTGCAATTGATTGTTGAATGTTAATTGTTCCTATTTTATAAGATTTAACAAGGGGACATTACGCTTGTCCTGTCATCAACACTATCATTTGGCTCAACCAAGGAACTATTGTCATGAAATTCAGTACCTTTATCATTGCTATCTTCATGTCTACCAATGGATGTAGGGCTTCCATCAATGGTGGATACCACGCCATTAGCTTTCTCATGATCACAAGCTCCTATCTCATGAGAATGATGGAACTTAATGTGGCTTTCCTCAAACAAATCAGATGTGATGTCATGCCGTTGTGAAGAGTCTTTGTCATCATGCGTATAAGAAATACTAGTGGCTGTCCCACTGAGTAAAGGCTCAGCTTCCACATCCACCTTCTCTCCCATTGTTTCTTTTGCATGGATAAAATCACTCAAATTCGAACTTGCTTTTTCCTTCTTCACAAACAAGGGATCCAGAATTGCGGGATATTGTAGAAGCCTTGATAAATGTCTATTGTAATCCTGAAAGGCATTATTGTAATACTGCAAGACATGCATGAGCTTGGGCATAAGAACATGTATGGATTTTGTCGACCTTGTTTTACCCATGATTTACAAAAACCCTCTGTCTAAAAGCAACCGGCCTCCCCCACAGGATGGCAGGGAACTCTAATACCACTATAATATCCCAAATTTGGATATTGTCGCAAATCTGATTTATGTTTTCAATTTTGGATCTTTGACATTTTGTCAAACACTTTGCTTGCAACCTCTATCTCGCTGGCTTTAATTTTCAGATTGTTTTTGCTTGCTTGGAATGGTTTCAATGAAGTTTAAATGCTTGCAAATGATTACCAAGATATCCAGGCAAAGAACTAAGATACAAATGCAATCTTTTTTGACTTTTTTGAATGCATACATATGATTTTTACATGTAAAATGTACATCTACAGCCAATGGACATTTTCACAAACACTTGGCATGAGAACTAATATGTTGATTAAGAGAAGTTCAGTTATGACATTACATCAAACACTTGGAGTGCATTCTTAATACTCCACAACTAATCAAAACAATCTATAATGACAGCATAAGAAATTTATTTATAATTTATAGAAAGGAATTTGTAGCTGTTTGCATAAATTATTTGAGCAGCCCTTATTTATTATAGCTGCTCCCATAAACACAAGCGCTGCCCAAAAATATTGAGCGCAGCACCATAATAAACTGCCACTGCCTGCAAATGAAGAACGGCATCCCAAACTCCTAAACACTGGCCTCTAAAGGTAGCGATCTGCATTTAAAAAGATTCCCAACACTCTGCAATTTAAGATTGTTATGAAACATTGGATATTCTTCACCATTTGAAGCACAAATACATGGCTCTGAATGATGCCACCTCCAAGCACAATCTCACTGCATAATTTCACCAGTTCAAAAGTGCATTATCTGGATAGAATTCACGATTCCATTAAATAAAAATACCTGAAAACCCTTGGCTCTCAGCCCTTCACAATTTCACCAAAATCAAAACCAATGCAACAAGAATGCCTTTTGATTTCTCTCCAAGGCTCTTTTATAATATTTCCCCATGAATCATCATTGGCAAGGCTCTTTAATGATTTTGATATTTTCTTTTATAATAATGAGTTGATTTTATAATATATTATAAATAAAGCACACTAATCAATGAGTATTAATTACTCATTACCCTCAGCATGGCCCCCACTTTATTATAAAGTCAATTTATAATTTTATAATATAACTTAAATAATTAAACATCATTAAAGGCCATTAAAATATTAATATCTTATTAAATACTCATTATTTTGATGAGTTTTCTAAACCAAGGAATCAACCACTGCATCCTTTGTCCATATGACTGTCTTACTAAAAATAGAAAGGGCCTATCTCTACCAACCTCAAACTTACTACAAATAGTAAGTATTTGAAATTGAGCCCAAACGATGTCCAATCTAAGCCACAAACGAAGACCTAATTGGAACCTATTGAATTCTGGAGAAGAGAGGAACCTCCGTTAGCCAAGCCTCTACCTCAGAAGTCCCTCTATCCACGCTAATTAGCCTACAAGGGACACAATAATAGGCTAATCCCTCAAACTTTGATGCTCATTAAAATGGGGACATTACAACAAGAAAGATCTAGAATTGCACTTTAAAGAGTTAGCTCAGCTTAAACAGTGGGGCTCAACCGATACTTAGATATTAGATTTCCAGAGACTATCAGCGTTGGTTACAGATATTTCACATAGGAGGTTGTTAGTATTGTTCATGGATGGACTTGTAGAATCTCTGAAGGGATGGATTGAGGGTCTCAATCCTGCCACACCATAGGAAGCCTACAAGAAGGCTAGAGACATGGAACCGTCATCATCAAAAGACAAGTTTCATTCAAAGGGATTTTCATCTAAAAAGGACAAGGATAAGAAAATATTTCAAAGGGACTCTCAATTTAAGAATGAAACAAAAAGATTGGGCAATGATCAGTTGAATGAATTGAGAACAAAACTATGTTTTCATTTCAGGGAGCCTTGGGATCTTTCACATAAATGTAGCATAAATCAAGTATTTTTCAGCTGAAGGGTTAGCATCTGAGGATATAGACAAACAATCTGATTTTGAGGGCAGCAATGAGGAAAATACTGCAGGAGAAGAATCAAGTGGTGGGAAAACTATTACATTTCTCTCAGGTGATAAGCAGGCAATAACCTTCAGGGTGAGAAGTGTAATACATGGGCAGCGAGTTATTACATTGGTGGACACAGGTGCTACCCACAATTTTATCTCAGAGAGACTAGTCAAGAGGACAGGGATTCAAATTGAGGGGCATGGGGCTTCAGAGTTATAGTGGCTAGCTAACGCAAGGGTGGATGGTGAGAGGGGCCACAGGCACACCCTAACTAGATCCACCTTACAAAACAACATGCGGAAGCAACAACACACAATAGTGAGAGAGAGAATGCAGATGTTTTTATATATTATCTTCAATTTGATTCATACATGCCGCGCTGTAAGGCCTTCCCAGTTTAGGCCAAATATTACAATCAAGTACAGAAGTCCTCCAACATGCGAGGATCTGCCAACAATCTCTTATTATCTATCTTCTATTTTCTATCTAAAAACTGACTCTTTAAACTCTAACCAAACAACTACATTTATACAAGAGGCTACCGAGCCAAGTCGGCCTTCAAATCCACAATCAATGGAAGGGACGACCAGATCTAGGTCCACATGCTTCCCAATGATGGATACCAGCATTAAATCCGTGACCACAATTAAAGGCACAAGTCGGCCTCAAAAGAAATCCAAAATAAACAACTCGGCAAGCAAGGAAACCGAGCGCCAGACAAGCATTGCCGAGCGCGAGGGAATTAACTGAGCGCCAGAGAGATAACCGACCAACTCGGTCAACAAAGAAAACCGAGCTACACTGAACCAACTCGGTCAAAGCAGGAACTGAGCAACACAGACAAACTTCAAATATTTTTATGGTGACACAGGATTGCCAAGGACCCAAGATGCTCCTACATCAAACACCTGGGGTTATTTGAAAATGATTCTCTGAATCATGAAACAAGTATGATCTGAGCTACATCCAACTCAGACTGTGAAATCCATGAACTGTCTTCAATCGGTCTATTCTTCCACTTTACCAGATATTCCATATACTGTTTTCCTCTTGTATTTCTGCCAATTCTTTGCTCCAAAATCTGCTCAACTTCTTCGATCTGCTTCTTAGGATAATCCATCGGTACTGTCATTTCTTCATCAGGTTCATGATATTCATACAAATCAGCAATGTTGAAAATAAGTGATATATCCATGTCATTAGGTAACTCAATCTCATATGCATTTCCACTGTCAAATTTCTTCAGAATCTTGCAAGGGCCAAACTTCTTCATTTTCAGCTTCCCATATGTTCCAACAAGAAATTTGTCTTTTTTCAAATGAACCATCACTTCATCACCAACATCAAAAGTCTTATGTCTTCTTGATCTATTAGCTCTGTCTTTGTATTTCTGATTAATTCTTTCCAGCTTATACTTCACATCTTCATGCAATGTCTTCATGTACTCAGCAAATTTTACTCCTTCAGCACTTCTCTTTCTTTCATCAGCAATGTCTCTCAAATCAGATATACCTCTCGGTTGTATGCCATTCACAATCTCAAAGGGTGTTTTTCCAGTACTCCTATTCACTGACTTATTGTATGCAAACTCTGCTTGTGCCAACACAGAATCCCAATTACTCGGTGTGTCTCCAACTAAACATCTCAAAAGATTTCCCAAACTTCTATTCACAACTTTTGTCTGTCCATCGGTTTGTGGGTGAAATGTAGAACTATATTTCAACTCGGTACCAAACTTTCTCCAAAGGATCTTCCAAAAGTATACAACAAATTTACTGTCTCGGTCAGAGATAATACTCCTCGGTAATCCATGCAATCTGACAATTTCCTTAAAGAAAAGATCTGCTACATGTACTACATCTGATGTCTTTCTACAAGGTATTAAATGTGTCATTTTAGAAAATCTATCCACAATCACAAATATAGAATCATTACCTCTTACTATCTTCGGTAAGCCAAGAACAAAATCCATACTGATGTCAATCCAAGGTTTCTCAGGAACATAAATCGGTGTATACAATCCAATATTCTAACTTACTCCTTTTGCAACTTGACAAATTACACAACTTTTCACAAATTTCTGAACATCTTTATATAACTGTGGCCAAAAGTATTTCTCCTTAAGCAAATTTAATGTTTTATCA
Organism: Chamaecyparis obtusa; assembly: GCA_027943335.1. Taxonomy (NCBI): domain Eukaryota; kingdom Viridiplantae; phylum Streptophyta; class Pinopsida; order Cupressales; family Cupressaceae; genus Chamaecyparis; species Chamaecyparis obtusa. The sequence continues at coordinate 759,531 of BSBK01001607.1, forward strand.
ACACCAAAATGTCCAGCCAAGCCACTACTATGTTTCTCCTTTATCAAATTAGTCATCATTGCTCCCCTCGATATACACAACTGAATACCTTTAAACAACATACCGTCTTGAATGAAATATTCTTCCCATTTTGTAATCGGTTGATCTTGAATAGGTGCTCTGCACTTTCTCCATGGCTCAGAAAAATCAGGATCAGTTTCATACAAATCTCTCATCTCATCAAAGCCAAGAACTTCAATTTTCATCTCAGTCATCAAAGATCTTCTCCTACTCAATGCATCAGCAACTCGGTTAGTGACTCCACTCTTATGTTTTATCACAAATGTATAGCTCTGCAAATACTCAACCCATTTCATATGTCTCTGATTAACCTTATTCTGCCTACCCAAATACTATAAAACTTTATGATCGGTATACAACACAAATTCACTCGGCATCAAATAATGTCTCCATTTCTTCAGGGCTTGAACAATAGCATAGAATTCTTGATCATACACAGAATATTTCCTTTTTGCATCATTCAACTTTTCACTAAAGAAAGCAATAGGTTTACCTTCTTGACTCAATACAGCTCCAATTGCACTTCCACTTGCATCACATTCTAGTTGAAATACCTTATTGAAATCAGGCAATGCCAAAACAGGCAATTCAGCAACCTTCTGCTTCAGAGTCTCAAAACTTTTATCAGCTCCATGTGTCCACTTGAATTCTCTTTTGTCTCCTCTCATAGTCTCAGTCATAATATTACAAATTGAACTGAAATTCCTTATGAACTTTCGGTAAAAACTTGCCAAACCATGAAATGATCTTACCTCACTAGCACTCTCAGGTGTAGGCCAATTCAAAATAGCTTCAACCTTTTCGGGATCCATTTTCAAACCATCAGCTGAAATCACAAATCCCAAATACACAATCTCCTCTTTCATGAATAAACACTTTTTCAGATTTATTAGCAACTTTTCTTCTTTCAACTTCTGCAAAACTTGTCTAACATGCAACAAATGTTCTCTAGTCTTACTGAATATCAAAATATCATCAAGATATACAATCATAAACTTACCCAAGAATTTCTTGAAAACTTCATTCATCAATCTCATAAAAGTACTCGGTGCATTAGTTAGACCAAAAGGCATAACCAACCACTCATACAAACCTTCTTTTGTCTTCAAAGCAGTCTTCCACTCATCACCTTCTCTAATTCTGATCTGATGACACCCACTTTTCAAATCAATTTTGGTAAAATACTTTGCTCCAGTCAAACTATCCATTATATCATCCATTTTCAGTATAGGAAACCTATATTTCATTGTTATCTTAAAGATTTCTTTGGAATCAGTATACATTCGCCATTCTCCATTCTTCTTAGGTACCAATACAGCAGGTACTGCACAAGGACTCAAACTTTCTTTGATCAAACCTTTCTCCAACAACTCTTGAATCTGCCGGTTCAATTCTTGATTCTCAGTAGGTGTCAACCGATGAGGTGCCTTATTCGGTAAACTAGCTCCAGGGATTAAATCCATGCAATGATCAATGCTTCTCTTCGGTGGCAAACCATCAGGTACATTATCAGAAATGATATCTTTGTGCTCGGTGAGTAATTTATCAATCTCTTGAGGGACACTATTCTCTGTTTTCTTACTCAATTTGTTAGGAATCACAGCAAAACATACATCATTCTTCTTCAAATCCTTAACAAACTTTCTTACTTCCATCAAGCAAACTTTCACAGATGTGCAAACATTACTAAAAGGTTCTTCAATCAAAGGTAACAAGATTTGTCTTCTCCCATCAGCCCAAATAGTATATTTATGCAATCTCCCATCATATATAGCATGTCTATGTTATTGCCAAGGTGTACCCAACAAAATATGACAACAATCCATAGGCATGATATCACATAACACCTTATCATAATACTTTCCAATTTTCAAATTCACATAACATTGTTCACTTACCAAGAGTGTATGCTCATCTTTGATCCATGAAATCTGATAGGGCTTCAGATGTTCCAACCTTTTCAACTGCAACTTTGTGACCATTTCCTCAGATGCCAGATTCTCCGAGCTACCACTGTCAATGATTACCTTCCAAACTTTGTCAGAAACTCTACATTTGGTCTTGAACAAACTTTTCCTTACTGGATCTTCCTTCTTAGTTTCATTCCAAAGTGCTCTCCTTACCATCAAGTTATTTTCTTTCTCAGGTTCATTCGGTGACTTTTCTTGTGCCAAAGCATTTCTACTGCTACCAACCTTCTTACTTGCATGTGTACATTCAAATGATCTATGTCCTTCTCCACAATTGTAACAAGTTCCTCAGAAACCACCTTTGTTATAACCACCTCGGTAGTTATTGCCTCTGCCTCTAGATGAACTTTCACCTTTCCACTCAGTCTTGCCTTTATCCAGATTTGTCTTTTCAGGTTCAGATCTACTATTTTCACCATGAGATCTACCTCTTCCTCTAGGGAATCTACCACCTCTACCTCTTTGTCTTTGCTCATGTCTCTTGTTCAATTTCTCCTCATCTTTCAATGCAAATTGATAAGCCTCTTCAATGTTCTCCAATTTGACCAAACTGATTTCTTCTTGGATGGAAACTCTCAAACCATTCAGGTATCTAGCAATTCTTTCCACATCATCTTCATCATGTCCAGATCTGATATCTAATCTATAGAATTCCTCAGTATATTCTTTTACTGAGCTATCTTTCTGCCTTAAACTTTGCATTCACCTAACTAGGTTAATCTGATAATCACAAGGTAAGAACTTTCCTTTCAACTTATTCACCATTTTATTCCATACCTTGATTTTGTCTTTGCCTTTCCTCTTTCTGTCCAGCTGCAGATGTTCCCACCACAAGGATGCATGACTCTTCAACTTTGTGCATGCAATTTTCACCTTCTTTTCCTCGAGTACATTTTCATACTCGAAATATTTTTCCATCTCAGTGATCCAATCCACCAATTCATTAAAATCCAATTTTCCACCATACTCAGGACGATTAAAGTGTGGTGTAGACTTCAGACTTGTCAAAGCCTTCAAGAATCTTTCCTCACCCTAATCCATCATAGGTGCAGGTTCTACATCACCTTGTTCTACCTCAATTTCATCATCACTAACATCTTCAAGATGTCTTCCTCTTCTCTGGGCTGTTTCAACAACTTCTAATCTAGCAGCAAGTTGTCTCAACATGTCTGCCAATCCTGGATCCGCATCTCGCCTCCCACGAACCATCTTGAAAACCCTCTGCAATTGCAGGTCAGATCGCAATTTGCTACCCCACAACAATTCAACTAGGGCTTCACAAGAAGGAACCTTCAAACCTAGATTCGCGAACCTAGATCCAGATCTCACCTCGCTTTGATACCACTTAACGCAAGGGTAGATGGGGAGAGGGGCCACAGGCACACCCTAACCAGATCCACCTTGCAGAACAACACGCGGAAGCGACAACACACAACAGTGAGAGAGAGAATGCTGATGCTTTCATATATTATCTTCAATTTGATTCATACATGCCGCACTGTAAGGCCTTCTCGGTTTAGGCCAGATATTACAATCGAGTACATAAGTCCTCCAACATGTGAGGATCTGCCAACAATCTCTAATTCTCTATCTTCTATTTTCTATCTAAAAACTTCCCTAAACTCTAACCAAACAACTACATTTATACAAGAGGCTACCGAGCCAAGTCGGCCTTCAGATCCACAATCAACGGAATGGATGACCAAATCTAGGTCCACATGCTTCCCAATGATGGATATCAGCATTAAATCTGTGACCACAATTAAATGGACAAGTTGGCTTCAAAAGAAATCCAAAATAAACAACTCGGCAAGCAAGGAAACCGAGCGCCAGACAAGCATTGCCGAGCGCGAGGGAATTAACTGAGCGCCAGAGAGATAACTGACCAACTTGGTCAACAAAGGAAACCGAGCTACACCAAACCAACGCAGTCAAAGCAGGAACCGAGCAACACAGACAAACTTCAAATATGTTTATGGTGACACAAGATTGCCAAGGACCCGAGATGCTCTTGCATCACTAGCGGTCGTAAGTTATAGAGCACTCGTATGATTACTGATCTACACATGCAGATGGGAGACTATGACATGGTGGGAAAATTTTATGTAGTCAACATGGAAGATTATGATGTCATTCTGGACATGACCTGGATGAAGTCTCTCCATGAATTCACTTTTAACTTAGATAAAATGGAGTTACGTTTTGAGCACTAGGGCAGGAAAGTGGTACTTAAGCAAGTATCACTCAGGCGGATGGACATAAGGACGACATGATTAGGTGTAGTGGGCAGCATAGATCTTGGTGATGCCAGAGGTCACAGAGCAACAAAAGTGTGAGTACCCTCCACAAATTCAGGAGTGTTGACCAAACACACCAAAGTGTTTGGAGATATACCACCAGGCAGACCACCAGATAGAGGAATTGAACATGTGATAGAGCTCCAAAAGGGAGCTAAACCAATGATCGTTACTCCCTACAGGCATCCAAAGAGGTATTAGATGAGATTGAAAAGGCTATCAAGGAGCTCCTCGAGATGGGACACATTAGACCCAGTAAGAGCCCATTTGCTTCAACAATTGTTTTGGTTAAAAAGAAGGATGGGACTTTTCGGATGTGCATAGATTACAAGGAATTGAATAAGACACCATCAAGAATAGATACTTGATTCCTCGAATAGATGAGCTTATAGATGAACTACATGGAGCCTACTACTTCTCTAAAATAGACTTGAGATCAGGTTATCATTAGATTTGACTCTAGGAGGATGATGTTGAGAAGACAACATTTAGATGCCACTATGGGCATTTTGAGTTTCTAGTCATGCCTTTTGGTTTGACTAATGTGCCTGCCACCTTTCAGTCATGCATGAACAAGGCATTCAAAGAACAGTTGACGAGGTTTGTTCTGATATTTTTCAATCATATACTTATTTACAGTAGGACGTGGGAGGAGCACTTGACATATATTGATATTGTGCTGCGCATCCTAGAGCGAGAGTCCCTATATGCTAAGATGTCAAAATGTGAATTCGGGATGGCTGAGTTGTTATAATTGGGACACATTGTCAGTGCTGAGGATGTTCGTGTGGATCCGAATAAAATCTAGGCTATTGTGGATTGGCCGCCACCTAGGAGTCTTTCACAGCTCAGGGGTTTTATGGGTCTCTGTGGATTCTACCACTGTTTTGTGAAGGGATATTCACAGTCACCAACTCCTCCCACAGATTTGACTCAAAAGGATGCATTTGAGCGGACAAACAGACCTCAATAGTGTTTTAAGAGGTTCAAGGAATTGATGAGCACTTGCCCAGTTTTAGACATTCCAGACTTCAGCAAGCCATTCAAGCTACATTGTGATGCATTAGGAGAAGGTGTTGGGGCGGTCATAATGCAGGATAAACACCCTATTGCATTTGACAGCAAGAAGTTGAGAGGTGGTGAGAGGAGTTACAGCATATACGACAAGGAAATGTTAGCCATTATGCATGCCTTGACTAAAGTCAAACAGTATTTGGTGTGTAGAAAATTCACAATTAAAACTAATCACAGTAGTCTAAAACATTTCTTTCGGAAAAAAGATTTAAACGACAGGCAACAGAAATGGGTCAACAAATTGCAGGCTTATGATTTTGACATAGTCTTCGTCAAAGGGAAGAAAAACTTTGTTGCTAATGCCTTATCCTGGAGACCTCGTGCATTTTTGGAGTGCTGGCAAATGATTTGAGAGAGTTGATTGCTGCAAAGTATGCAAAGGACAAATGGGCTACAAGTATTATTGATGGCACTATACAAGATGAGAGGTATTCAGTGGTAAATGACTTGATCATCTACAAGGACAAGATTTTATTGGTGCCAGGATCTTCTATTAAGAAGAAGATTTTGAGAGCTTTTCATGACTCACCTATGGCACGACATCAGGGATACTTCAAAACTTACAGAAAAGTGAGAATGCTTCATGTGAAAGGGGCTCAAAACATGTGTTACAGTATGTGAGAGAGTGCCCGATGTGCTAGCAAAATAAACATAAGCACTCATTCCTAGGTGGTTTGTTGAAGCCCCTACCCATTCCAGAGAGGAAGTGGGACAGTGTGTCGATGGATTTTATCACAGGCCTACCCAAGGCCCAAGGTAGGGATTGCATTTAGGCAGTAGTGGACCGAATGACTAAATTCGCACACTTCTTTGCCATTATGTCCACATATACAATAGCCCCGGTAGCAGAGTTGTTCTTCAGGGAGGTATTCAGATTGCACAGGTTGCCGCAATACATTGTCAGTGACAGGGAGGGTAAGTTATGAGCAATTTTTGGCAAGAGCTCTTCAAGTTGTGTGGGACAGAGCTCACTCCTAGTACCAACTATCACCCACAGACAGACGGACAGACAAAGATTGTCAATAAGTGGCTAGAGGGATAATTCTGCAATTACATTGCAGGGCAGCATAAGGCATGGGCGAAGTGGTTACATTTGGAAGAATATTATTACATTACTACTTACCGCATGTCTATTCAAATGTCATTATTCATGGCCCTATATGGATATGAGGCTTCAACAACAGAGTACCTAAAGCCAAGGATACTCCCACATGGGAACCAAGTTATCTCACTCGCACGAGAGCTAATGGCCCCCGGGAACTCATGAAAAGAATCCCAACAAAAGGTGATCAAGATTGACGGTCGACATTCGAGTGACTGGGCGATCACAAGTAGCATCTATATTGAATTCTTTTACAACTTCTATATCGCTCAAGGCTGCTGTGATATGACTCATTATTGCGTTGATGGGCGTATCATTCGCACTGAACCAGTCATTTTGGTCCTATCCCACAGGTCCCCTAACGGGTGACAACAGAGTACCTAAAGCCAAGGATTTATTGCAGGAGAGTCTAGACATTATGAGATCCTTGAAGGAAAACATCCAGTAAGCTCAGAACCAACATAAGCTATATGAAGACCAGCGCAAAGTTGAGAGGTCATTTGAGGTTGGTGACATGGTTTATCTCATACTGCAGCCATATAGACAATCTACTCTCAAGAAGGGTGGCGCAGAATAGTTGAAGCCACGTTATTATGGACCATTCAGAGTTATCAGGAGAGTAGGAGAGGTAGCTTATGAGATGGAGTTGCTGGCAGATAGTAGGGTACACAATGTATTTCATGTGTCTCGCCTCAAGAAGCCGTTGGGTCACAATGTGATACCTTCAGCAAAGTTACCTCCTCTAGATGAAGAGGGGGAGCTTATTCTAGTTTCGGAGGCTATCATAGATCCTAGAGGACACCCTTCGATAGAGAACTATTTGAGAATATTTGGTGAAATGGAGGAACTTGTTGGTAGAGGATGCTACATGGGAGGGTGAGTACATCTTATAGCATCCAGAGTTGAGATTGCTTGAGGACAAGCAATTTCAAGGGGGCAGATTGTAATGTCCCCTTTCTAGCTAGTTATGACATGACTTGTCATTAGCCCGTTTCATCATGGTCCCGAGGGCTAACCAAGACTTTAGAAGGATCCTGAGATTATTTGGCCTAGTCGAATTCAGTTTCGGGCCAAGTAGAGTTCATTTAATGGAGTTATGAAGGACCTTACTATTTTTAGTAAGTCAACAGGGACTCAGTGTTTTCACATTTTCAGTTATGGGACTTGGATCGTCTCGTCGAGCTCTTTCCAACGAGCTATTATACATGTGGTTTTGACTTCGATTTCTATTTTATTTAATGCCTGAAGATTTACATAGTTTATTTAATAAAGTGACAAATATATTAAAGTACATTTTATTAAAAATTCACTTTATTGTTTAAAGGTATACTTTATTCATCTAATGGGAAATGATATTTTATTGGGAAAAAGTGTTTTATCCCATACTGGCAAAGTGAAAGGAAAAAGCAAATGGAAAAGTCTTTAAAAAGAGGAGATGGCTCTCTTTTTCAGCATGCTTGGATTATTTGTGAAATTGGTGAAATTGTGGAGACTATCTCTAGGGCTTTGGAGGATGAAACCTGTAATGTCCCGTTTTTATGATTATTAGGACACTACGGGAATCACCAAATTCTTTCTATAGTTGTTTACTAATGCAATGTGATGTGAATGCAAGAACAATGAAAAGTATATATGACTGGTAATTCCAAATGCTAAAATGGACGAAATGAACTAATGAATTATGCAATGAATGTAATGTGCAATAACAGTGATCAATATGGTATGATGCAATATGCAATGAACAATATAATAACAATGGATTATGTATGGAAATGGAATAAATGTATTTACAATTGTAATTCCAATGCCACAATGAATCTTACAAGGCTGTGACTACAATAGATAATTAGCAGTTCAAATATGTATCAATGGCTGTCTCTGATATAACAATATGGAATATGCACATACCCTGCGAGCCATCTCTGATAGGCAAATTATTTATATGCTTCTATGACAGGATGATCAATAGGCAAGATGTCGTCTTTGATATTCTTTATATGACTGTGCAATCTGTGATTTCTGGAGCTGTCTCTAATATGCAAAATATTAATATGCTCTATATATGGTGCCGTCTCTGATCTGCAATATAATGCTTACACTTTAATATGTAAAGGTTGCGATAGCAACCAAAATGCTCTGCGAGCAGAATCCACAAAGGGACTGTTTTATAAAATCAATTCTCATTCATGCATTTGATAGCCAATTGGCTTAGTATGTATATATGCCTTTGAAATATGAAGAGGCACAATATAGAGTTGTCACCTTTCATAACCAATATAGTTTACAATAATCATTTATGATTATTGTGATTATTGGCAACAATAATCTAACCGATCCTGTAATTACTCATGAATTAATAAGTGTAGCTGATTTTTGATTTGCTATCCGATAATAATCAAACTATGATGCCAAGGAAGTTCCTCTATTTCTGCGACAGTAATAACAAAGTATATGCACAAATTATTCATTGAGTTCCCCTTGTCTACGTATCCATATCTTAAGTGTTAACAGTGATCATTCTTAGCAATGATTGATAGTAATAATATTATTGCTTCCTATTATACTGTCATTGATCTCCAAGACATGGGCCTTGTTCCGCTAATCTCTGTCCTTTTTAATTTCCGATATTCACATAATCAATGTCTTACTTCATCTCCATACCGACAGCTAATGATATCTGTATCCATCCGTACTGAAAATGGTTTAATTGTATTGGCATGTTTGACCTTCAGGAGGAATCATTCCTACTGGAATATTCCTGTTGACCGTTACAGACGTAGATTATTCGTGCCATATGATTGAACCTTTGTATGGTTCTCGATGTTCACCATCATGTTATTGGTTGCTAATATTCAAGCCACCATTAATTAATCAATCTTGGCTTTTCTCATTCACTGTCGATGACTCTCATTAGGATAATTCAAAATATAGTAGAAAGTACCATGATCTAACTTTCCACATGACTGTCGTATAACACATCTTTGTCTGTATAATAACCATATAAGTTTCAATCTCTAATTAAAACTTATATAATCATATATCATTTAAGTTTCCGATTCAGGGGCATTACAAAAACCCTCTATGCTAGCATTCTTCTCGCGGCTGCAAGATACCGTCAAGAGGATTTATAAGAGCTTTAAGGAAACCCATTGGGCTTACAAAATCTCATAGAGAAGGGCAGATTTGGAGAAGATCTTTAGGGCAGATTTGAAAATAAAAGTGGTAGCAAAAAATAAAAAGAAAAGAAGAGATTCAAGAGTTGCTAGAGTGCCGAAGCTACAGTACCGCTGCTACAGTAATTTATACAAGCTGTTCACTCTCAGAAGGAATTCTACAACTCACATCTAAGGCAAGGAAGAGCGCGTTCATCTCTTGTATGTAAACTGAAATAACCAGGTCTGCAATATTAATTTTGTATGCACTGTTTTGAGAAGAAAATAATAAAATCAGAATTAAGTTTGTTATCAGCAATTAGCTTCACAAAGTTTAATAGAAGTATCTTTATTTGCAAGTATTGTTATGTTATTTCTTGTGCATGGAAATTTGTTATACTTAGCAAGAAACCTCAAACACAAATACATCTGCATATTGAAAATACAAACCAACACTCGCAGCACCCAGGTTGCATGCCAACTGTTTGACAAAATTCTTGCAAGTTGTAACGGTTGAGATTTTTAGAGATAAGGGGGTGTCTTTACAAATTGATAGCGGGATAAAAAATGCTCCAAAAATCACCTATGGGGCAGAAAAAAAGAAATTGAACCACTTTGGCTTTAGTTCCATGTTAAAGTTTCAACTATTCATCCACAAGCTGGAAAATCAAAATGTCCTATATTCAAATCACTAACAAAAAGTTCATATTGCAACCAAACATTGGGAAAAACTCTATTAACTCACAAATTTTTTTCAATTTCTTATAGTCCAAAAGTGTATCCAAACGACCATCAAAGCCAACTGAAACAAATACTTAGCTTCTTTCAAGCAATAATACCCTCACCTTCTTAAAAGCAACAACTTGAAAGCTACTACTAGAGGCCAATGAGTGAAATGCCAAGAGTCACCGCTACAAATTCCACCTTAGATATCACTATGCAATTTGAAGGTTGGGCTCCAAAATGACAACCCAATGCCTTAACCACTTGATTTCAACCCCTTGGATCACTCTAATAAAAATTACAAAATATGTGCCCTACAAATAAATGAGTGTACTAAGTAAGCTGACTAAGGGAGATTAACTAAGGTGCCAAGAGGACTCCAAACCAAGATTGGCACTCACTAGAGTGACATTCAGTCGACTAATCAATCAATGCAGTCTAACAACTTACTCCTAATTAGAGAAAATAAACTGAGATACAACAATTCACTCAAGTCTTAAGGAGATAACTACTCCAAAATAGATGACAATGAAATTTAGAATATTATTACAAATAATAGAAGGAACATTACTTAGGCCTATATGCTTGTTGGCATTTTAATTTGTACCTTTTGGTACAACACAAAATGGAATAGCATGTAAGGATAAAGATTTTGTGCAATTAGGAGGAGCTCTCTTGTAATGGAAACGAAATTAAACCTTCAATATCCAGTATGAGAAATCATAAGGGGGTCCACTTTATCTTGAAAATCTTTTTGTTGATGAATAAATCCTAAGTGTTTAAGTGTTGGAGGATGTTAAGTGTTTGTTAGTAGTTTAAAGAGGTTTAACACGTTTTGTCAACTCTAGATGCCAAGTTTCAAACCTACACAAAATCCCCGACATTACCTATACTCTTTGTTTTTTTGCATTTGGGAAAAATTCTAGAACTTATAGTAGCTCGTAATGCCAAATTTGGAACTTAGAAGTCGCCAACATATGTTTGATGCAGTGTTTATCAACAATTTGGGGTGGTCCAGAAACCTTTGTTGGTCCCTAACGCTATAATGACCTCTTTCTGAAATAGGATTTAATAATACATAATAATAATAAATTAAAATATAAAAATAAATAATAATATAATATAATATAATTACAAGTTAATCAAGTTTAATGAAAGGTCAAGAGATATGCAATGAAGAGTTGTAACTCCCTCAACATAAGATATAAAAGGGAGGAGAATTCATTTGAAAGGAGATATGGAGGAATGAAAAAGAGGAGAGCATAGGAATTAAAAAAGAATTAGGAAGAAGAAAGGAATGTGAAGAAAATAAGGAAGTGACTCTTTCAAAGGGCAGCAATGATGAAGGGTTGTAACTCTTGCCAAGTGTTATAATTATGAAAGGTTGTGACTCTTCGAAAGGGTTTTATTTATGAAGGGTTGTGACTCTCCAAAAGGGTTGTGACTCTTCCAAAGAGGGACACTTAAGAAGGGTCATGACTCTTGCTAAAAGGCAGACATGATGAAGAGGTGTGACCTCTCCCTCACATGGGGTGATATAAAGAGGAAGAAGGATCAAATGAAATGAAGGAAAGGGTGTAGAGGAGATCTAGAGCAGATTCAGAGCAGAAGTATAAGGAGAGATCTTAAATAAGAATTGAGAAGGAAAGAAGAACATAAGATATGTAGATATAGAAGAAGATATACATATCTTAAATGGGATATGTGCAGATTAGAAAAGCAGTAAAAACATATTTGAGAAGTGAGAGATAGGTGAAGATTAAATAAGAAGTGAAAGGGGCAGCAATTGTTGTCAAACAGTTGTATCTTTTCATAAATAAAGGGTGTGAGCCTTTCATAAGGGCATTAACAACTGGAAGGGTGTGACTACCTACACTCAAAGGAGATATAAAAGAAAAGAACTTCAATGAAGGACATTGAATCACAAGGGAAGTAAGCAGATTTGGAATTGGTAATTAATAATACACAGAAGATAAGTACCATTTATATCTGCACAAGACTAACTGATGATGCATTGTTGTTACGTCTGTTTAGCATAGCATTATAAATGTTATCTATATCTTCTCATTACTGATTGGGATATTCTATTGATAACTGATTATCGTATATACAGAATACATGCATAATCTTGAACTCCTTATATGTATTGATTGATTCTTGAGGAATTACAAGTAGGAGAGCAGTGATGGGGTCATCTTCTACGCACACCACCTCATGGTATATGACCAGAGAGTCCCATGAGGCCAAAGGGGTACAAAGCGTACTGCCTTTGGGCTTAGTAAGGATGGACTTTTAGGGCACCCTATTGTGAATTCTCCTCATGCTCTCAATCATGGCAAGCGAATGCATTAAGGATGTTCAATCATTGGAAGTAGGACACCTCACTAGCTAATCCACCTCATATGGATGGCACAGGCCACATAAGGTCAAGAGGGATGGTATATACTATATCTACTCTTGGGCCTAGAGAAAAGGGTCTGTAGGGTACCCTATCACGTTACCCCTTCTTACCTCTTCTATAGCCGATTCTTCTTAAATTGATTTAAGCAATCCAGTGATTAGATCTACAATTCTTATATATGCTTATTTCTAACTAAAGAGATCTATTTTATGGATTGTGGTCATAAATGACTCCTATCTCAATCAAAGTGAAAGGTATCTCTAAACCCTACTTGTTACAATTAAAAATTGTGACCTATGTTGAAATTTGGGTATTTATAATTTGGGGACATTACAAACACCTAGTTGCAAACTAAGATGAAACTGTTGACAAAGTTCAATAGGGTCCAAAGTTCCAACAAAGGAATAACCAAGTAAATCTCGAATGGTGGGAAGGTTCAAGAACCTATTCAAGCTACAACAAAGTTTAGAAGATGTAAAATGCTTCAACAAAATAGAGTTGAAATTGGCTAAGTCTAGAATGTCATCGAGTTCAAATTTCCTTGAACTCGTGGACAAGTTCAATATTCATTCAAGTTGTCAATGGGGATAAATTTAGCAAAGAAGATGTTTGCCAACAATTTCCAAATTGCTGAACTTGTTGAAATGTAATGTCCTTGCTTGTTTTCCTTATATATGTTCCCTACAAAAACCATCGTCAGTAGAAGATTATATAATATTCAACCTATTATTTCTACATTCTAAGTTAATAGGGGGGATTTGATCCTAGGAGCTGCCTCTAGGTCGGGCTTCACAGGGTTCCAGGTTCTTCTCTTGAAGGATATATGATTCATTATAAGCAACCTGGACTATCGGCACGTCTTCCCATAGAGCACTGCTCCTAAGGTTCTCTTGGAAACGATAGACGTTTCCAAGCCTACGCATATGCATATGACTGATACCAGTATATATACTGACTACATGAGATTATAACAATCTTGAGACTAAGGAAACTATAGAAATCTCCATTAGTCTCCTCCAGATATAGGATCAGTCCTTAATGAATATAAAATTCACTCCATATGATCTCTATCTGATCATATCTAGTTAGTGAATATACATATAAATGTATAAGAAAAGGTAGGAATTTTATCTCAGAATGCGGAATCAAATCATAAGAATTAGAATATAAGCCTCCAAATTGTTTATGTATATAATCATCCATTTATCAAAAAAACCAGAACAAGTTATATATACATGTTCTTGATTTTCCTAGTCACATGTGTATAACTTGTATATTATTAATTAATTATTTATATTGATGTTACATAATCATCCATTTATCAAAAAATCCAGAACAAGGTAAATATAACTTGTTCTTGATTTTCGTAGTCACATGTATATAAGTTGTATATTATTAATTAATTATTTATATTGATTATAAATAGACTACTTATCAATATTGATTATGAATGGGCTATTTACTTATATTAATTATCATGATGACATTTACAATAATAGGACATACATTTATATTTAGAATAATTTATATATTAATCATATGTGAATATAGGGTTATGACACAAAACTTGAACCAAATTTGAGGTGCACCTAGATACTTGATCTACGACTTCCTCATCCTTGCCTTAAATTTTCTTTTGGTGTCAATTTTTTTACTTTCTCTTCTGTCAGGTACTCAATTTGCCTACCTCCCACACTCGAAAACCTCAATCATTTATCTTGTGTTCCCCCTTTCATCAAAGTTTCAAAGTTCCCCTTCCCTAGGTACTGCTTTCGTTCATGCCAACCTCCAAACTCACCCCCTTGATTTGTTTTTGTTGACATGGGAACATCAATCTTACCCTTTCTTGGGACTCATTACATTTTGCATCATTTGTAAGCTCTTCTAACATAAAATAACCCCTAGGTACCTTTGTCAAAATTCACCTTGTAAGCTCTATCATTCATTTGCCTACCTCTACACTTCACTTCTTTTCCTCAACCTAGCTAACATGTCCACCTTACCCAACACATTGTTGTTGCTTCAATTCTACATAGATAAGGCTTCTAGAGACCCTACCTCTCATCTAGTGGTTGGAGCTCTATCTATTTCCACTATCAAGAACACCCTAGGTGACAAACTCACATTATTAGCTTGTGGGGTCTACCTACCCTTTTCCTTATTATACCATTTTAGGTAAGCCCATGTTTGTGAATGCTGTCTAGACCTTTTCTTAATGCTAGCCCATTGCTTTTGTACCTACCATAGTTCAAATCTTGTTTATCTATAGTTTATCATTTGTTTATGTTAATATATTTTCTTCTCTTTCTCCTATAACATTAAAATTTACATTCTTTGGTGATTAAAAATCATCATCAATAAAAATAATAGTTGGAACATGATATGAATTATATATGTTTACTACATTAAACCTGAATCCTTACACTCTTGCAAATTTAAACACATTAATGATCAATTGCAAATTCCAATGTGTTATTATCGATGTAAATGCATATAGATATGAAGAACAAATAATATATATTCTTTACATATGGTACTAATTTTTATATATAAATCACAAAATCTAAAGTCATCAATATGAAAGAGAGATACCCCGGTAAGGTGATAAGATTCTTCTCAAATGGTGCCCACTCTTTAAACACTTCTAAAGAAAGTCCACCACTTATCATTCCAGGTGTAGCAAAAAGCACACATGGCCCAAGTGCATTTATTTGTGAGCGATCAAAGTTTGAGACTGAACAAGAAAACAAAATTGTGTTTATTAGTTATACAAGTTCTTAATGAAAACATCATTATTAACAATTTATAAATCAACCTTGAAAACAATAATGAAGCATTGCCAACATGAATGTTGACCTAGCTAATCATAAATTGAAAAATGTCTTTTGTTGGCCAATTCTAAGAGGTTAATCATGTAAGTCTAAAACATTTGCACAAACTTTTATAGCAAGATACAAAATATTTAAAAAAACAAATGGTAGTTGACATAAAATTCTCAACAAAAGGCTATTGAAACTTGACAAGGTCAAGAATAAGAAAAAATATAATATTTATTTGAATTATTAAGACATTAATTTATAGAGAGCAAAAGAAGCCATGGGAAAATTCAATTTTAGTTACCTATAAATGCTTAGTTAAAACTTTCCAATGTACACCTGATGAAAGCCCAAACTCAATTGAAAAGTAAAATGGTTACATGGGGCCACATCCCCTAGTAGGTAGTCCTATTCCTCCAACATCCCTAGGATTGTGGGAAGGCAAGGGACATCCCTTTCCCATCCCCTATAACTAGGAAAATCAAGAACAACTTCCCATAATAACATCCATGAGAGCCAAATATCCTCAAGACAGCCAAATACATCTGAGATGTCACTCAACAATCTTGGCATTGGTCAAATGTTCATGACATCTATCAACATTTTTTAAAACAAATGAAATAAAAATAAATAAATTTTTGAAGGGGTGCAAAGGGGCAACAAGAGGTACCACACCTTTTATATAACCCTCCAAATCCTTACACTTAAACCTCTTTTATTTTTGCACTTGCAGCTGAAAAGAGGAAGGAAAAAGGAGGAAAGGAGAGAAGGGGAAAGTGGAAGATGTGCAGTCATTTTCAGCATTGAGAATGATTTTCATTCATTCCAAGTAATCCACAATCACCATGGCTGAAAATTGATTTTGTTTATTTAATTTGCTTACTTTCTATTGTGTGTCGCTGGTGTCAAAGATCTTATATTTTAGGTAATTTTCTTTGTTGGTATCCTGACGTGGTTGTTTCCTACCTTGACAATGATTGTGAATGTGAGTTCTTGCAATAGTAAAAAGCCACCTACTTCCCTGGCCTTGGACAATTAACTTGTGCACCAAGTCCATGAGAGCTTGATGATCTACGTAGAGTTTGTTTGAACTTCTGTATAAAGTAGACCATCCCCAATATTTCCCTATTGATTGTATTGTAATTATTTTTTGCCTTTGAGAGCAACCAACTAGTGAAATACTGGGTGGTCTAGTCCTTGGGGTCCAACTTGTGTGAGTGTGACTTAGATTGCATAATTTGCTGCATCTACATGTACATGGAACCACAATCAATGTACACAAGGATTGGTGCACTGATTAACCTTGTCTTCAATCCATTGAAGGCCTTCTTTTGGTTGTCAGCCCACGCAAATGGTTGTCTTTTTCTTGTCAGCATGTCTAATTGGTAGGAAATGTTAGCAAAATGTTTAATAAATCTTCTATAGTATCCGACGTGCCCAAATAATAATTTTACCCCCATGATATTCTCTAGTGCTTCCATTTGCACGAAAATCCTTATTTTGTCGAGATCAGTCTTTAGTCTTTCTCTACAGACTATGTGGCCAAGTAATTTACCTCGAGGTACCATGAATCTGCATTTCTTCGGATTCAACTCTAATTGTTCTCTTCTACATCTCTCCGTGCATTCCCTAAGTGGTCTTAGGTGGATCTCCTAGTCGCTGTTTTCCTAAACAAGGTCAACATACTGGTAATTGTACAGGCTTTCCTCAAGACATACTCGTCCTAACTTAATTCACACAGCTTCATGCCTTTAATATCTTTCCCTGACAACGACACCAAAAATGTTGGGTAAAATTTTACTTCAGAATTAGGACATAAATTACTCATGTTTGATTTAGATTGGCATTATGTTGGTCTCCTCAATTTATACCCAGATGTGTCAATTCGGGGTCGTAGACTAATGAAAGATATTGTGGAAATTTTCCAAAGGGGTGAAGATAGTGAGAAAAGTGTTTATGAAACTCAATACTAAATAGACTCGATTAAACCTAAGGGAACACAATCAATAATCATTACAATATTTAAATCTTACAATATTTTTAAAGCTACTGAAAGCACAAAAAGCACAATAATAATCGTTGAGGAAAAACAACACAAAGATTATGATGAGCTGTTCAAGTGACAGGAAACACAACAGAAGCTACTGGCAATTGGACAGTGATAGTGTTATCCTGGCGACAGGACAGAGACTTATGTTAAACAGTTTATAACAGAAACAGTAAATCTCTGTTTATCAACAACCTTGTCGCTTCTGCACATACAAATTCACTAAGAATTTCTAATTGAATTATACTTCAACAAGTATTCACTTCACACAAATAGCTCACAAAGTTATAAATCACTGAATTGTAAATAAATGGAAATCGCAGAATTGAGATGGAATTAGTTGTAAATGGATTGAAATCACGCTTACAGAAAAACATCAACTATACCTCACACGAAATGAAAACAAATTGAAATATACCAATCAATGACCAAAGGGAGTGGGCCCTGCCTCCAACAGCCTATTGATCAGACAAAATGCTCAAATATTACTTAGGAAATAACTTCACGCTTATATTGGTTTCAGCAATTCTATAACCACGAGAGAAAAAGGTGTCTTTTACATATTACGATCTGTATATATAGATCAAAGTATCAATAGAGACTATCACAAAGTCTAAATTTAATTCCTCGCAGTTCATAACCGTGTGAACAAAAATAACAACAATTTGTTTCTTTCAACATAAGTGTGAAGTGGCTTATAGCCACTATTTTTAGAATCTTGTAACCTATTATCAACCAAATGATAAAACAAAACAAAATGACAAGAATCAGATCCTTTGCAAATCTCCAAATAGATCCAAGCTTCCATCATGCATCCTCACCACCAAGAGATCCCTATTTTACATAATCATTAATTTGTCAAATGGATGTTTTATTGTTTAATTACTCAAATATATTGCATCTTTATTCTTCACTGATTATTACTAATTCTTTGCAACTAACCATGGCAATTAAGAGGAAAAGGATTAGAAAATAAACTAGGATAGAGATGGAACTAGATATTCCTAGGCCAAGAATAATGACACATTTGTAACCCATCATTTCCACCTAGCTGATGACATTGCATGTCCTCATGCATTACTTACAGTCATTCTCTAGCTACCAGATAGATTTTCCATTGTAGCCACTATGTCATTTTTTCAATTTGATCTTCGAATCTCAGACAAATTGTTGATGTTCAGCCAGAGTTATATAGTTTTCCTTGAGGCTTCGTTGCACAAAGGTTTTTAACTCTCCAAGAATTTTCTGATGTCTGACTAAGAGTACATAATCTGCCTTCACCTTTTCTTTCCATAGTGCATCTTGAGTGTTCAGAATTTCCTATGTCAGTGAAGTCCATAATTCAGTAGGCCTCTCCTGGTGGTATTCTTCTCTGACCCATTCTGTAATGAGTTTTTCCTCCCAAAAGCTTCTGAATTCTCCCATTATCTTGTGGTGTTCTGTTATGAGCACATATTCAGACTCAATTTTTTGTTTCCTAACCCTTCTATATACTCAATGGCTTGCTCATGCTCTTTAATGGATAGGTGGGTGGTAGTGTCCTTATTCCCTCTTGGAGATCTTTTTAACTCTTACAATGCAATGTCCCCTGCCATACCCTTGTTCTCAACTATTGACTCTAATTTCTCTCTCTGTGATTCCTTTTCTTGTTGCTTTCTTATGTCACAAACCCGTTGAAATTGTTGTTGAAGAGGTAAAGTTTGGGTTTCAAGTCAACAAACTTTCTCCTGTAGCATTCAAATCTCATCTACAGAATATTCCTCCCCTGCTTGGGAGTCCTCATTAGATCCCCCTTCTGTGTCTCCTGGATTTAGAGTCTAATTAGGAAAAGTCCTTATTGGGCTAAGGGGACTCTGATGGTTGTCAAGAGTTTGGTCGAGACTCTGATGTGCTGCATCAGATTGTTCTATTGGCAATTCTTTTGGTGAAGGGTCCTTAAACCATAGAGATCATCATTATCTTTTTGGTCATCCCATATACCCATCGCTAAACAATCAGGTAAGTTCGGGTTACTAACACAAAGGGGTTCTATTCCATTGCTCTGGTTCAGTCTCCATTTGCTTTTCTTTCTTCTGTCATAAACTTGACCTAAGTTTGTGGCTTATCCTATCTTTCCCAAAACAACAGATAGCTAAAATTGCAACACTTGTTTCTTCCCCTTCTCCATGTTTCCTTTTAGATTTGGTATTGTAAGGGGTTTGAACTGGAGGAGTGTTGATACTAGTTATACCACTTCCCTGTGTAACCCTAGGTTACAATTTACCCTTATACCCATCACAGTGCCCTGTTGGAGCTTGTACAGAACCAGATTATGTTATAGGGTTTTCAACCTCCGCTGAATTAGGAGGTGGAGTTCCTATTTCTATGTCAGGTTGTGTAGAATTGTCATCAACCATTTTTCTCAACATTTGATTTTCCAGCCCTTCCTCAAAGGGATTTTCTTCCCTAGAAAACTCAGCCCACGTCTTTGGAGGTATAGTCTAATGGGTTACAAATGTTTCGTTATTTTTGGCCTAGGAATATCTAGTTTTGTGTCTCTCCTAGTTCATTTACTAATCATTTTTCCTCTTAGTTGTCATGGTTAGTTACAAAGAATTAGAATTAATGAAGAATAAAGATGCAAATACTTGAGTAATTAAAAAATTAAATGTTCATTTGACAAATTGATGATTGTGTAAGTACGGATCTCTTGGTGGTGAGGATGCATAATGGAGAACTTGGATGTATTTGGAGATTTACAAAGGAACCAGTTCTTGCTATTTTGTCATGTTTTATCATTTGGTTTCAAACTGGTTGTAAGACTTTGAAATAGTGGCTAAAGTCCACTTCATGATTTTGTTAAGAAGAACAAACTTTTGTTATTTTTGCCACTCACAATTGTGAACTGTGAGGGGCTAAACTTAGATATTTGTTAGTCTTTATTAATATTGCAGTCTATATATACAGATCATGATATGCAAAAGACATCTTTACTCTTTTCAATATGTAACTACTAAAGTAATCATGAAGACTATTTATGTGTAATACTTGAGTATTTTGCCCAATTGATTGGTTGTTGGAGGCAAGGCGCACTCCCTAGGCCATCGATTGGTTTGTTATTGTTGCTTTCATTTCGTGTGAGGTGTGTTATATGTGTGATCAGTAAATTTTGTAAGTATGATTTAAATGTAGTTATAACTTTGTGGTTTTCACCCATTTCAATTCTGTGACTTAGTGACTTTGTAGAACGTGTTGGTTTCCATTCATTTCAATTTATGTTGATTCCCAACCGTTTCTATTTGTTGATGTTTGGTAGCTTCAGTCGGATAAACCTATGAGACAATACTATTGTATATATATATATATATATATATATATATATATATGAGATATAATTTATATATATATTCATTATAAATGAGATATAAATTTATATATATCTAAAGTATTATTGTGTTAGAGAAATTAATATTATAAGACTATAGAAATACTATATATATATATGTATGTCATATTAATTAAAAGAGTATGTGTTAATGAATAGACATGTCCCATGAAGGGACATGTCTATCCATGTCTCATCCACAATATAAATAAGAGAGAGATTGCTACCTTTGGAAACCACATACAATCAGGAGTGTTATTACATTTGCAGCGATCCTTACAAAATCAACATGGTATCAGAACCAAGTTGCAAATGTAAGGGAGTAGTTTGTTGATGGTGAATGTGTGACTGTCTCAGAAAATACAGTCTTAGTACAGGTACCATATCTCACAAATACACCGTTGGATTTTGCTACATTTTGGATATGTTGGTGATAAACAAATTTCGAAGAATCTCACCGGAGCGATTGGCGAGAAAGTGGCGAGTTCAAAAGTTATGACTGACTGTGTATGGGTCTATGTGAAATCCTGTGAGTGAAGTTGTGTTGCAGAATTTTGTCCACACCAAGTGCAAAGAATAAGGTCAAGTGAATTGTAGCAGATTTGTTAAGAAACAAACTTCAGCAATTATATATTGGAAACTATGTCATTCCTGAATGCAGTGATTCATTAAAGACATAATTCACACACTGATATTTGAATAAAGTGACTTGATTAAAGAAAAAAAAAACATTGTTTAGTAAGAGGTTGAGGACAATGAATTTGCGAAGTATACATAGCAATTTACATAATGATTAGTTAGACCTTGTAGCGGCTTTCATTAAAGAGACATTAATTTGTTATGATCGCGGTCAAACATTAACAAAGAAGCATGTATTCAAAGACGGGTGTCTCTTTCTAGAAAGAAATCTTTAATTATAGAGTGTCACCTCTCTTGGAGCAATCAAGTCATTTCACAAGAAGACAAGCATTGTTCAACGATATAAGAGTGGGAATTTTACATTGTGGGGAGAATAATAACCAATGTTACATTCCCATTTGAACCATCCTTAGTGGGGAGATGATCTAAAGGGGAAATGTCTTTCAAATAATTTGGGAAGGTGTTTTCTGATTTGATGTATATGGACCTTCATTGAAGTAACTTGTGTCAAGGATGTTGATGCGTAGATAAGTATTTATTATCCTTGAGTATTACTTTATCTATTTGTATTTCTATACGTACTATAAGAGCTATTTACCTTGATCTTTTTCGGGGATGCTCTTGCAGGAAAAAGAAGATTGATATCAGATTCAGAGGGACTCTGAATCTTTTGAGGTAACTTTGGATGAGGAGCTCAGAAGATTGAAATCAGATTCAGAGGGAGTCTAACAAGGTTATCTTAAGCAATCTTGGATGAAAAGATCAACAGATTGATATCTTCTCAATGAGTTCTTCTCTGTGAGAGAAGTTCGAGTGAAATCCCTTGTTTCCACCCTCTGCACTGAGGCATGGTGGATATCATTGTGGATATCATGTTTTAATGGGCATGTACCATGTGTACATCATGAGGAAGTGACGACTTCCAAATGATGATCACTTGTATTTGTTAAAGTTATTGAAAGGCGACAATCTTACAATAATTTGATCTTCTATCATGATAGACATCTTATGATGGCTGAAACAGATCATGATAGATGATATCTTGCATGGTGGATTGAGTTCCTTAAACAGGCCACGATCTTCTATTGTGATAGACATCTTATGATGGCTGAAATAGATCATGATAGATGATTGGAATGTTCTTATGGTAAGTGCACATTACCTATGGATATTTGTTGAGTACTTGCTGGACATCATGAGACTTGATGTTAGTAGGCCATTACTCTGAGCACTTAGTGAATATCATACGGCTTGATATTCTGCAGGCCAATGCTCTCGATATCATGAGATGATATCTTTATAAACATTTGTTGAGTACTTGGTGGACATCATGAGACTTGATGTTGGTAGGCCATTACTTTGAGCACTTGGTGAATATCATGCGACTTGATGTTCTGCAGGCCAATGCTCCCGATATCATGAGATGAATATCAAGTCACATGATATTCACCATGTACTCAAAATACTGGCCTACCAACATCAAGTCTCATGATGTCCACCAAATACTCAAAAGTTTATAAAGATATCATCTCATGATATCGGGAGCATTGGCTTGCAGAACATCAAGTCGCATGATATTCACCAAGTGCTCAAAGTAATTGCCTACCAACATCAAGTCTCATGATGTCCACCAAGTACTCAACAAATGTTTATAAAGATATCATCTCATGATATCGGGAGCATTGACCTACAGAATATCAAGTTGCATGATATTCACCAAGTGCTCAGAGTAATGGCCTACCAACATCAAGTCTCATGATGTCCACCAAGTACTCAACAAATATCCATAGGTAATGTGCACTTCCCATAGGAACATTCCAATCATCAATCATCTATTATATTAATTAAAAGAGTATGCGTTAATGAATAGACATGTCCCATGAAGGGACATGTCTATCCATGTCTCAACCACAATATAAATAAGAGAGAGATTGCTGCCATTGAAAACCACATACAATCAAGAGTGCTATTACATTTGCAGCGATCCTCACAAAATCAACACTATTCAACTTCAATTCGATGATTCAAGCTATGTGAGCTACTGGTTTGGAATAAATGTTTATTGATTTTATCAAAAGTTCAATTTAATCAAAAGGCTCTAATGATTTGGCATGTGTAGAAATGATAAGGCTATAAAAAAAGACTTACTATTATGTCATTGACGATTTAAAGCAAGTCTTTGTCCTGTCACCAGAACAGCATTGTTGCTGTCCTATCGCCTGTTTAGAAAATCATGTTGCCTGAAGCATATCAATATGAAGTAGTGTAATTCAATAAGCTATTTTACACACCTTAAGGATTCAAAATACTTTATATAAGCTTCTCATAAGTGTGGTGTGTTTAACTTAAAAGTATCTACATTTAGGTGTAATCCAATATTTAAGTTAAGAGTGTAGTATGTTTAAATCTAAAAGTGGTATCCAATAACTGTGTTTAATTGAATCATTTAGTTTGAAGTTATTTCCATTGTGTTATGATTTGTTTGGGATTGTTTCTTTAAAAGTTAAGGATTGGGTATTTCATTTCCTAGATGCACTTCATCATCACTTAGGTCACTATCTTCATCCCTTTGGCAAACTGCCACGATATCTTTCATTAGTCTACAACCCCAGATTGACATAACTAGGTATAAACTGAGGAAATTCATATAGATCCAATTTAAGTAACAAAAAGGAGTTAATCTAAACCACAGTTTTACCCAACATTTTTGGTGCCATTGTCAAGGAAAGGTATTAAAGGCGTGAAACCATAGTGAGTTAAGTTAGGACCGGTATGTCTTGAAGAAAGCTTGCACAATTGTTGACCTTGTTTAGGTAAGTACTCTTGATTTCTGCTGTTATAAATCAATATAGGTGCATGAATAGAGATAGGGATAGTAAAGGAAGGTTTGTAAAGAAAGATTTAGCAAGTAGTATGAAACCACAAAAATCACAAAAAGAGATAAAGCCATTGATTGAAGACGCAAAACTAAAGCAAGCTAAGTCTGAGTTGGGAAAGGGTATCACAAAACCTCCCCCTGCCAAGTCCTCACCTAGTATTTTTCATTTAGTACGTAAGATTTCAAAAGAGTCACCCTCTACTAGTTCTCAAGAATTTTCCAAACAAATTAAGATTCTTTTGAGTTGCGTTTAGGCAAGTCTGTGGAAACACCATTCTTAGTTCACAGAACTCCTTGGGGGCTTGCCAACCTTATAGCATCCGAACTAAACATGGGTGACCACAACAGAGGAAACCTTGCTGGGGTAATATTGGGGGAGAAAACTTCGGAGGTCACAACAACAATAGTCCTAGGTAGGATAGAGCATTGGTACATAATAACCCTAATACCTTCGAATTTAGTATTGCTCATCTTGTAGATGATCCTCTAATGAAGAATATACCACATTCTGCATTGCCTGTTTTTAGAGGTCTTATTGTTGAAGATCCTAACATGTTTTTATTTGAATTTGATGTTCTTTGTCACAGTTATGATTACTAGAACAATGCACAAAAGCTTAAACTTTTCCCAGCCACACTGAAAGATGCAACATTACGATGGTTCAAGAGTCTCGGGAATATTAGAACGTGGAAAAATATGAAAGAGGCATTCTTGACAAAATATCAAGAGTACTGCAAGATGAAAGAAGGGATGAAATTTTTTGCATGATGCAAAAAGAAGATGAATCAGTGGAAGATTTCCTTGAACATTTTGCATTCAGCCTACAACAATCCCAACAACCAAATTTGACTTCCGATACTGTTAAAATGTTATTTCTTAGGGGAATTAGAGATGAAACTATGGATCCATTAAGTTTAATAGGAAAAGGTGACATCTCTAAGCTAAGTTTTGATGAAATTTGTGATATTTGCAGGAATTACTCAAGATCACATCATTCAGTGAGAAAATTCTCAAGTAAGTTTCCCTCTTTGGGAAATGCATCACGGATCACTAAGCGTGAGATAGGTAATTTACTTGAGGATCTCAAAACTGATTTGTTAAATCATATGGGAACACAAATTGATACACTTTATACTCATAGGCAGCAAGAAGAGGCTGAAAAGGATTTGGTCGTATTCTGTCCAACTTGTTGTAAGAAACATGGTAGTGAAGATTGTCCTAATAATACGACAAATATATCTTCCTTAGAAGAAGTCAACAAGAGCTCTTTCCTTAGACCTTTTTCCTGTTGGTATGCCTAACATGGAGTATTCTAAAGAACCTGTATATTTTATAACTCCTAGGCAACCTTTTGCATGACCAATGCACATTGGGATGACAAATGACACCTTCTTGTTGGACCAAGCGGATCCAATTTTTTCCCTAATCAGCTCGGATGGTATAAAGGTTGGCAACAACCTTCACACTATCCACAACTGACACAACAATATCCATATGCTTTTGTAAAGAGCCATGCTGGCTCTATGCTAAAGACTTTGGCTTTTTTTTAATTGTTTTGCAATTTATTTTTTTATACATATATAATTTTTTTGTAATTTTTTTAATATATGAACTAACATCAAACAACAAATTACTTTATTATAAATGCGCACCAAATTTATTTAATTCAAAAGCTTGCAAATATTCAAGAAACAATACACCTATATTTCTATGCAAATAGGCACCTTGAATTAAATCGCTCCTCCCAAATATACCGTACACAGCCACCTTAGATTGTACAGCAGCCACTATAGCTGAGTTGCCAATTAAAGAGTCAACACAGCAACCACAATAACATACGCAGCTCACAAAGGATGACTTCTATGGTGTTGGGCGATGGCTGCCTTTATGAAAGTAACTCACGACATGCTTCAAAGATGTACGCAACCATTGGTGACTACTGCGATTTGCATAAAGGAAACGACACTTTAAGAACAAACCCCCAAACTGATCCACTCGCATTCACACACAAATCTGAACACAATTCATTGGCAATGAAAGCCAATTCACAGTGTATATGACACTAGAAGAAATTCGCAGCTCTTCAAAGCCCTTGTTATTCCTCTTCAAAATCCATTTTTAAATCAAAGATCCATAATAAAATCAAATTTGGTTTACAACAGCACCAAATTTGCAGCCATGAAAATCAGAATTAATTCTCAGAATCCAGAACACAATTCACAACCAAACCAGTGATTCAAAGTCCAAATATAGGGAGGAATCAGTCCTCAAACCCTAGTTGAAGAACTTCTCAACAATATTCACCATCAAATAAAAGCCAAGTCATAGAATGAGGTTCGAATTCTCATAAAGTTGTATATATAATATTTTTCCAAAGCTTCTCAATGATATTTTTCATTTAAAAGCCACTTTCTTTATGGTTGCACATTTGAAATATAATAAACTATTATATTTCTCTTTACTTTAATGCTGAAAATGACCCTTTCATTAAAATAATGCTATTCTGACACATAGGGTCCCTGTTTTATGAGCTCAAGATATAAAACTACTCAACTCGGTTCCAACGAGCTATAACAACAAGGTGCCCAATAGACAATCCCAATAAAAATAGCAATCTAAGCCAATTTGATTAAATAATAATCAAAATTCACCCATCTTGCAAAAATGACTGAAGAAGCATCAAAATCAAAATCTGACAGCACAAGCGTGATCCTAATGATGAAAGGCGACGAATGAACCTGATGGAGTGACTTTCTAGAAATAGACACTCCCTCCAAGAATCTTGGAGCCCAAACTGGAAGCCGAAAATAAAATCAAAGAGCATCATTTAATTCCTCTAAATCATCTGAGCTCATCGGAACCAAGTGTTGACTTACTATAAATAGTAAGTCCCTCAAAATAGGCCGAAACCCACATCAGGGCACTCTACTCACCAGTATTAGCCTACAAGGACCCAATGATAGGCTAAATCTAATAACATAGATGCTCGCTCAAAATGGGGACATTATAGTCCTCCTTCCCCAAGATTGCTTGTCCCCTAGCAATCACCAGAAACCAATGCAACACAATACTCCACTCGGATCCCACAAATAGACATGTATAATGTCCCTGTCATCACCAACTAGCTCATGTAACATCATTACCAGTACAACTGACTAAACCTGCCAAATTGAATCGAATCTGACAATAGATGTCCCAAGAGTGACTATCTCATAGGGAAGCAACTCGGAAGGCTGACAAAGCTTGCTTCCTAAAACTGCAAGGTGAGCTGTCATACACGATGTCTAGACCATGCCCAACTAAATTGTGCATCTGAAAGGGGTCATGCACATGAAGGTCAAAAGTTAAACCATATGTACTCGGCACCATGTACACACCCCAAAACTCCTCTGCGAGCTCTTTCTGAAATCCTGATACACTAGAATGATCCCAAACTCTGAGTAGAAGCCTACCAGGAAGACTATCCTCCACACTTCTACTACTCAACTCTGAACTCAACTTCACCATGTCCAAAGTTTTGAAGCCAATCTATGAGACCTGCCCGAACTACAGTAGTAATCCTGACATCACTCGGGTCCAGAAGAACACTGAACTCACATCCATTTGTACAGTGGAGATAAGAACATCCAAATGCATCTATATCACAACTACTATCTCCATCCTCAGCTAGGATCCCATGGATGTGTTGTTTCTGCCACCAATCCAACTTGCAGCCACTGATCCCATCTGCTGCATTGTCTATGGTTGACAGATTTGAAAGAAAAGCATTAATCCTTTCCTGATTTTGTCTAAGCTTTTCCATACTTTCCATCATGGCATTCGATTGCTTCCTAAGATTAACCATGCTATTCAATTGCTTTCCCTATTTACTAGTTTTCCTATATTTATCCATAACTGAAATAAAGCTAGAGTGTTGATCACTCATATATCAAACGAGGGAACTCAAGATTTCCAACCCTGCAGGATGGCAGGAAACCACTCTGATACCACTATAAAGAGCCATGTTGGCTCTATGCTGAAGACTTTGTCTTTTTTGAATTGTTTTGCAATCTTTTTTGTTTTTTTATACATATATGATTTTTTTGTAATTTTTTTAATATATGAACTAACATCAAACAACAAATAACCTTATTTCAAATGCTCGCCGAATTTATTTAATTCAAATTCTTGCAAATATTCAAGAAACAATACATCTATTTTTCTATGCAAATAGGCACCTTGAATTAAATCGCTGCTCCCAAATATACCATACGCAACCACCTTAGATTGTATGGCATCCACTATAGCTGCATTGCCAATTAAGGAGTCAACACAGCAACCACAATAACATATGCAGCTCACAAAGGATGACTTCTATGGTGTTGGGAGCCAGCTTCCTTCGTGAAAGTAACTCACAGCATGCTTCAAAGAAGTACGCAACCATTGGTGACTGCTGCGATTTGCATAAAGGAAATGACACTTTAAGAACAAACCCCCAAACTGATCCACTCGCATTCACACACAAATCTGAACACAATTCGTTGGCAATGAAAGCCAATTCGAAGTGTATATGACACTAGAAGAAATTCGCAGCTCTTCAAAACCCTTGTTATTCCTCTTCAAAATCCATTTTTAAATCAAAGATGCATAATAGAATCAAATTTGGTTTACAACAGCACCAAATTTGCAGCCATGAAAATCAGAATTAATTCTCAGAATCCAGAGCACAATTCACCACCAAACCAGTGATTCAAAGTGCAAATATGGGGAGGAATCAGTCCTCAAACCCTAGTTGAAGAACATCTCAACAATATTCACCATCAAATAAAAGCCAAGTCATAGAATGAGGTTCAAATTCTCATAAAGCTGTATATATAATATTTTTCCATAGCTTCTCAATGATGTTTTTCACTAAAAGCCACTTGCTTTATGGTTGCACATTTGAAATAAAATAAACTATTATACTTCCCTTCACTTTAATGTTCAAAATGACCCTTTCATTAAAATAAGGTTATACTAACACATAGGGTCCTTGATTTATCAGCTCAAGATTTAAAACTACTCAACTCAGTTCCAACGAGCTATAACACCAAGGTGCCCAATAGATAATCCCAATAAAAATAGCAACCTAAACCAATTTGATTAAATAGTAATCAAAATTCACCCATCTTGCGAAAATGATTGAAGAAGCATCAAAATTGAAATTTGACAACACAAGCGTGATCCTGATGATGAAAGGCGATGAATGAACCTGACGGAGTGACTTTCTAAAAATAGATGCTCCCTCCAAGAATCTTGGAGCCCAAACTGGAAGCCTAAAATAAAAACTGAGAGCATCATTTAATTCCTCTAAATCATCTGAGCTCATCGCAACCAACTGTTGACTTACTATAACTAGTAAGTCCCTCAAAACAGGCCAAAACTCACATCAGAGGCCTCTAATCACCAGTATTAGTCTACAAGGACCCAATGATAGGCTAAATCTAATAACATAGATGCTCGCTCAAAATGGGGACATTATAGCCTCACAACCATGGCAACAGGCATGGAGACTACAACCACCACCATATCAACCTTATCCGCCACAATCGCAATTTTCACCACCCATGATCAACCCATATCAACAACCACAACAATTTCTTCCACCTATACCTTCCTCATCTAGTCCATTATCAAATCCATCTAAGCCACCAAAACCCACACCTATGCCAGCTCAACCAACTACAAATAGTAATAATAATAAGTTGGCCCGAGCTGTATATAATAATGAGGCAACAGGATATCCAAGCTATCATGTCAACTCTATTGAAATAGATGGAGTTCAATTATGGTCAGGTAAGGGTCTCCAAAGTCCCACCATCCCTAAAATTAATGATTCATTTGAAGAACCTGAGGAACAACAAGTAAAAGAACCTCCATATCCTAACCGTTTGCAGTGCGAACTGATACAAAGGGAAGTCTCTCAACCTGAATTTGATTTTGTAAATAAATTACGTAATGTTAATATCAAAATTCCTTTGTTGCAATCTATCATGGACATTCAAGTATACACAAAGACACTTCGTGATTGTGCACTCGTAAGAAAAAGTAGGATCCAAATACTATCCAATTCATTGGGCAACTTGCTAGCCTCATGATTGGAAAGCTAACAATTCCTAAGTATGCTGATCCAAGAAGTCCTATGATCAATGTGTGTATCAATAATGTTGCCATTCCTAATACACTTGTTGATTTACGAGCTGCAATTAATGTTATGACAAATGAAACAAGGGAAAAATTATCACTTAAGGGACTTAGACCTTCTCCCACAATTTTTCAAATGGCAAACCGTTTATTTTTGGTCAAACCAGAAGGTGTGATTGAAGATGTAATTCTTTCTATTGATTTGTGGGAATATCCAACTAACTTCATGATTTTGCATCCAAAAGTTAAACTGGGGGGATACCCCCTAATCTTGGGACAACCTTGCTTGGCTGCTGCAGATGCGTTCATCAATTGTCTATCAGGTAAATGGTAATTTCTAATGGGGAACAAACAAAACAATTGGCATTATATCCTCCAGCGCAACCCTTGTTGGAGATAGAGGATCCAAAATGGGTTGACAGTGATTTAAATTAATCATTGCCAATTCTGACAATTGAACAAACACTTGATATGGGGGAATGTTCTAAAGATGATATTCTTGTTAATTTTCTCCAAAATAGATTTACATCTAATCAAGTCTTGGAACAGATGGTTCTTTCTTCAAGGATGAGTAATAATTGTCCTTTTGACAATTTCCAATGGTAGATAGTTCACAATCTATTCAACACTTTATTACATTACATCAATTGCTAGCTCATGATTGTTTGTACAATCCATTTTTGTCCTTGGAAAATTCTAGTAGTGCAACATCTACTTCACAAGTCTTGGCTCTTAATTCACTTACACAATTTGAAGCTACGGAAATCTTGCCTAGACGTACACTTAATATTAATCCACATCTAAGCACTAAATAAATTCAAGACCTCATTGAAATGCTTAAAACTCAAAAAGATGCATTTGCATGGGAGTACCAAGATATGTGTGGCATTCTCCCTGATACTTGCACACATCACATTTACATAGAAGGTAGTCATCCAATTAGGCAACCACAAAGGTGACTTAACCCAGCATTGTGTGAAATAGTTAAAGAGTTAAAAAAATTATAAATGTAGAATTCATATATCCAATTTTGGATAGTCAATGGGTCTCTCCTCTTGTTGTTGTTCCTAAGAAAAATGGTAAGTGGAGAATTTGTGTTGATTATAGAGCACTTAATAAATCTACTAAAAAGGATCATTTTCCCTTACCATTTATTGATTAGGTGTTGGACACTCTTGCAAGTAAAAAGTTTTTTTCTTTCCTGGATAGCTTCAGTGGCTACAATCAGATCCGCATCACACCTAAAGATCAGGACAAGACAACTTTTACTTGTCCTTGGGGTACTTTAGCATATAATGTGTTGCCTTTTGGGTTATGTAATGCCCTTGCCACTTTTCAAATGGCAGTTTTGAATATTTCTGCAGATCTTGTACATGATTGTGTTGAGGTGTATATGGACGATTTCACTGTCTATGGTGACACTTATGATGAGGCAAAGACAAATTTACAAAAAATACTTAAAAGGTGTATTGAAACTAACTTGTCCTTAAGCCATGAGAAGTGCCATATCCTCATGACTCATGACAAAAGGGATTGTACTTGGTCATTATATTTCCTCTAAGAGTATTGTGGTAGACCCCAAAAATATACAAATCATTAAAGACCTACCTACAATCTCTAGTCAAAAAGATGTTTGAAGCTTTCTAAGTCATGCAGGGTATTATCATAGGTTCATCCAGAACTTCAGTAAAGTTGCCTTGCCTCTGTTTGCCTTGTTAGCAAAAGACGTTTTCTCTTGGACACTAGAATGTCAAGAAGCCTTTGAAGCCCTTAAGACCAAACTTGTAACTGTACTTCTACTCAGAGGACCAAATTCGAAATTACCTCTTCATATTCATACTAATGCTTCAAATTGTTCTATGGGAGTTGTGCTTGGGCAGAAAGTTGATAATCTTTTCTACTCCATCTACTGTATCAGCAAAAACTTCATTGGAGCAGAGGCAAACTATACAGTAACTGGAAAGGAATTTCTAGTTGTCGTTTATGCAATCAATAAGTTTCATCATTATATCACTGGGTTCAAAGTATTTGTTCATACTAATCATTCTGCGAATCGATATTTAATGAAAAAACCTATTGTGAATGGTAGAGTAATAAGATGGTTTCTTTTACTTCAAAAATTTGACATTACTAGATAAGCTTGGTCGTGAGAATGTGGTTGCAAACTTTTTTGTCCAAGTTACAACAACGGGATGAGACAAAACCAATTGATGATGCTTTCCCTAATGATCATATTTCTGCTATTTCGGAAAAAAGCTAGTGGTTTGCTGATATCGCAAACTATCTTGTCACATATCGATTTCCACCACATTTTTCTCCAAGGGAACATCAAAAGCTAGTTGGACTCAGTGGTCATAGACATGGATTGATGAATTACTCTTCTGCACAGGGATTAATAATGTCATGTGCCAATGTGTGCCTAAAAACAATGTCTTCGTCATACTTCGTGCATGTCACATTGAGCCCTACGGAGGAAATTTTTCTGCCCAGAGAACTGCTACAAAGATTCTTACTGCTAGATACTATTGGGCTACAATCCATAAGGATTGTAAGCCTTAAGTTCATCATTGCAATAAATGTCAACATATGAGTCGTCCCACACACTCTGATGAGATGCCTTTACACCCACAACTGTCTATTGAGCCCTTTGAGAAGTGGGGCCTTGATTTTGTTGGTCCGATCAACCCACCATCAATGAACAAGGAATATATTCTTGTTTGTACAGATCATGTCACTAAGTGGGTTGAAGTTGTTCCTTTGAAACATGCAAGGGAAACCAAGGTAGCTGATTTCCTCTATTCTGAGATCTTTACAAGATTTGGTGTTCAACAAGAGATAGTTACAGATCAAGGACCTCAATTCACATTAAAGCTCATTTTTGCATTGGTACGAGAGTATGAAATCCAATATCACAAGTCCTCGTTGTATCATCCTCAAGCCAATGGGTAGGTTGAAGACACCAATCGAGAGATTGAGAACATTCTTACCAAGATAGTTTCTCTTCATAAGTGTGATTGGGCTGCATGACTCCTTGAAGCTATATGGGCCTACCATACAGTGATGTCCCCTATCTCATAGATCAAATTTGATAAATACACAATGAAAATAACTTAAATAAATAATATATTATTGACAATAATATATTATTAGTTATTTATATAATAATTAATAAATTAATTAATGAATGAATAAAATAATAAAATAATAAGTTATATAATAATGAAAAATATAATACATTAAATAAAAATATATTATTAATATAAAAATATATATTACTCATATAGATAAATGATATAAGAATATATTATTAAGATAGTATAAATATATGATTGATATATCATTATAAATTATAAAGAATGAGAATTTAATAACTAATAATAATAAAATATAAATAAATAAGTAAATAAATAATATAATATAAATTAACTAAATCTAATGAAAGGTCAAGAGATATGTAATAAAGAGATGTGAATCCTTCAAAATAAGATATAAAACGGAGGAGAGCTCATTTGAAAAAAGAAAGAAAAGAAAAGGAGGGGGTAAAAGAAGGATTAATGGAAGAGGAAAGGAATGTGAAGAAAATAAGGAAGTTACCTTTTCAAAAGATAGAATTGATGAAAGGATGTGACTCTTTGAAATTGTTTTAATTATGAATGGTTGTGACTCTTCAAAAATAGTTTTAATTATGTAGTGTTGTGAATTTATGAAAGGATTATAATTATGAAGGGTTGTGACTTTTTGGAAGGGTTTTAATTATGAAGGGTTGTGAATTTTTGAAAGGATTTTGAATATAAAGGGTTGCGACTTTTGGAAAAGATTCTGATTATGAAGGGTTGTGATTTTTCGAAAGGACTATGATTATGAAGTGTTGTGACTTTTGGAAAGAGGGTCAATTATGAAGGGTCACAACTTCTCTTGAATTTGATGAAAATGCGTGACTTTTCAATCATATAGGTGGACAAACACAATCTATTAAGACCATGTGCAATACATCTATTCTTGGAATCAATCGATACACGATTATAATAGCAAACTAGGATAAATGATATGAAAGGTCATTACAGTGGTATCAGAGCATGATCCTGGCAACCTACGGGGTAAAGGAGGATATATGAAAAATAATTCATATGAAAGAAGAATGTGGAAAGTCAATAGAGTTTTGAAGCAGTTCAATCATAGCCGCAACAACAATCTAAGAAATTGGTAATGTATACATAGTAAATATGTATATTTATGTAAATAATTTTTATAATCATTAATAGATTATTAAGATATAATTTAAATGAGGGGAAAGGATGCAAATCAAGGTGGAGTAGAGCCCCAAACTATATCTAAATGTTCACTTAGAGGTCCACAATACCCCTACTCCCATACAATCTAGGGCTCTGACAAAGAGTTCCCAAAACCCACAAGACAAGATTTGGTCTTCAACCCAATCTACTACACCCTTAAGGCACTAAACTCACACAACTTAGAACTCGTTGATCCAAGGATGAAAAAGGGTTCTAACAATGCTAAGCATCCATATTTGACACAATGGAGCACCAATCCCACACCAATTTACTACTGAGACACAATTTGACCACCCAAGCCTATATAGGGCTACAAGGAGAATTCCTGAATTGTTAAGGGCAAACTACTTGGAACTCCACCAAGACAAGGCTTAACCACCCTCAAATACTCCAATTCACCTATCAACAACACCCTCCAAGTTTGGGCTTTTGACCAATCCCCAAACACCTGCTGTCCTCAATTCCCTCCTAGGCCTAATAGGGCTAATAGGCCAAATTAACAAAGGAAGTGTCTCAAGTTTTTATCACCTTCCAATCTAACCTATTGGAACACTTGTGAGATCACATAAAAAGACTAAATCCAAAGATTTAGGTCTCCATTTCACCCCTGGTCCGAGTTGTGCATTCAAACCCACAATTCTGGAAAGTCACATAGAGATGCCTGTCGAGAGGGTTTAATCATTTCTCCTTCCACCATTGGCTTCCCAATCTGAGACCTCCAAAATCATAGAATACATCCTCCATCCTTTCTTTCCACCAAGAATCAGATTTTTCCCATGGTGGAATCTCCTGGAAAGAGGAATTTTGTGCTGAAACCCTAGGTAGGGCCTTCCTGTGACCAGTGAACACACAAAATTGGATTACTTTCGTTCTAGATTGTTTCAGGACTTCAAACCAATTGCAAATTCTTCATAGGACACGAGACTAACTTCTAGACTCCTTTAATGGCACATGTGAGACCGTACAAGTCCGTACACTTTGAAAACACGGTCTATTTCTCAGGAAATCAATGAATTTTTATTGAAATCAGATATCAAATCTTCTCCAATCCTTCATCTAACCTTGGATTGAGGTTTTTCAACCCGTTTATACAATCCCCAATCGGTTCCAACCAACTGAGGTGGTTGTGAATGTTGGGATTCAAAAATGACAACTTTTTGAAAAGTTGCACATTACAACATTGACAACATTGACAACTTTTGCCAAAGTTGTCAATTGTCAATCAAACTCACTAATCTCTATCCTAGACTCCACCTAGGACCTTAGAGAGGTTAAAATAAACTATTTCAACCTTTTCTTAGGCCAACTAGACTATCCTAGTCACCTAAACTATTTTAGCCCTTCACAACCTAATTGTCCAATAAATGGCTAAGGTAGACAACTAGGTTTATAACAACACCTATTGTCACCTTGCCTTACAAAATAGGACTTATTGAAAACATTGGATTCAATATCCAACTAGTATCTTAACCCTTTATATTTGGGTCACTTGATGCACTAGCCATGGATGAATTTGAGGGTGCTCCTGCACCATACTCCCAGGGTGCAATGATCTCAAGTCCTCTTGAGATGAGGTCTTGCAAAGTTGATCCATGCTTCTGAATCTCCATCTCATCCATCCATACTGATTCTTCTTCAGGACTTCCCTGCCACTTCACCAAGTACTTCTTGTAAACATTCTTCCTTGTTCTCTTGATGATCTTTGTGTCCAAGATCCTTTCAAGCTTCTTTGGTTCATGAGGGAGTATTCCTGCAACATCCTCTTCTAGTTCTTCCACCTGCACATCTGATCCTGCATTGACATCACCTTTGTAAGGGGTTAGATCACAAATATTAAATATAGGGGAGATACCAAGATGAGAGGGCAACTCAATCTCATATGCATTCAACCCATGCTTTTTCAGCACTAGACAGGGTCCTACTTTCTTCATGAGTAGTTTAGTGTGCTTTCCCTTAGGCAATCTTTCGTTCTTCAAGTGTGCCCACACCAAGTCTCCAACCCGTAACTAAACATCCCTCCTATGATTGTCTTTGGCTTGTTTATACTTCTCTGCACTTTTTTCAAGTGCCAACCTGTTTATCCTTAATCCGCTTAGGGTGTCGGTAAGGAGTAATCATAATGGGCTTAGTGCCCTCCTCTAACTCAATAATGTGCTCAATTCCTCTATCAGGTGGCCTGCCATGTGGTAAGTCACTAAACGCTTTAGAGTGTTTAATTCTAAGCTGCTGAATATCAGGGTGATAAGCTGGCTTGTCTGTACTATCCAATGTAGGCGACATCCTACACTCTGTTGCCCAATCGACTATGTCATCATGTCGTACTAAGTGTTGCATACGACTGAAAGAAATCAACTTCAGATTACTATTCTTGATGACCTTAAGAATTTGTGTTCTACCATCCTTAATGAACCTCATCTCCATCCTCTCAGTGTTGATGTAAATGTCCTTAAGAGTATGCAACCAACTCATACCAAGTACTATATCAGTGCTGCCCATGTCTACCACATAGAAATCTGTCTTAAAAGAATAATTGTTAAACTTCACGGGAAGCTCAGAAATCATCTTGTTACACCTAAGGGTGTAACCATCAGCCACCTATACAGTCCCTCAGAGTCTTCTGTCTTAAACCCTCTCTTGGCAACCAAACGTGAATCAATAAAATTATTTGTAGCACCTGTATCAAAGAGAGCAATGGCACGCTGTCCTGCCAACAGTCCATGCATCCTAAAAGAACCTTCCTTTCTCATGCTAGAAAGGTAAACGACCTTGAAGTCAGAATCATCTACCTCCTCATCATCATCACCTGAAGCCTCATGTGTATCATTCCCATAATCAGTTGGCTGTCCAGAAAAATCAGAACAATCCTCATCATCATAGAACCACTCCATCATCTTATTTTTATCCTTAGGCTTCATAAGGCAATCATGATTTGCATCATAAGGCCCTCTGCAATGAAAACATAGTTTTTTCCTCTTTAGATCATTTAAAGTTTCTTGATCTAAAGGGGCTGCCATAGAACACTTAAAATCAGCTCTATCATCTTTCTTAGGAGCTGCCCTATCATAGGATGTAGTAGTAGCTTTCGAAGAAAACTTGCCTCATGGTGTAGATAATTCAAGATTTCTTTCTTTTTTTATGGCCTCCTGCAAGGTACGTGGATCCAAGGACTTAACCCACCCTCTAAGTGGCTCAACCAAACCCTTAATGAAAAGCATAACTCTCCTCCTCTCATAGATATCATAAACTATCATGGATAGCCATTGAAACTTGTTGATAAAGGCCTCAAGGCCACCTATCTATCTCAACTGAGCTAGCTCTCTGAAATAAATCTCAGGGTCTTTCCTATCAAACTGCTCTATCAATCTGTCAACAAACTCCTAATAGTAAACGATTTGATTGTGACGTAAAGACACTAGCCCATGGTACCACCAATCATGAGCTACTCAATCCAAGTACAACACAGCAAAGCGGATGGCATCCTCTTCAGTCATGGGACGCAATGATAAGTAAGTATCGAGCTTATGAACCCAAGCTCGTGTCGTAACCTAGCCACTGCCATCAAAGTGGGCCAAGGTCATCTTCCTAGCTGCCTCACGCAAATCTGTCTGTCTAGACCTCTGTCTCTCAGGTGCAAGCCTACCTCTAGTGTGCTCACGCTTCTGTGTAAGGAATCTATCAAAGTTCAAATTCTGCTTGATGGCGTGTGGTAGAGCATCCCACTCTGCGTAGTGAGCAACAACATCATCTACAAATGGCGCGGCCTCAGTCTCAATACTAACCGCATCAATCTCAGGTCTCAGAAAAGTGGGTCGTTGCGGCCTGTCATAAGCACCTGTACATCTAGTCCTGTCAATCCTATCATCAACTCTGATCCAGTCCTCAGCTCTAATCCTTTCACCATCCCTAGACCTGTCATCTGCTTTGCACTTGTGTGAACTGACAAAAACACTCCTAGCACCTCTCTCTCTGCCACGGTCGCCAGGTAGTGCAATGCGTTGTAAACTGTCAGATAGCTACTGCAAAACATTAGCAACATGGTGTTGACCATCTTCAAGATTTCTTAATGCATCCCTAGCCTCTCTATCAATATCAGAACCGGTGTCGGCATCTCTATAACCTGTACCACCTAAACCTTTTGAACCACCAACACCCCTGTCACCAAGGCTGCCAAACTGTATCTCAGCCCCTCCATCACCAGATGGAGAATTATGACCTTTGCGGGTGTAGTGCATACCGGGTCTGAATCTATATGCCATGTTGAACCCCAATTCCCTGTAGGCTGGCAGGAAACCGCTCTGATACCACTATAAAGAGCCCTGCTGGCTCTTTCTAAAGAATTTATATTTTCCTCGTTTTGTTTGGAAGTTTTGCAATTCTTGACTTAAGTTTTAATAAATGATTGACCCAGCAATAATAATATCAATGATAATCTCAACTCAACCTCCAATGTGAAATTAAGTTGCAACTAAAATAATTCCATACAATGATATTAAGCTGGAAAGAGCATTTTTAATTATAAACAACTGAAAGTTGACGTGCACCTTATAGTAATTACTGTAAGGCAATTTGCTGTTGTAAATAGTCAAAACACAGTCTCTTGGGATAGATACGCTACCAGCTGTTAAAATGCCACCTCCAAACATGAAATGCGGCTTCCAAGGATTAGATGCACTCTTCCAAAAAGTGATCACAGTCTTCAGTGAATAATGAGAGTGACCACCACCAGTATTAATGTGGCCTCCCAGCTAGGTCACAGCCCATGAAATTGAATTCGCAGCCATATAACCCTCAACGTGAGCCACAGGAGAAATCGCACCAACACTTAATGGCATACAATATACTGAAAAAATGCTTGATATTGAACTTTTTTTGGTATACAATAGCACCAAAAATGTATCAGGATAATCAGAATGAATTCTCTGATGTTCAGAGCACAATTCACCACTTCAATCAATGATTCAAAGTGCAAAAGGAGAGGAATTAGTCCTCGCAAACCCTTGTGAAAAAACTCTTCAACAATAATCACCATGAAATTAAAAAGTAAAGCCAAGAATGAATTTTGAATTCTCCTGGAGACCATGGCCAAGAGCCAAGAGCCAAGAAGAGAAGAAGACATTCAAGGATCTTGCATGCAAACCCTAGTGACAATATTCACAGGTAGTTTTCAGTTTTTGCAAAAACCCTAGTTTCTAAAGGTTAGAAGGGTTTTGTCATGGTGGCTCCAAGGGTTATCGACATTGTTGACAAGACTAGACCAGAATTCAAGAAGCATCCGTACAAGGCAAGGGAAGTAGAGCCTTTCCTCTGATTACTAACGTTTGTATGCTCATTGTTCAATTTCCACTTCTCATCTTTGATATTCTTAGAATCCTCAGCACAAGCTCCATTCTTCTTTATCTCAGGAGTGTCTGTAAAAGCATCTAAGTTTGAGTTCTGACTCCTTTCAAGTCCAAGACCACCTTTATCCTTATGGGAATTTTGGCTATTAAATATTTCATCAAGTGTTGGAGCTTTTCTTGAATTTTAGGTCTTTATCAAACAGATCCTTTTCTTTCTCCAAATCTTTCCTTAGAGAGACTATCTCTTCTTCAAGTTTGGAACATTGAACTGACTTGTCATTAAGTTCAGTATTCAGGCAATCAACAATTCTCTTTCCTTCGTCAACTTAAACTTTCAAATTGGTAATTATTTCTTCTGACTCTTTGAGATGTGTTTAGTAATTTGCAATTTTGTTTCCTTCCTCAACTTGAACATTCAAATTGGTGATTGTTTCATCTAACTAATTGAGTTTGACCTTAAGCTCTTTGTTTTCTTTCTTTGCTGCATCGAAATCATCTAGTGCAGATATGAGTTCTCCTTCCATGTCAACCACACAATCTTCTTCATTGAGGTCTATCATGCCCTTATCATCTTCTTGAGGATTAGGCAATGCACTAGGCCCCATGTGTTCCACTCCAAGATATACCATATCTATTTGTCTTGTTCAAAGGAGCCATGCTCTGATACCAATTGTTGAACACGGTGGAATACTAGGGGGGTGGGTGAATCAGTATCTTATTCAAAAACATTAAACTTTTCACAGCATGTTAGGTTAAAACCTTAGAAGATACTTTGTTTATGCTTTAGACAATTTCCTTCAAAACACAAGTAAAGTTTGAGACTCAAATGCTTATCAAAGATTCACTTATCTCCTTGCAAAATTCAAGATCCAACCTATATGATTGCACACCTCAAGACACTCGTAGCATAAGGAAGTTCATCATCAACTTCAGAAGATAAGGTACAACTAATACAACACATCCAGAGCACATCATGTCATGGTTGGCATCTATGATAACATTTCGACGGCATTACACTTCTGAATTGCTTCATTGCCATTGCTCTATGGTTGACATCAATGAAGCTGACTCCGAATCTACATTTGTACCAATCCATTTCTCTATATCTGTATCTGCACCAATCGATCTCTCTATATCTGCATCTGCACCAATCCATCTCTTTGCCATACAAATATATCATGAGTTGACATCAATGACAACATATTGCAACATGTCTTTCACAAAAAATACTCATACGAAACATCCTAGTTTACCCCCATTTTGCATTAACCTAGAAGACACAACATGTAAAGATTTGAGAATCAACAAGACAAAGGAATGTGAATCTGATATGAATGTTAACATTGTAAGTCTCCAGAATGAGGACTTCCTACCAAACATGTATTTTAAAAAACTCCAACAAAGTTTCAGTGCAGGATGAAAATGGCTCAAAAAGGATAAATCTTCATTTTCCTTTAATGTATTATGCTTTTTGGTTTCTATTTTAATATATTGCTTGCACATTTTCTGGACAAAACCTCTTCCAGGTCTGGTTGGAACCAAGAACAAAGGACTTTTTTACTATCTTCAAAAAGAAAGCATTATGGTTAGATTTTTTAGATAAATGCATTTTCCAAGTCAGAAATTTATTGAGATTCAACTTAAAGCATTGATTGACAGCACATATTCTAGAAAAAAGATATTTTGAGCAGTGACAAAATGGAATATGTCATACACAAAGATATGAAATAGAAGCTATAATAATAATAAAAGTTGGTTCCAATTTAATTAAAAAAGGGATTCGCAAGGGTCATACCATGTTTGAAGTCAAATGTATTGCGAGTGGCATATGTATCTTTAATCTTTTGGTTTGTCCAACTAATAAGTAATTTGTAATATATGTTAGCTTGTATTGTTAAACCTGGAGTTGAGAAACAGTAATTGTGTAAGTGCTTGCAAGTCAAACAAAATGAAAAAATAATTACTATCAGAATGATGGAAAAATCATTGCTACTAGGATGAGACAATAAAAGAATAAAAGAACATCAACTGACCTAAATCTTCAACCTTGAAATGACTGAATTGTACCAAATGCAAAATTATTGACCGTGGGATGAAAATTACTTCACCATGTTAGGAATGAATTCAGTTTTATCTTAAGTAGAAACAATAAAATTGAATACAGAGGAATGTAATATAAAATACAATTCAGAATAATGATCACATCTAGTATATATATGGACATTCATAGCCATGTTTATTGTACACAAATCTCAAACTTAATAAATGTTTTTTTCGTAAACTTGTTAAGTAATTTGACTTTCACACTAAAAGACTAAAAGTTAATTACTGGCATCTATAGTTTAAAATTTAAATACATTGGCTGAGGAAAACTGGACGGACCCAAATTTGACAAGAACTCAACAACTCAGAAAAAACTCACTAAAACACAGTAAAATTTTCAAACATTAATGTACACACATTTTTTTTACATAATTCTAAAACATACACATAAAACTGAATTTACTGAAGCCATAAATAGTTTTTCCGTCATTTATAGACCAAAAAAAATATATGATGCACATTATATGATTATAAATTGCAAATCCATACTATTATTTTTACAAGTTTTATTAATGGAAACCATGGGACCAAAACAAATTTTGCCTTTTTCTTTCTAAAACCAAAGTATGGGCCTGAGCGTGGTAGCCCCCAATTGGGCTGAGGAGCAGTGCCCCTTGTAGGGTTCCCACCCAGCCAAGTTTTGGCAAGGTTTTTGTTGAGTAACTCACTGAGACATTACCAAAACTCGCAGGTAAGTTTTTCTTTTTTACCAAGGGATTTCAATTCACAAGTACTTGTGAGTCAGCAAGTTTTCGTGTGAGCCTTTAAACTGTTTTTAGAATATGAAAATCATGATGTTATCTATAAAGATAGTTTTTAATGTGGACAAGGAAAACTGCACTGACCTTGAGACCGGTCAAAGTCTCAAGGGATGAACTATCTCTTGCGCCACCTCGTTTAACTAGCATTCTAGTGAGCTAGGGGATCAAGACACTAAATGCAATAAAGAGGATTACGACAACTAAGATATGAAATACAAGAAAATTGTAATAACTATATACTACTGACAGATAATAATATTTTGACTACAGGAAATGAAAATGCAAACCATAGAGACCGAACACTAAAACCTGGGAGCTCACTACCCTAGACACAAGTGCAGGTCGCGGACAACAGTGCAACGTGTGTTCGTCCTATACGGGCAAAGTACAGATTCCGAGCTACAATTACCGGGAAAAATAAGATAACAAAATTGACTAAAACCCAAAAGGAAAAGTACAAAAATGCAGAAACAAATGGACTAAATGAGTAGAATAACAAAGGAAGATAAAAGCAACTCACAACCCAGATAATGTCAAAAGGATGCCCAAAAAGCCAACCAGTAGCTCCGTCTCTTACTCTAACGAACCTGCACACACAAAAGCAATGAAAATGTTGGGGTGGCTGGTTGGAGACCTGCCTCAATCAAATCCCTGCTTTGG
Source organism: Chamaecyparis obtusa (assembly GCA_027943335.1). Taxonomy (NCBI): domain Eukaryota; kingdom Viridiplantae; phylum Streptophyta; class Pinopsida; order Cupressales; family Cupressaceae; genus Chamaecyparis; species Chamaecyparis obtusa. Next base: position 803,371 of record BSBK01001607.1, read on the forward strand.
TGTTTCAACCTCCACAGCAGCCGAATAGACACAATAGAAACAATGATAAATAACCGTATAGAAAATGATTGAGAATAATAATAATAATGCAAGAAATAGATAAGAAATGTGATATGCTATCAAGAAGACAAGTGAAAGCAAAGTAAAGAGACTCCCCAAAACAAGATGGAAGCCAAGTGATGGAGGCAATCGAGCCAATATGTTGCAAACTGTCCCAAGATGGTGAGATACTAGAGAACGTAATGGGAGAGTTGTGTAGACGAACAATGCTAAGAGAGAAAAAAGTGAGCGGCAAAGTTGTAGAATGCATGAAGAAGGCCAAATGAAGCTCGAAAATGGGGGTATAATGCAAGAATGTGAATCTGGGTGTCGGTGGGCAATGGAATTGGGAGTTACATTTGCAGGGTGGCAATTTGTAATGCTCCAACAGAAGTCTAAACATCTACAGAATTGCAGACGAGTGTGTGTTGCGCAAACGTCTTTTTGGCACATATGCGTCCTGTGTCGTCCAGGTCACGTGGTCGAGATTCTGAACAAGCGGTGACAAAGTAGGATAAGTGGACGCAGAGAGATAATGTGGAATTTCAAGTCTTAGGCTAAGGTAGGGGTGTTAATAGTTATGCAATGGCAAATTACACTAGGGTGCAAATTTGCAACACTACATTTTGCCTCCACTTTAGTGAGCATATCACAATATAGAGAGAGATGCGAGATAAAGTAAGTTGACTTCCCTATGGGGACTTTGTTCACATAGGGTTGCCACTAGCTTGGAAGCCTTGAATTGTTGATGAGTTGCATCCAATACGCAAGTTGTAGACAAGCGTGCTAGATGATGAAGACAACCTGTACAATGTAGACAAAAACCATTGATGGTACGCTGATATGGTTGGCAAGTTGTGTTATGCTAGATAGACATATGTTAGGGCGATTTTGATAGTGCACCGACATGCGTAGCAAAAGCTAAATAGGCATGTGATAGGGAGGTTTTAGATGGTGTGCCGACATGTGTAGCAAAAGGCAGATTGGCATGTGATAGGGCGGCTTAGACATGTGTCGACATGTGTAGTGAAAGCTAGATAGGCGTGTCATAAGGCGAGATTGAGACGAGATAGTAGATTAGCCCCCACAAAGGTAGACACAAAGATAAAAAATTTAGAATTTTGAGAGAAAAACCTGTGATGTAGAGACAACATGATGGTTAGATAAAAGACATTCAGATGACACAAATATAATAGCCCACCCTTAGAATGAACCATGTTGCTCAGAGTGGAGCATGAGACATTCTAAGGAGAGAAGATATTATGGCATGTCAACATACAAGATGTCACGGAATGTCACTTCCTAACGGGTGACACGTGATTTCCACAACATCTGCACAAATATAGGGGGATCCGATGGATTGGTGTCAAAACCCAAAAGAGCGATATACATGATCTCAGGGGATATTTCATCACTGCCAACCACAGCTCGGATCTGAAGAATAGCACACAAAGATAAAGAAAAATAAAAATTTGGGTCAACATGGAAGGGTAGCCTAAATGCCCCCAACACTTTGCATTGTCAGCAAATATCGAAAAATCAAGATACCACAAATAGAAGAAAAAAACAACTTATGGAAGAAGGTGCACGAAAGATAACCTCCTATTTCCAAGTACCAACAGAGTACAAGGGCCCTCCAGGAGGGAACAACACTAAAAGACAAGAAATGGAGAACACAAACAAACACGTTGTAATGTAAACATGCAGGAGTGGGTGCTACCTTCACAGGTCATCCACCAGCAGATCATCGTCCTCCCAATCTTGATCATATGGGGAGGGAGGTCGAGATTGCAATGGAACAACTATGATCGTAGCCCCAAGCGCCCCACCAACAGCTAGAGGCAACCTCGACATTCTCATCCAACAACCCCACTGAGGCAAGTGAGAAGGATAGTGTGAAAATCGTCGTCAATGTCATAATTTCCTCATGTGAGTCAAATAGATAAGCCTCATAACTTGCGGGCACCCCATGCTGAGGTGCAGATGTAGAAGATACCTAGTTGACCTCTACGGAAGGGGCGGAAACAAACTCAAGAGAAGTCGGAATTTTCTCCACTACGAGAACCAAAATGGAAAGGGGATCCGTCGGAGCAGACTTGCAACAACAGAACTCTTACATAGGGCCCTATTCGAACTTCCTCTTGAAGGATCGAAGCGAAGGCCTCCGACCCACTATAGCAGCCTTAAGGATGATGGGAAAGCTAGCATGGTGATCCTAGGATGGCGTTGTGTAAAGAACCTGCCTGGCTCTTTGCTGAAGGTAATATTTATTTCTGAATTTGCTTGCAATATTTTGTTTTTTGATTGATAATATTTGACTTCAAGAAAATTTCCAAAATTGAATAATATAGAAAACAATTTATTTCAAACTTCAACACTTCACCGAAAATGACCACATTCATCAAATTTGTTCTGATTTTCAGTTGTCATGTAACATAATAATTAACAAAGGGAAAATGAGCACCTTTTTAGAAAATATAACCAGCTGGAGATAAAACACAGCCCTCCAAGAATGCACGCAGGCTGTTAAGAAGTAAACACAGCTCTCCAAAACATGTGCGTGGGCTGCCAAGAAGAAACGTAGCCTCTCAATGATGATGCGTACGCTGCCAAGAAAGACACAGCCTTCCAAGAAAGTCACGCAGGCTGCTGGGAAGCAAAAAAAAAAAGCAGCTCCCTTAACTAATTCACAGCCACCACATAAATATCGTGGCTTTCAAATGTTGATTGGAATCACCAGTAGATACAACAATCTCCCAAACTATTGTATGAGCCTCTGAAGAAATCGTTCCAATATGCAAAATATCTGTGAAATAACTGTAATTGAATAACTCTTCACAATTCGGTATACAACAGCACCAAGTTGTACTTCCAGAATCAGAATTGAATTTTCAGAATTTCAGTAGCAAAATTCACCATCAACATGAGATGATTCAAATTGAAAAAAGTGAGGAATCAGTACTCAAACCCTAGCCTTATTTCTCCACTTCCAATCTTCAAAAAAAACATAAGTTCATGAATGAGGTTCGAATTCTCATAAGGTTGTATATATAATATTTTTCTATGGCTTCTCAATGACACTTTTCACTTAAAAGCCACTTGCTTTATGGTTGCACATTTGAAATATAATAAATTGTTATATTTCCCTTCACTTTAATGCAGAAGATGACCCTTTCATTAAAATAATGCTATTCTGACACATAGGGTCCTTGTTTTATGAGCTAAAGATTTAAAACTTCTCAAGCCGGTTCCAACAAGCTATAACACTAAGATGCCCAAAATAGATTCCTAATAAAAATGGCAACCTTAGCTGATTTAATTAAATAATAATCATAATTCACCCATCTTGCGAAAATGACTGAGGAAGCATTAGAATCAAAATCTGACAGCACAAGAGTGATCTTGATGATGAAAGATGATGAATGAACCTGACGGAATGACTTTCTAAAAATAGACACTCCCTCCAAGAATCCTGGAGCCCAAACCGAAAGTCAAAAATAAAAATTGAGAACATCATTTAATTCCTCTAATTCATCTGAGCTCATCGGAATGAACTGTTGGCTTACTATAAATAGTAAGTCCCTCAAAACAGGCCAAAACCCACATCAAGGTCCTCTAATCACCAGAATTAGCCTACAAGGACCCAATGATAGGCTAAATCCACTAACTCCAATGCTCGCTCAAAATGGGAACATTACAATCCTCCCTCCCTGAAATTGCTTGTCTCCAAGCAATCTCAGAAAACAAAACACAGAAGTCCACCTGGATCCCAAGGATGGTCATGGGTAATGTCCCTATCATCACTATACTCCTGTGAAGAAATCATCAGCATCAACAGTACAAACATCAACATCTGAGAAACTAAACTCAACACCCAAACTGAAGATGCTGCAACAGGATCGCCACGTGGGAGAAACTCAACCGAGAGTAACTCACACGGGAGTAACTCAACCAACAGACTAGACTTGCCCCCAATCTTCATGCCAACCAAACCATCATACCAGTCATCCAATGGATGCACTGAAGAACTCTGCAACTGGTAGATATCCTGCATGTGAGGACCAAATGTAAAACTGTAAGCACTCCTCACTGTGTACACCTCTGTAAACTGCTCAGCTAGGCTTGACTGGCCTCCTGTAAAGTCTTCCTGATAACCAGGTGTACTGATAGGATCCCTACATCATCATCATCGTACAACTCTTGAAAGGGATCATCACTGAGCTCAAACAACAGATTGTCATAAGTCATAAAGACATCCACATCAAATAAGGGATTGTTCACAAAGTGAACTGATCCCATCTGCTGATCTGAGCTAAAAAACTGCGAATTGTGAGAGACATGATGTGAAATCTGCTCTACCTAAATGGACTCATGTCTCTAAGAATCCTCACTATGTGCAATAAGTCCCTGTAAACTATGATCCTAGGACCTATCATCATCCAATAACCACTTTGAGTCATCATCCAATATCTGATATGATATACCAAACTCGTTGCAACATGAATCATCCTCATAGATAACATCAATAGTGTCCACATTATCAATGCCAATATCACCAACCTATAAAACCTCTGATATCACATGTCGCTGCCAATGTGACTCACTGCTGTCATAGAAATCAGAATTAGAAGAACTCGCATTTAGCATGCAATCCTGGAAACTAACACTCGCATCATGTGATTCAAAACCCATAGTGATATCCACAACATCCTCTACACTTGACCTGTCATCATCGACATCAATAAGCTCAAACATAGGACTGCTGTCATAAAAATCAGACATTGTATCGTTAGTAATTTCATTGCTACCAGTTGATGTAGGGCTGCCATCAATGGTGGCTATCATGTCATCAACATTCTCATGATCACAAGCTCCTGTCTCATGGAAATGATGAGACTCAATGCAACTGTCTTCAAGCAAGTCTGTCATAGCCTCATGCTTCTGAGAAGAGCCTCTAGAATGCTCTCTCTTCTGTGTCAGATACCTGTCAAAATTCAAATTCCTCTTAATTGCTTCTAGAAGAGCATCCCACTCTGCAAAGTGTGCCACCATGTCATCAACGAATGGTGTCGGCTCTATCTCTACACTAACTGTATCCCGCTCACGCCTCAAGAAAGTAGGACGAAGAGGCATGTCATAAGTACCAGTATGGTCAGCTCTATAATCACGCTTGTTCTCTACGCATGACCTGTGTGATCTGACTGAAACACTTCGTGCACCTCTGTCTCTAGTACGATCACCCAATAATGTGATACGCTGAAGAGTCTCTGAAAGCTGTTGCAACATGATGCTGACCATCTACAATATTCCTGAAGGCATCTCTGGCCTCCCTGTCAATATCATTCCCAATATTATTCCGGTTCCTGTCTCCTGTCTGTTCAATCTGTGGGCCTTGATCATTACCTTCGAGAGGTGGTGAATTTCTACCCCTACAGGTATAGTGCACTCCCGGTACAAATCTATCTGCCATTGCTAAATCCTCATACCCTTCAGGATGGCAAGATCAAAGCTCTGATACCACTGTAAAGAACTTGTCTGGCTCTTTGCTGAAGGTAATATATATTTCTGAATTTGCTTGCAATGTTTTGTTTTTTGATTGATAATATTTGACTTCAAGAATATATTTCCAAAATTGAATAATATAGAAAACAATTTATTTCAAACTTCAACACTTCACCGAAAATGACCACATTCATCAAATTTGTTCTAATTTTCAATTGTCATGTAACATAATAATTAACAAAAGGTAAATGAGCACCTTTTTAGAAAATATAACCAGCTGGAGATAAAACACAGCCCTCCAGGAATGCATGCAGGCTGTCAAGAAGTAAACACAGCTCTCCAAAACATGTGTGTGGGCTGCCAGGAAGAAACGTAGCCTCTCAATGATGATGCGCAGGCTGCCAAGAAAGACACACAGCCTTCCAAGAAAGTCACGCATGCTGCTAGGAAGAAAAAAAAAGCTGCTCCCTTAACTAATTCACAGCCACCACATAAATATCGTGGCTTTCAAATGTTGATTGCAATCACCAGTAGATACAACAATCTCCCAAACAATTGTATGAGCCTCTGAAGAAATCGTTCCAATATGAAGAATATCTGTGAAACAACTGTAATTGAATAACTCTTCACAATTCGGTATACAACAGCACCAAATTGTACTTCCAGAATCAAAATTGAAATTTCAAAATTTCAGTAGCAAAATTCACCATCAACATGAGATGATTCAAATTGCAAAAAGTGAGGAATCAGTCCTCAAACCCTAGCCATATTTCTCCGCTTCCAATCTTCAAAAAAAACATAAGTTCATGCTAAGTCACAAGGTTCGAGTTCGAGTTCGAGTTCGGCAACTATGAAATTCGGATTAAGTTTGGCAAGGTTAAAATGTTTGAAAAAAAATTCGACATTAAATTCGCCTTATATAATTTTTTTTTAAAAAGTATATCCAATAAATTAATCAAAATAATTTAACATTGAAAATAGATTTAAAACCATTATAAAATGTCACTTTTATAAAATATAAACCATATAATGTGACTTTTATAAACTAAAGCAATAGTAGGACAAAGAACATAATTTGATAAATTAAAATTAATATATAAAACATATTAAAGATTAATGTTTAAATAAAAAATTAATATCTAAAACTTATAAAATATTAAATTAATTTAAACCTGTTTAATATTAAAAAGTAAATTAAAACGAACAAAATTAAATATATCTTAACACAAATAACCAAAATAAAAACAAAAATGAACCCCAATAACCAAAATGTCACATTCCTCATTCCTCATTCCTTGGCAAGTCGCGACATGCCACAAGCAAACAGATGGTGCTTCTCTCCTAGGCGGGAAGTCTGCGTTGTGGCCTTTGGGCGATGTCGTTTTAGACAGCAACGACTGAGCACTAGGACTCCAATGGCGACAACGACAGAAGAGCTCCAGTGGTGACGACGGTGAGTTGCGACACTCACAGTCGCTGGACGAACACATTAACAGGTGTAGAAAAAATTTAGCCGAACTTTTCCGAATTTAATTAATTTTTTATAGGTTCGCTGAATTTTGAACCTAAAGCCAAAAATTCGGCGAACCTTGTGACTTAGAGTTCATGAATGAGGTTTGCATTCTCATAAGGCTGTATATATAATATTTTTCCATAGCTTCTCAATGACACTTTTCACTTAAAAGCCACTTGCTTTATGGTTGCACATTTGAAATATAATAAACTATTATATTTCCCTTCACTTTAATGCAAAAAATAACCCTTTCATTAAAATAATGCTATTCTGACACATAGGGTCCTTGTTTAATGAGCTAAAGATTTAAAACTTCTCAAGCCAGTTCCCACGAGCTATAACACTAAGATGCCCAAAATAGATTCCTAATAAAAATGGCAACCTTAGCTGATTTAATTAAATAATAATCATAATTCACCCATCTAGCAAAAATGACTGAGGAAACATTAGAATCAAAATCTGACAGCACAAGAGTGATCCTGATGATGAAAGATGATGAATGAACCTGACAGAATGACTTTTTAAAAATAGACACTCCCTCCAAGAATCTTGGAGCCCAAACTGGAAGTTGAAAATAAAAACTGAGAACATCATTTAATTCCTCTAATTCATCTGAGCTCATCAAAACCAACTGTTGACTTACTATAAATAGTAAGTCCCTCAAAACAGGCCAAAACCCACATCAAGGTCCTCTAATCACCATAATTAGCCTACAAGGATCCAATGATAGGCTAAATCCACTAACTCCAATGCTCGCTCAAAATGGGGACATTACAGGTTGGTCTGGGCTAGGTGGACATCATTACACTGGATACCACCTAAGTATGAAGCATGTTCACCGGCATGGAAAAGGGTGAGATGACGAGCAAAGTGGTGATCAGAGGTGGTTCCTACAACAAAGAGATGAAGACTTGGACCTGCTTGGTGCGACGCCCAATTCTCACTTCAGGTGCAGGGGGAAGTGAGACGGATGAGGTTGCAAGGCAGAATGTTGGAGTAGATGAGACATATGTGGGAGCAAGGCTAGAGGTAGAGGAAGAAGAAACAGGCTCAGAAGACACATTGTCCACCTTCACAGTGGCATCACATGCTAGGGCCCTCTCTTGACGACGATGCTTATGCTTGCATGCAAGCTAGTTCCATCGTAGATATGGGCCAAGCTAAGAAGCCTGCGGGGGTACAATGGCATCCTACTCCATGGGGGAGGTCATTGATGTTGTTGTTGGCAAAGAAGAGGGCCCCATTGATGGAGTAGGTGGCACTAACATAGGCACTACTAACTCAATCGCAGGTGTCGTTTTCCTTTTGGCCCTACAAGCGACAGGAGGAACTGACACCCTAGGAGGTTGAGGGGCAAGTGCCAAGGGTGATGGTGTGATCTTGGGAGTCTTCTTACTCTTACAATAAATGGCAGGACAAGGTATGCCCACAATGATGGGAATGGGAAAAGGCGAGCACACCCTAGGTTTGGGTAGCATAGGTGCCTTTCCTTTGTCCGCACTACATGCAAGCATAGGAACAAAAGGCACCACCGAAGCTTGTGAAACCTGAGGCGGACGAGAAGGCTTCCCATGGGCAGCATGCCCTGAGCCCCCGATGAAAGAGTAGAGGTCAAAGGACACATAGCCTCAAGGGATGGCTGAGCATGAGGAGCGGGAATAGGCGCAACAGATTTTAAGTTCAGTTTCTCCTCTTTGTATGTTTTATAAGCGAGGAATGACACATCCTATGAGGGATGTAGGGGTCCTACCAAAGTAGGCCAGAAATGATCAAGAGAAAATCCCTCACAGGCCACCAAGTGGCAGTAACTAGTATACTAGGCCGTGTGAATAGTGCCATCATGAGGAAACTTCAAGCATTTGTGTATGACCAAAGGGACATCTCCCATGGATGTCAATAAGGGGATACCTAGCTTAACCCTAAAGATGTTTGATTCAAGGATCACAACAAATGTCGAAAAGACCACCTTGGGTACTACCTAGACCGTCAAGGCAATGGACCCCAAAAGGGGAAGTGCCAACCCGTCATGCATCCTGATGGTGGTGGCGCACTCATAATATTTCACATGGTTCAAGCTATTCATGAACAAGACCTCTTCAGTGATAAGGTCAACCTGGCATGTAGTGCCAAACAAGACGCCTTTGACAAAGATGCCATTGATCAACATTAGAATATAGAGGGTAGCAGGCTCTCTGCTATACATCTCATCTAAAGGGGTAAAAGTGATGTTCATTTCAGACACCGCCTACGCAAGTGGCAAAATTGGAGTGACAGTCACCATCTCTATGAAGGGGTTGTCATTCAAAAAAGGGAGAGTTTGATGTAGGAGACCCTAGTTCAAGTCGGGTTCGCCAAAATGTGGATAGGGAAATGTGCATAGACCTCCAGACTAGTTCGTGTCTCAAGGGATGAACTATCCCTTGCGCCACCTCACTTGACTAGCGCTCTAGTGAGCTAGGGGATCAAGACACTAAATGCAATAAACAGGATTACAACTAAGATATGAAATACAAGAAAATTGTATTAACTATATAATATTGACAAATTATAATATCTCAACTATGGGAAATGAAAATGCAAACCACAGAGACCGAACACTAAAACATGCAAGCTCAATGCCCTTGACATCAGCACAGGTCGTGGACAACAACACAGATACAAGATAACAACACAGCACATTCATCCTATACAAATAGAGTACAGATTATGAGGTATGATTCCTAAGAAAACTAAGATAATAGAATTAACTAAAACACGAAAGAAAAAGTACAGAAATATAGAAACAAATGGACGAAATGAGTAGAATAACAAAGGATGATAAAAGCAAATCACAACCCAAATAGTGTCAAAAGGACACCCAAAAAACCAACTGACAACTCTGTCTCTTACTCCAACAAACGTACACACAAAAACAATGAAAATGTTGGGATGGTTGTTTGGAGACCTACCTTAGTCAGATCCCTATTATGGTGTTTCCACCTCCACAACAACCAAATAGGCAAGATAGAAATGATGATAGATAACCATATAGAATATGATAGACAATAATTATAATGCAAGAAATAGATAAGAAATGTGATATGCTATCAAGAACGCACGTGAAAGAAAAGGAAAGAGACTCCCCTCAACGAGATGGAAGCCAAGTGATGGAGGTGATCAAGCCAATGTGTTACAAACTATCCCAAGATGGTGAGAGACTCAAGAACGTAATGGGAGAGTTTTGTAGATGAAGAATGCTAATAGAGAATGAGTAAGAGAGTCAAAAGTGAGCCAAGAAGTGTGTAGAATGCATGAAGGCCAAATGAAGCTCAAAAATGGGGTTATAATGCAAGAATTCGAAACTGGGCATCAGTGGACAATGGAATCAGGCATTACATAACAGGGTGGCAATGTGTAACACTCCAACAGTAGTCTCCACGTTTGTAGATTCACGGAAGAGTGCACGATGCACGGACGTCTCCACGGCACACACACATCTTGTTTCATCTAGGTCGCATAGCCAAGATTCTGAAGGAGTGGTGACAAAGCATGTGAGTGGATGTGGAGGGATGATGTGGAATTTCATCTCTTAGGCTAAGGTAGGGGCATTATGCAATGGCGAATTACACATGGGTGCAAATTCGCGACACATGTATTCATATAAATTTTTCACATTATCTTAATAAAGTTAGCTAAACCCTTGTTTTCAACAAATTATGACTCATGTATTAGAATTTCATGATGTTAGTACTCTATATCATTATGTCATCCTTACAGGTTTAAGATTTTAAGGGTGTTTGTCATTAAAAGAATGGAACAATTCATAAAGTCTTGCTTGGAGAAGCATATTGCATGTTTCGTCTTCATTGAGAGATTGCTTTCAGCATAAGTCAAATAATGTTCAGTACAAAAAATCTATCGTGGACAATTGCCTAGAATACAACTGTAAATGACAAAATATTTCAAAGCTTTTAAAATATTTGCATCTATTAAAAGACATGGCATTCAAAACCATACTTTGAAAATTAATTGCAGAAGTGTCAACCTCTGAGGGGAAATTGAATTTGCATTCAAAATTAAATAATTGTAAGGCAGGAGATCAAAGAAGTGTTGCTATCAAGAAAAGTTAGGTCAAATTTGCAAGGTAAAAAGTCATTTGTCAGGGTGCACCTATACGAAGTGGACAAAGGGGACACGTTTGGAATTCACAAATGAGTACTTGTCCAAAGCAATAAGGCCTTGTTGGCTAAATATTTTGAAGGTAGTTGTAGACACACTACTTGCAAAATGGGATATTTAGACAGTGTATGAGAAATAATCTCTCCTCACAACTTAGGGGAAGCACCCTTCTTATTGCAACTAATTCAACTAAAACTTAACAAGAAACTCAAATTTAATCTAAAAATTAGGTGTTTCACATATCACTTCCTCTTTCTTCGGGAAGGATTTCACTTTCATAAAGATGCACTATACAAATTGAAGACTTTTTACAATTTCACCTCTAAGTACTAGTTGGGGCAATAATACCAATAAACTCAAAATCAACCGAAAGATTAATTGTTAAGCATACTGGTTAACTATAGACTAAAGAATATATATAAGCTCACAGACTTATACACTATCCTGAAATGGTTTTAAACTATGAAACAGCAATATGATAAGCTCAAAGACTTGAACACATGAAACTTCTTTTCTATCTTTATTGTCAATATGAGCCACAGCTCAAAGTCTATGCATTCACTCTTAACTAACTCAAATTGACAATTATAGCACAAAGTCTATACAAAATCAGATTTAAGACTCCTTATAACAGCACAAATAATTCCACAAGTCTCCTCAACTCAAGATTGAAAATACTCGCTTTTAATTCACTCAAAAATCAACTTGCACAAATTAAAGCAAATTTTGAACTTGCACAATTTCACCAGAGTTTTCTTGCAATGCATAAAGATTAATATTTACAATGAGCCCTCTTGTATTTATAGGAGAGGGGCTATGAGAAAAACATGGAAAACTAACTACCTAGGGTTGACTTATTCAACATTACAGTCCTGTGTAATGTGATTACCTGTAGCAAGATATGTAGTTGCGAATTTTTACTTTACATGTGACATTACATATGTAATTGCAATTTTATGCTTTACATGTAACCTATCAAAACTACATTACAAAATGCATGATGCAAAATAAACTAAGTGTCTAACAAGACATGACTCCTATTACATCAACCTTTATCAAAGAGATTTTCCTGTCACCAGATTACTAAGTGTTGAAAATCTTCAAACCTATACATGGGTGGGAACATCTGCATTCAATAACACTTTGACCTCTGCATTTAGTGGCATCAACAAATCACTGATTTTTGTTCTCACCCATGACTGGAAAAATGTTCACAATCCCTCTTATTGGTCCTCTACCACCTGCTTGGAAATCAGTCTTGAAAGCATTCTAATATTTATGAAACTTGAGTTTCATTTTTTTTCAATGTGTGATGGTTGGTCCTTCTGATTTGGATGAGCACCTGTAGCACTAAGATGTCGGTGGATCACATCTACAAGCTATGCTTCAAACAAGGTTGAAGTGAAAAGGTTACTTTTTGTGATCCATGGATGCAATTCGGGGATTTTGGGATGCACTGCAGAATTGACTGCATGTAGTTCAACTTGTAATAGTTTACGTAGTTGGACCAAAAAGTTCCTACTAAATGGGAAAAACATGAAACTTTAAGTGTAATCAGAGTTTTTGGACCCAACTACACTTAAGATTGCATGCGTAGTTTATTTGTAGTTCATCTCGCAATCAAGTAGAAAATCCCCGATTTGCACTTGGAATTGCTTTCTAAAAAAGGGTAAACTTGGATATTGTTGAAGATTTTAGATGCAACTGCGCATTTGACTTCATGTAACAGTACATGCAGTTGGTGTAAAAATCTCTAATTTTGGATAAACTTAGCATAGAGATTTTTGGGGTAGTTACACTTTTGATTACATGTAACAATACATGTAATGGGTCTAAAAAATCCCAATTTTGGAATTATAGTGGATTTGGAACAAACTTTTGTCGGGAATTTCTAAGGTGAATGCATATTTGATTACATGCAACAAAACATGTAATAGGTGCTTAAAATCCCGATTTGTGAACAAAGAAGGATTAAGGCAAAAATGTAATCGGGGATTTTTGAGGTGATTACATTAAAAATTACATGTGGAAAGACATGTAGTGAAATATGCAAAAGGTATGGAAAATCCTGAAATTCAAAGTGTGGGAGCATGAAAATAGGACTTTTAGAGGGTATCACATTTTGAATTTCGTGAACGGCTACATGTAGTTTTGGCATCAGGATTAGAAATCCTGATTTGGGAACATCATTATGGCAAATGCTGATTTTCACAAAGTATATGTATGCAAGTCTAGCAAACATTTTTGCATTTCTTATGTCATGGAATGAAAAGTGAATTTCTGATTTTTTGAATTGGTATCACAATGTTTTTTTGCAAATGATGGCATGTATATTGGGGATCATTATGTTGAATGCAAGCTGGAAGAATTCACTTGTTTGTGCTTTCAACCAAAATTAAACAACTCTTTTGCCATGATCATGAATACATTGTGAAAATGGAAATCTTCACATACAATTCTCTTTGAACCTCTTGAAAAAGTTTTGATAAGAATTTACAGAATATAAAAATAGAACAAAAACCCCTGAATATGGCTTTAAAAGCACCAAAAAAAGAATACAAATCTCGTTTTTGACAGAAAACATATTCATAAAACCATAGATCGCATAGTCGGTCTCGGAGAGTACTCGGCAAGCCCAATTTTTTTGACTCGACAAAGACTCGGTGAAAACTAAAAAAGTCCTATTATTTCTTATAAAACACCTTTCCTTTTTCGCAAAATTCAAATTACAAAATGCATCAAATGAGTTTAAAAACCATGAGGAAGTGTTCATTGTCAGACCTCCAGCACTGCCCTAATTCATCTCCTGATCTCAAACCTAGCTGGGCAGCGGCACACAGAAATTTCTATCACTTCTGTAGCACATCTATAGTCCTTCACAGCAATTTCAACCTACATTTTTGCATGCTTTTAATACATTGGTACCTATTCATCACAATCCCACTATTAGAGTGAACCAACATCATTGTATTTGCTGGAAACTGAACTCAGGAGTTGCACAAATCAGATCAAACATCTAAATAACTCCACCAAGAATTGATCCAACACGTCAGGCCTCCTATAGCCAGCAAGCAGATCCTTCAGGGACCTGCTGCTATTCCTTCATACTTGGGACAGTTCTGAGTATTGTTTGGAAAACATGTAGGTCTGTAACCAGCAACTGGACAACTAAATAAGTTGTGGACATTCCCACAGTTGTACAGAATATTTGTAGCACATGTTGGAGAGTTATCTGATGGTAATTCTTAAGCTAATTAGCTGAGTTCACCATACAACATTGTATATCTCTGACATTGTATAAAATATTAGTTGGTGAGGCTACAACTTCTGTCATGTTGATTTGACATCTGACCTAAACTTTGTTGTTCACTAAGGGATTTCCAGTGTTTTTCCCTTAATTACAGTTTGTGTCAGCATTACAAATGGTTTCAGTTGGTTTATGTTCAGAAAACACAAAGAAATCTCATAAAAAATACACAAATCTACATTAGATATATCACAATTTCTCACATAGTACCCATCGCAAATATTTGATTGTTCAATACACATTGATTACAAAATGACATCATCATACAAAGCTAGTTAGTGGAAACGAATACAATAGCTTACTACTAACTAATATCTATTGTGAATTATGATTATTGTATTTAAAGATCACCATCATTAATTTCATATTTAGGCAACTTAGACATTAAAAGTTTTCACGTCTTCCTCTTCCCCGCCCTAGAGAAATAATGGGAGATAGAGGGTATGGTCCTCATGCTCAAATCTTGCTCCCTGCTTGGTGTAGTAGATTGTGCTTGTGGCTCCACCATGCTAGTAGGTGGAAGTGGCTCCTCCAACATATCAATCTCATCTAATCCAATCTCTCCTGCTTCTGTTGCAGGCAAATCCTCCATAGCCTGCCTGTTGTCGGAATATTTGAATGTACCGGTTATTATATTAATAAAGTATTATGTTACTCTCGGTCGTTAGTGACCAAGAGGTTAGACAATTACGTCACGACGTTTCGGTCATGGCCCTTCGGGTAGTTTATATTCCCTCTCGGAGGATGGACACAGGAGATATTATTGTATTATCATTATGATATAAATGTTCTTGCCAGTCTGGAATGATTAATGAAAGTATTTATTATTCTATGATATATTCTGTGTTTATTACATTTCCTGTACTATGTCTGTGCAATACTAAGTTTACCCCAGCGGGCAAACATCTGGTGCCCTTGCCTAGACGTACTCAGGAAGAGAAGTGAGGAAAGGATTTATGCCCAATGTTTTAAATAAGGATAGAAATAAAAAGGCATGAGATGACGAAGGTGAAGCCGCACAGAAGGCTTTGATCTCCGCGTAGCAATGTGAACGTCGGTATAGGCTGAGGCAACTTGCCAAGGACCAGCTTGTCGGAGGGTTGCCCGAAGGGAACCTCGGAAGTGGTACGGAAGGTGCAGAGGCCGACAGAGAACAGTTCACTTCGCCGAAGCATCGGAGAGTGCGGAGTAGGGAAGAACTACTCGAGGAAACACAATTGAGACAGGTCTTACTTCAGGAAGAGCGAGACCGGTTTGAAGATTTGACCTGTACACCACGTGCGGAGGACCGAGACCATGAAGGGAACCGTACGGTCGAAGGTGACGGTATTGCCGGAGGTGCTAGTGACAGTACGGCCAAAGGCACTATGAACGCACAGGCAAACCCTCTGTTGGAACCAAGGACTCCACACAATACGGTCCCACCAGTCACACAACTACCGCAAGGGCAAGTGCCGCCGGTGAACACTACACACAATACTCAAGGAGAAGTAGTGTCGGAGTATCAAATCCCCCACGAAGGCAACCACCTACCATGGCTACGAGTAAGCAGAAACTACCCAAGTTCACAAGCCAAGTGAAGGAGGATCCTGTTCGGCATTGCCGGACCTGTGAGACTATATGGGTTGCCAATGGAGTCACGGACCAGGATGAATGGATCCGACAATTCCCCGCGACATTGAGGGAAGGAGCCATCGACTGGTACTTGGATGTAGACAAATCAAGCCTGATGACATGGAATGATGTGAAAAAGGCCTTCCAGACGGAATTTCAGTTGTTAAGGGACGACAATGAGATTCTGGCGGAGATTTACAATACAAAGCAAACAAAGAGCGAGTCTGTCCGTGCCTACAGGCGGCGACTAAAGGAACTCATCGGGAAAATGGAGTCAGCCCCAGCGGACGAACTCAAGAAAAGGTGGTTCGTGGAGGGACTAAAAGCTTCCCTTCGGAGGAAAATGAAAATTGTCCCACCCACGTTGTACAACAATGCGTACAATCGAGCAATGGATCTGGAGAGTGAATATAAGACCTCCAGGAAGACTAAGTCTTCGAATGATGAATCGGAGGCAGAAAGCAGCGAGGGCGAATCGAGTAAGAAAGTGTTGGCCCTACAAAAAGATCTGGCGAGGATGATGAAAGAATTGAAGGCCACCAAAGGAGGCTCGAGCAAAGCAGAGGAAGACACTGTGTGGTGCACAGACTGCAAAGAAGCAGGCCACACGAAAGGTTCTTGTCCCAAGAAAGCCTTTTGCGACATCTGCCAAATTGCAAGACATTCCACCAAAGAATGTCCCTACAACCTGAGGGCGAGAAATCAACAAGTGCTGTTCACCCAGGAGCAACCCTCCACGTCCAGGACCGGCGGTCAACAAAATGTTGCATCATCCGGCGGGTATAGAAACAACCCATGGGGAGGTCGAGGCAATGATGAGAACAAGCTGCGGGTCCAGTATGACGTGAAGGGGAGGCCCATGATACAGTGCATAAGCTGTAACCAATGGGGACATTGTGCCCGTGACTATCAGAACGAGGCTACCACTCCACTAAAACTGTGTCGGTGGTGCGGACCGGGGAACCACGAGGATGCTAGTTGTCCGAAGCCCGGCTGCAACATCCTAGACATGGAACAAGGAGGCACTGAGAGGGTCCTAACAATCACACGTGGGCAAACGAAGGCCACATATCCTCACCCTCCGACGGAGAAACAAAGGATGCTCGAGGCGAAGGCCGAGATTGCGAAGGGTATGGAGGACCGAAGGGACTCCACAGACGTCGGCATCTCTACTCGAGCAATGGCCGAACAAAATATTTTAAGGCAGATGATGCAACTGGAGATACCCGTAAAGGTCAAGGACCTATTGGAAACTATGCCGCATCTGAAAACGGCCCTATTCCTAGGCCAAAACATTCCAGCAAGCACGGTTGACCGGACGGAAGTTCCCGGTGGCTCCACAGCCAACCCCATGATGTTATCAATAAATAATGGATGGAACTCCACAGTGGTAGAGATGGGTATCTTGGGTACCATCCTCACAAACACGATCGTAGACGGTGGATCCAGGGTGAATGTTCTATCGGAGGAAACCTGGAAAGCCTCGGGAAGCCAACACTGTGGCCGCCGACCTTCAACGTACTTGGGGCCGACCAGCATGGCATCAAGCCCCTTGGAACTCTGATGGCGCAACAGGTAACCATCGGGACCCAACCATTCATCCTCGACTTCATAGTAACTCCCCTAAAGCAGAAGGGGTATGATGCCATCCTAGGGAGGGGGTGGCTGGTGACTGCCAGAGCCAATCATAACTGGAAAAGAAACATCTTGTCCTTTGAGAAAGGGGGAAGAAAGTTTGTAATAGACCTCACAACGCAAATGGTCGGAGAGGAAATGGCATCCTCCTCCAATTCGGAATCAGACAATGGAATAGATGGAGGGGAAGAAATCATGGAGCCCAATGCTGAAGGGATACTGAAAGTGGAGGATGATATAGATTCAATGGACGGTCTATTCCACTGGCAGATGGGCGATTATAAATTATTTCCGCTGTCCTGCAACATACTGAAGATTGAGGAACCCCAAAGTGAGTTCCCTCCGAAATATACAACATACCGAGAAGGGGAAGTCCGAATGAAAGAAAGCCCAGCACATGAGTTTCGAAAGGAGGAACAGATCTGGTACAAACAAGAAAAGTTGAAAAAAATAAACTTCGGGGATGAGAGAAATCCGAAAACCATCGCCACGAGAGACGACTGGAATCCTGTGTGGAAGACTGTAGCCTTCAAACTCTTGATTCTCCTTCTTCTTATTATGTACGGGAAGGAGACCGTGGTCCCTATAGAATTTATGGTTCCAAGCTTTTGGATCGCCATTGAAAATAGACTCAGTGATAGGGAGAGGGAACGACTGCACTTTGTGGACTCTCAACGAACGGATACATGACGCCAGCAAAGGGACCAAATTGAAACCTTTCCCGGAGTGGATCCGAGAGGAGGGACAGAACAACCGAGAGGGGCTCGAGCAGTCAGGCAGGCAGAGCCATCCGTACAGGCGACCAGAGAAGCCTCCGGACAGTAAAGTGAAAGATACCTGTACAGCTATGCATGACCATACAGCAAAAAAAAAAATTTTAAAAAAAAATGGAAAAAAAAGAAGAAAGGGCGTCGTACGGCAGAATCTGCTGTAGGTAACCGTACGGCCAAGTCATCGTACGACATGGAAAGTGAAGGACAAAAGAACACCGTACGGCCAAAAAGAAAGGAAGGCACGGACGACCGTACGGTCTAAAGGAAAAAAGAAAAGCACCGTACGGGCGTACAGTGCCCGTACGATGAAAGACCCACAACATGAAAGCACCGTACGGCAGAAACATACGGAACCGAGCATGAACACCACGCACATGTTGCATTGCAAGTAAGGACATCCGTACGGACCGTACAGCCACAACAGAGGTCAAACAAAAAGTTCCGCATGGCGAAGGAAGACGCCAGGCAGGAAAACAGGTCACATCCGTACGGCGATAAGTAAAAATACAGAGAGTTAAAATGAAGGCCGTATAGGAAGGAGATAAATAAACAGCGTCAGAGTTAACAGAAGACAGTTTATTGATGGCAAGGATTGGCAGCAAGGAGGCGAAGGTTTTTTTTTAAAAAAAAAATGACAACAAAACAAAACCGTGCACAATGAATAACGTATGGTACCGAAGGGTAGGACATAAGCAGGTAGTGAGGAAAACATAAACGCCTAGCAGAAAAGAGTATGGGATCGGAAGAAAATCACACAAATGGTGTGTTCCATGGACTTCTATGTGGGTTTGAAGGTGCTAATTTGGTCTTGGCGGCGGGGGTGTTGCCCCCTAGACCCCCAGTCGGTTCAGTTATCAGCCCTTGGAGAGTGTGACCAGTTGATGAGACTTGGAGTTGCTGCAGGCATGGAGTGTTTGCATCTCGGAGGTGGAGAGAGCACTGGAGCAAGCCTTTCGAGAGGGGTACTACGCTGTGAGGCACTCAGAGGAGTAGGTGTTGGCTGGACGTGAGGCTATCTTGGTGGATGCACAGAGAGCTCGGAAGGAGCTGCCCACCCAGTTGGAGGCAGTAGAGCGACACTTGACTCAACATACCCAGGAGTTGAAAGTAGAAAAGGCAACACAAGTGGCTATCGAGGTTAGATTGGATAGGGAGACAGTATTGTGTTAGTGGAGGCTACAGCTGAAAAGTATGTTTTGGAGATAAGTTTGGTGCAGGCACAGGAGGAATGTGATGTGACGGAAAAAGATCTATGAAGCAGCATTGATGGGGAGGGCGGCACTTAAGCTTTTTCAGGGACGCCCTCTGCCCCTTCTCTTCAGTGATTTTCTTATTCTATGTAGTGTATTTCATCTCCCTGTTGTTGTAAGTCGTCGGAGATGACTTGTTTTTTTGGGGGGGGATGATGTTGTCGGGATATTTGAATGTATCGGTTATTATATTAATAAAGTATTATGTTACTCTCGGTCGTTAGTGACCGAGAGGTTAGACAGTTACGTCACGACATTTCGGTCGTGGCTCTTCGGGTAGTTTATATTCCCTCTCGGAGGATGGACACGGGAGATATTATTGTATTATCATTATGATATAAATGTACTTGCCAGTCTAGAATGATTAATGAAAATATTTATTATTCTATGATATATTCTGTGTTTATTACATTTCCTGTACTATGTCTGTGCAATACTAAGTTTACCCTAGCGGGCAAACACTACCTCTCAAAATCAGCAATCTCATCCTCCATAAATAAGGAGGGCTCATTATCCTGCATAGTCCAATCACTATAGGGATCAATGTCATCCACATCAATGAGTTCATTTGGCTGGTCCTGCACCTTTCTTGTGCGAAGCCGAAGGTTATACTGCACAAAAACAAGATCATTGAGGCATTTTTGTGTCAACTTATTACGCTTCTTTGCATGAATGGCATCAAACAAACTCTAGTTCCACTCATTGCCAGAAGCACTACAAGGTTGAGACAAAATTTGGAGGGCTAGCCTTTGCAAATTTGGGGTATTTCCACCAAAATCTTCCCACCAAGAACCTGGAAATAAGATATTCAATTTTTTTTGTAAATAAACAATATTCTATTAATAATTCCAACTCATAACTTGCAAGATATGGGGATTCACTTTTTCTTACTTGGTGTTTGGATCCCTCTTCCTCGTACACACATTTTGGAAGGAAACAATTGCCCCCTTCCCGCCTTATAGTTCTGCAACTCTAAAAGGATGAGATCTCTTGTTGCACTTATAGGTATCATCCTCTCAATACATGTGAATAGACCCTCCATAACCTCCCCATTATCATTCGTGAAGCTACCAGACTCAGAGAAGTAGAACTTTGGGTTGAGAAAGTATCCCGTTGCATGAATGGGTTGGTGGAGTTGTTTATTCCACCTTTGATCAATGATCTCCCAAATAGGAGCAAATCTATTTGCATCCCCCTTGTAATAGTGTTGGATGGCCTCTTTGGCCCTATCCATTGCCTCATAAAGATATCCCATCACATTTTTCTCACCATCCACCAAGCACAAGACCGTCACCAATGGCTCAGTCAACTACAAAGTACAAAGTAGAAACAAATTTAAATTACAACTTGCAATGAAACAAAATACTTCTAAAGCTCAAAACTAAAATTGAAGGATTCAATTTGAAAATTAAATCAAGTGGAAGTTACCTTGACAATCTCTAATGCTCTACTTGCAAATTCACCATCAAAAATTATTTTTACAATCTTTTCTCCATCAGCCTTCTCTGAGTAAGTTGAGTCTACCCATGGTTGACTTACAAACATTTGCTTCAGGGGAGTCAATAAACTCGTAATGCTTTGCAAAGTTAGGAAATTTGTTGCAAACCTTGTAGCTTCTGATTGTACAAGTTCTTTGCCCTCGGTGTGCTCTCTCATCAATTGAAGAACCCATGGGTGATTATATATATATTTTGTTATATCTCTTGCTTCTTCTACAATTGGTTTCACCCAATCAATTTTGCCTATGTCCTCCAAAAGAAGGTCAAGGCAATGAGCTGCACACGGGGTCCAAAAGAGTGTTGGATGTCTCTCTTGAAGCAACCTTCCAGCTGCCACATATGCAGCTGCATTGTCAGTAACAAGTTGGACAACATTTTCTATCCCCACCACTAAAACAACCTCCTCCAACATTAAGCTCAAATTTTCTGCATTCTTTATAATGTTAGAGGCATCAATTGACTTAAGAAAAACCATCACTCCATTTAAAACCACTATAAAATTGATAAGAGTGTGGTTTCTTCCATCTGTCCAACCATCTGAAAGAATTGAGCATCCATATTTTTGCCATTGCTTCTTTTCAACTTGAACAATTTCTTTTGCTTCTAGAATAGCATCTTGGAGCAACCTACCACTTAAATCTCTTGCACTAGGGGCCTTAAAACCTTTGCCTGCAATTGTCAATGCTGTCACCAAACTCTCCCAACATGGACTCCTTGCCACGTTGAAGGGAATGTTGTTATAATACCAAAAGTTTGCACAAGCCTTCTCTGCTTCCTTGTGTACCTCCTTATTCCACCCAATTGCTTCCAATGAAGGTTGTGATCCTGGTTCATTTCTAGGCACAAAATTGAATTTGATTGAGGTGGCAGCAGATGATTCGCCATGTACACGTGGACCGCGAGTAGAGCCAACAATGTGTTGCACATCCATCTCAGTTATTGCTGAACATGACAAAGTAGGAGCAATGGCTTCTTGTATGGCTGCTTGTTGCCTTGCTCTCCCCAATTTCTTTTCATCTTCAGCAAAGTAGCAATCATCTACAGCAAGAGTCCTTAATCCTTGTAGAGGTGACAGTTTATTTCAGGGGTTTCCTTGCTAGTAGCAGGTATATTTTTATTATTATCACAGTGAATTCCTTCTTATATCAACATCAGATTACCTGCATAAAATCAGAGATCTTTATCACCTACATTAAGATTGATGGCAGGGGAATCATATTTGGCGATTTATGACGGCGGAAATCATGTCATAGCAAACACATCAGGAAACACCTCAATCATCATCTTCAGCTGCTTCGAAGATATATGAAGATTTAAAGAGGATCATATGAAGAGTTTTGTTAGGCACATATAATCCTTTTAGAGGGTTTTGTTTGATAAATTGATCAATCAATAGTATCATACATATCACACATTCAAGAAATAATTTGATCACTTCATGCAGAAAATGGTGTTTAGTTTAGCAAACTTTCATCAGAAGTTTTGCCTTTCACAAGAGTTTCATTCAAAGGAGTTGTGTTTTTTTGCAGAGAAATCAACAAAATTGTTTTCAAACAAGTTTTATCCAAGGACCTGAAATGAGTAGAAAAACAAAATCTCCATCAAATCATCAGAATTATCTCTAGAGTCACTTTTCATGAAGTTTATTTATATGAATTTTTGCATCAACACATGGCACAGCAGGACCAGAGGCAGAAATTCTGATATATAAGTATAATGGATTGCATATGGAAGGAGGCATCAATTACCAAAGTTTGCCTTGCACAAATCAGAGGCTAAGATGTTGCAATATATAATGCAACAGATAAAGTAGTTAAGTAAGAGGTTAAGGCCCTCCTTTCCATCTTGCATTAAGAAACAAATATAGAGATCTCAAACTTCAAGAAGACAGAGATAACATTGTTTTGATCCTCATAACTCTCCTAGTGCACAGCCTTAGTTGCTATTGTGTGGAATAACAATAAGCACCATGAGGCCAATTTGGCCTGTGTCATTTTTCAGTGCTATAACATAACCTTTGATTTCACGAGCCCTTATTTGGGTGGATTGCTCATTATATTGACTATAGCAAGAAAGGAATTCAAGGCATCCAGGCTTTGCAAATTGAGTGTGCCATTGTTGAAGAATGGAATCAAAAACATAAGTATTTTAGTTCAAGAAGCGATGGAGGTATGGAAAATGAAGTGCTGCACAATTTACTTGATGGGTCTATGGATGCCAAAAACCACACAAAATCGTTTTCCTTGTGGCTTGAGATGGATATATGGTGTTCATGAAGTTAGTTGACACCTAATATAAAATCCACAATGTAGAAACCTTATGCAATAGTTTGGATGACATGGTGATGGAGGTGGGTGTGAAGAATGTTGTGTGGGTTGTGACTGACAATGCAGTTGGATATGTGGTAGTTGGTAGACATCTTGAGGTAGGGCACCCTACATTGTATTGAAACAATTGTGCCACCCATTGAATTTACCTTTTCCTTGGAGATATTGGCAAACATCGATGGGTCAAAAATACAGTGAAAGATACAAAGAAAATTAAGAACTACATATACAACCGCAGATGGTTTATAAATCTAGTGACAAAGCACACGAACAAAAATGAGCTCACGCAAACACGTATCATATGATTTACCACCAATTGCTTCACATGATTTTCCACCAATTGCATCACATTGCAAAGAATATTACGATAATAGATAGTTTCTAATTTTATCTCTTTCGTCTATTTCTGATCGTTATGGAAACTCTCTTTCACTCTACAAGAATGTTTCTATTTCCTCTCTCCTGTTCATTATAGAAACATTCTCTTGTATCTTGTATATATAGATTATTCATGATGATTGTTTAATAACACATTCACTATTTTACCACAATATGGTATCAGTGCAAATTCCTAGCCTCTTCGAATATTTTTAATTTCTTTTTTGAAATTATTAGTTCAAGATTTTCGAAGCTTTTTTGCCCCGAGTGTGTTCAAAATTTGCATTTTTTTCCTCACCCACCCGTCTGGTTTTTGGGCTTTTCTACAAATCTGCAATTTTTTCAAAGTTATTCCAGACGACTAGGGTTTCTTTCGAAACTCTCTTTTTCTGCGCCATCTCAAAATTCCAGAGTAACCCGGGGACGCGTCCCCCCCTTAAAACCCAACCGTCCCCGTCCCCGTCCCCCATGGGGGACTTGGGGACGGTGTTTCCTCTCTTTGGCGGAGTAGCCGTTCCACCGCCGTCCCCATGGGGGGCGTCCCCCCTTCCCCCCATCCCGGATGGGGACAAGGGGACTTTTGGACGTCCCTCGACCCTAAAGGGGACGCCCAGAAGTCCCCCGCCCAGGCAGCGTCAAAAAGTAAAAAAATAAAATAAAATACAATTTTTTTATTTGTTTAATAGGTTACTTTGTAACCCTAAACATGTGTGGGGTCCGTCTAATATGTTATATTGCAATGAAATGCTTTGTAGATTCATTTGTATTCATTTGTAGAGCCAGAGGAGCCATCACAGATTGATGATGATGATGATGCTTTAGATGCAGGGCTGGTCAATGTTCCTTTAGACACTCTTAACCTTGGAGATAGTTCTGATGATGATGACTTTGACGACCCCGAGATGCATGATTAGAGGCCTCCTTGGCATTTTGATTTTGACATTTGATGTTTGTACTTGTTTTGATATATCATATATGCAACTCAATGTAACATTGTAATACAATAATCATCTTTATGATGAGTTAGATACTCATACTTTTGATATTCATATTTAATATTTATTATGCTGATTAATAGAACTCTTATGCTGATTGGAGTATTTAAGATTTATTGTTCAATGTCCAATGCAATGTTCAATGATTTTATGTCTTACAATCTTATATTGTTATACATATTTTCATAACTACCATTTTAAGTACATGTATAGTATATACTATATACACCCCCCCCTCCCCGTGCCCCGCCGTCGTCCCCCCCGCCGTCCCCAAATTGAGGCCCCTTTGTCACCCCGTCCCGGAAACTCGTCCCGACATCCCCCCGTCCCCCAGGCCGGTGTAACACTACAAAATTTTGATTGCAAATTCTTGGTGGGTTTTTTGAGAGCTCAACTAAGTTGTATTTTTTTTCTAGGTGCCTCGATTTTGAAGCCAGCAGATTCTATCTGGGTTTTTTGAGTTCTTCACTAGGTGTCTCTTCAAATTTTTTGGGTCTTTCGTTAATCTGTCTTGAAGTTCGTGCACTTTTCTGGTTTTTCACATTTTTTCTTTGAAAAACATGCCATGGCATCTCTCACCAGTCTTATGCTGGAAGGCAGTCAGCGTTTCAACAAAAAGAACTACAACACCTGGAAACAGCACATGTTGACGATTTTCAAGTACCGTCGCCTTGAGGCACTTGTTCAAGGTACCAAGATTCGTCCTACCACAGCCGATGCGACTCAAGACAAGTTTAATGAACGTAATCGTGAAGCGGTTTTGCTCATTAAGCTTTCAGTTACTGATGATCAACTGCCTCAAATCCCGTCAAGCAAGACAATTGCAGAGATCTGGACAATATTGAAGGATATCCATGAGACAACAAATAAAAGCAGAGCCTTCTTTCTAAAGACCTCTTTGATCAACCCGAGGCTGCCTTTTACACTTTCTAAGGACATAAAAATTTCTATTTTTTTGAAGATAGATTGACCATTAAGGAAGGATATTACAATAATAGATAGTTTCTAATTTTATCTCTCTTTCGTCTATTTCTAATGGTCACTCTTTTTGTAATGTTTCCATAAACTCCTTTTGTTCGTTATGGAAACTTTCTCTTTCACTCTACAAGAATGTTTCTATTTCCTCTCTCTTGTTCATTATAGAAACATTCTCTTGTATCTTGTATATATAGATCATTCATGATCATTGTTTAATAACACATTCACTATTTTACCACAATAAACCATTGTAGCTTCATTTCCATCTTTCAAGTAGATGTTTGTGATCACTCGATAGTTGGACAATCCTTATTGAAAGAAAGCCAGGGAAGAGAGTTGTGAAAACCACCGATGATTTGTTTGCTTAACACATTGATTTAATTCCCTGATTTTAAACTTTTATGTTTCTCTTTAATTCCCTGATCTTACAATTTGCTGATTTATTAATTGTCAGTTTTATCATTTTTCAGGTTGTGTAATTTTATAATTTTAATCTTATATTCTCTTTGACTTAGGGGTTAGAGCCATTGGTTCGAGTTATATGGTTGGTGGATCGAAACAAAAGCCCCACGAGTTCTATACAAGGCCACCCCATACTTGTATGGGTCAAACAAAAACAAGCATGAACACATTTGGCAGATTATTAATCAGGTGTAATATTTGAAACATTGTGCTACGCTATTCTCATCAAGGAATCACACGATACAAAGCAGTCAATGCACTCGAATCAACACCCCATACAGTTGGCATTAAACGATGACAACCGGTAAGTTTGTTACCAGTACTAATGTTGTCATTGATTGGCAAAGAGAGTATAGATGATCGGCAAAGAGAGTATAGAGACTTGTCATCTATAGAACCAAGGAGATCTATATAATGATCACTATACAGGAAGTCATAGTCCACCGGGCTATGTACACAGTAAAGGAAAAAAGGTTTCCAGCATCTGCTGAGGACCGTGCTACAACCGGTGTAGACCAGTACAGATAAAATCAAGCAATCAGCTAACCGGTGTCAACAGTTACAACCGAGGATGGTGCAACTAGTCAGCTAAGCAAGGGACAGCAAACTGAGGACACCGCAACCGATAAGCCAAGGAAGGGACTGGAATAGGGACTCTTACTTGTTCATAGCATGAAGCACTGAACTTAACTGGAACTGGTATATTAATGACTCTGGTCTTGAACCGAGGAAGTCATAGTCAGACTAACTATTCTAACTAACTCTTTGACTGAGAATTTCTACTCTAAATCCAGAAGTCTTTGAGTTAAACTGATGATCAGTTTTGAAGCGAGTCTGGAGGTTTTAAAGCCGAGATCAGTGGCTTTAAAACTGGCAATCGGATTGAGGCAAGTCTAGAGGATTTAAAGCCGAGATCAATGGCTTTAAATCGAAGTGTTATCTCCTGTGAAGGAAAGTCGCTTAACGCACAACTATTGCTTTTCTTCATTGGACAGGTAAAGCAAGGGCTTACATCGGATGTTTCCTCAATAAATTGGTACTCCACTAAGCAATGTATCCGATGAAGATCTAAAGTTAGGTCATGTTTAAATGAGCTCAATTAGGGCTAGGACCCTATATATTCTTCTGTTCAAGGCAAATAGTAGTTGTCTTCATTCTGCCGAGAAAAATAGTGAACCTGTAAGCTGCTGAAGCCAGGGTAAAATAGAAAGAAGTGAAAAAAAAAAATGTGCAGAGAAGCACAGAAGTAGAGGAGAAGACACCTGCACCGACTGGTGTTACTTCTCAGTTGAGCACGAATAGAGATCTTATCAGACTATGTGTAGTCAACTGTAAAAGGTCATTCACTCTATTGTTTTCTAGCAAACTACAATAGTTAAATCCTAGAACTTGGGTGGACTCTAACAGGTCCCTTGTATCAAATCCCTTAACCGGGTGACATCCTTCAAGGTGTTCAAACTCCTCTAACTAGGCAAGTCCTAACAGGCCTTATTGTAACAAATCCCTTAACCGGGTCGCATCTAGCAAATGCGTTATTATTCTCTAACCGGGAAGGCTCCTAACAAAGCGTACTCCAGAAGAGTACAAATTTTGTGAGGTCTCCTCACACCGTGGTTTTCACCCTAATTGGGTTTCCATGTGATAAATCTGGTCACTGTGTGATTGGTTGCTTACTATTATTATATGCATGAATCTGTTTTCCTTTCAACTGTAAGTTAACTTCATCAGATTTGTAGGAGTAATTTTTTAGAGGCGTTGATCCACCCCTCCCATCTCAGCACAGATTGGGACTGTCAATTGGTATAAGAGCCTCATCTTGTTATCTTTACAGCTTAACCGCTCAAACAAAAAGTCAACATGATGAGAAAGGAAGGACCAAAGTTTTCAAAGGAAAACTTCACCTTGTGGTGCAGTAGAATGAAACTATATATGAAGACCACTGGAGATCAATACTGGAATCATGTTGCCAACGAGTACACTGAACCTGCTGGCACGTTGACACTTGATGAACTGAAGATCAAGACCGAGCACACGGCTTCTATGGATATGATAGCTAGCGCGCTACCTGATCATGTCTATGCTGAGATTGAACATCTTGAATCTGCCTGCAAGATGTGGGGCAAGCTGCAAACAGTTTATGGAGGGGATCCTAATGTTCAAAGAGCCAAGGTGGAAAGCCTCAGAGGAAAGTATGACGATATGAGGATGAATGAAGGAGAAGACATCGAGCAATACAGCAAGCGGATCAAAGAAGTGATCAATTCCATCAGATGCGCAGGAGGAAAGCTCAGTGAAGAGGAAGTAATTAGCAAAATACTGAGAACTGTCAGACCTCAGTATGCCATCAAGATCTCTGCCATTCAAGAGCTCAGATCGATGACCAAAGATCAAGTCACTCTAGACTCCCTAATCAGTAAATTGGCTGCCTTTGAATTAAGTAATTTTGATAATAGCTTACCCATTCAGGAAGCAACTTGCAAGTCGTCTGCCAATATCTCTTCCACTAAAAAGGGAAGAGAAACCGGTAACTGCTCTACTGGTAAGATTGGCAACCTTGCTGAGAATCTGCTCTCAGAAGAGATGGAGCAAGAAGAGTTTGAAGCACTCATTGTAAGAAGATTCTCCAGAGGGAAAGGGAAGTACAAGGGAAAGCTCCCTTTGAAATGCTTCTCTTGCAACAAAATAGGACATATTGCTACAAGATGTCCTGATAATGAAAATAAAGATAAAAGACACCGGTTCAAGAATAAAGCAAAGGAGTGCTATCTTGCAGAAGGAGTCACAGATAACGAATCTGAAGACTCAGAGAATCCAGAAATTGCATTTGTTGCAATAAAAGAGGAGAGCCTAGTAATAAAAGAAGTTGCACTCATATCAAGATCTCATCAGTATGATGACTGGATCATTGACAGTGGATGCACCCACCACATGACCAATGACAATAACAAGTTTATCAACCTAGAGCTCAATGACAGCGAATCAGTTACCTTTGGGAACAATGCTCCCTGTGCTATCAAAAGAAAAGGTTCTATTGCTCTCTGCAACAATGTTGTCTGTGAAGATGTGTATTGGGTTGAAGGACTCAAGTACAACTTGATGAGTGTTGCACAACTGAACAACAAAGGATTCCTACTGGAATTCGGACAAGGTTCATGTATAGTAAAGGATCAATCCGGAACTCATGTCGCAACCGGTAGACAGAGCAAAGGTAATCTTTTTTATCTTAACTCAATGGAAGGAGCCTGTCTTATAGCCTTGGTCAAAGGAGAATCAAGCAAAATTTGTCTTATGACCAAAGAAGACAACAGCTGGTTATGGCACAGGAGGCTCTGCCACATAAACTTCGACAGTATTGTCGAAGTGAGCAAAAAGAAAAATGGTAAGAGGACTTCCTGAGATTACAAAGCCCATCAAGGGCGTCTATAAAGATTGTCAGTTGGGAAAGCTGACTGGAACATCTTTCAACAGTAAGTCTTTCTCTGCTGAGAATGTTCTAGATCTGGTGCACACTGACCTGTGTGGACCAATGAGAACAAAGAGTTACCATGGAGACCGGTACTTTATGCTCTTTGTGGACGACTTCTCCAGAATGATGTGGACACTCTTTCTTAAGGAGAAATCAGAAGCTTTCCACATGTTCAAAATCTACAAAGCTAGAGTGGAAAAAGAGACCGGTAAAAGCTTGAAGTGTCTAAGATCAAATAGAGGAGGTGAATTTACCTCTCAAGAGTTCACTCACTACTGTGAGGAACATGGAATAAAAAGATAGCTATTTGTACCTAGGACTCCTTAGCAAAATGGAGTAGCAGAAAGAAGAAACAAACACTGATTGATTGTGCTAGAACATTGTTGATTCAGAAAGATCTGCCTCATCATTTCTGGAGGAAAGCTGTCAGTACTACTGTCTACACACTCAACCGAGTTCAAGTCAAAGAGGGAACCAGTAAGACTCCTTATGAACTCTGGTTCAAACATACTCCCAGTGTAGGCTACTTCAAAATCTTTGGTAGTAAGTGCTACGTTAAAAGAGATATGTACTCTGGGAAGTTTGATCCCAAGAGCGATGAGGGAACATTCTTGGGTTACTCTACCAAAAGTAAGGCCTATCGGTGTCTGAACAAAAGAACAAGGAATATAGTTGAAAGCATCAATGTAAAAGTTGATGAATCTTCAGAACCAGAAATGAAGACCGGTCATGATGATCATGACAGTTTTCAAGGCCTAAACGAAGGGAATGCCTTTGAGTTCAATGAAGCTATGACTGAAGATGAAGGAGAAATACACATGGACAGACATCTGGAACAAGAGAATGTACCTGAACCCAACAGGTTGACACAAGATGGCGAACAAGTTGATGTCCCGAACCATGATGAAGATAATGCTCAACAGGAAGAACCAAACCGGGAACAGAGACCTGTTCTTCCAAGGTATGTCACATGTCATCCTATTGACAATATAATTGGCGACAAACATGCAAATATCTTAACCAGGAAAAAGGCCAAAGAAAATATCTGCTTACTTTCTTGTATAGAGCCCAAATCCACCAGGGAAGCTCTAGAAGATGATAATTGGGTCAAAGCGATGGAGGAAGAAATTGAGCAAATTGAAAAGAATGATACATGGGAGCTTGTACCAAAACCAAAGGACAAGAATGTTATAGGGACCAAGTGGGTCTTCAAGAACAAGTTGAATGAGGATGGAGAAGTAATAAGAAATAAGGCAAGATTGGTTTGCAAAGGATATGCCCAGGAAGCTGGACTGGACTATGGAGAAACCTTTACACCAGTAGCAAGACTGGAAGGAGTGAGAATTCTACTCGCCTATGCTACTCACAAAGGATTCAAAGTATACCAGATGGATGTTAAGTCTGCATTCTTAAATGGAATACTGGAGGAAGAAGTCTACATTGAACAACCGGAAGGCTTCACATCTGCACATAAGGATGGAATGGTCTGTAAATTGAAGAAAGCTCTTTATGGGCTTAAGCAAGCTCCAAGGGCTTGGTATGAAAGGTTGCATTCATACCTTCTGACCATAGGATTCACAAGAACCAGGGACAACAACAATATGTACCTCAAGACCAGAAAAGATGGAAATCTAAATGCTAAGATCTTCGTGGACGATATCATCTTTGGAGGAGATGACAAGATGAGCAAAGCCTTCGCTGAAAAGATGAAGAAAGAATTTGAGATGTCT
Source organism: Chamaecyparis obtusa (assembly GCA_027943335.1). Lineage (NCBI taxonomy): Eukaryota > Viridiplantae > Streptophyta > Pinopsida > Cupressales > Cupressaceae > Chamaecyparis > Chamaecyparis obtusa. The sequence continues at coordinate 834,997 of BSBK01001607.1, forward strand.
ATGATAGGCACAATAAAATTCTTCATTGGACTACAGGTTCATTAGCTGAAAGAAGGAACTTTCATCTCTCAGTCCAAATATATCAAAGAAATTCTTAAGACCTTTGGACTTGATGATTCTAAACCGGTTGGGACCCCAATGATAACTAACCTCAAGTTATCAAAGAAGGATGATGCTAAAGAAGTGAATGAAACAATGTATCGGTCCATGATAGGTAAATTGCAGTATGTTGTTCATAGTAGACCGGACATCGCACATCCAGTTGGCATAGTAGCAAGATTCTCTGCAAATTCCAAAGAGACACATCTAATAGCAGTAAAGAGAATATTCAAATATCTAAGGGGAACTGAGGATTATGGATTATGGTTTCCTCACAAGGGAGGATTTGAAGTAAAAGTATACACCGATGCAAATTGGGCTGGAAACATTGATGACAGAAAGAGCACAAGTGGTGTTGCATTCTTTCTCGGTGGGAGAATTGTTTCTTGGACTAGCAAGAAACAAAATTGTATATCCCAATCTACTGCAGAGGCCGAATATGTTGCTGCAGCAATCAATTGCACACAAGTAATCTAGATAAAACAACTGTTGGAAGGAATTAAAGAACAGATACCTGAACCGATAGCTATCTATTGTGATAGCACTAGTGCAATCAACATATCTAAGAACCCTGTTATGCACTCCAAGACAAAACACATTGCTATCAAGTATCATTACTTGAGAGAGTTGGTACAAGACGAGGTGAGACTGGAGTACGTTCGCACCAAGGAACAAATTGCTGATATCTTCACAAAGTCGTTACCAAAGAGTACTTTTGAGTATCTCAGAGGTAAACTAGGGGTGATACCCCTTCATGATCTTTAGTAAACCAGTGAGGGTGGTCATCAGTTCATTATGCTTCAACAGAGGGTTAATCCTCATCTTTTCTGAACTGATGAAAAAAGGAATGCTGCTCATAGGGGGAGCAGATTAGACAAAGGTAGTCTCTCTGACTAGCCTTTGGCATCACTGTCAAAAAGGGGGAAAGAGATCAGTGGCAACCAATGGCAATAACCATAAACTAGTAAAAAGATACAAGCACAATAAGGTGATTGCCCATCAGTTTTGCCATCAATGCCAAAGGGGGAGATTTTTGACATTAAACGATGATAACCGGTAAGTTTGCTACCGGTACTAATGTTGTCATTGATTGGCAAAGAGAGTATAGATGACTGGCAAAGAGAGTATAGAGACTTGTCATCTACAGAACCAAGAAGATCTATATAAGGATCACTATACAGGAAGTCATAGTCCAACGGGGGCTATGTACACAGTAAAGGAAAAAAGGTTTCCAGCATCTGCTGAGGACCGTGCTACAACCGGCGTAGACCAGTACAGATAAAATCAAGCAATCAGCTAACCGGTGTCAACAGTTACAACCGAGGATGGTGCAACCGGTCAGCTAAGCAAGGGACAGCAAATCGAGGACGGCACAACCGATAAGCCAAGGAAGGGACTGGAACAAGGACTCTTACCTGTTCATAGCATGAAGAACTGAACTTAACTGGAACCGATATATTAATGACTCCGGTCTTGAATCGAGGAAGTCATAGTCAGACTAACTATTCTAACCAACTCTTTGTCTGAGAATTTCTGCTCTAAATCCGGAAGTCTTTGAGTTAAACTGATGATCAATTTTGAAGCGAGTCTGGAGGTTTTAAAGCCGAGATCAATGGCTTTAAATTGAAGTGTTATCTCCTGTGAAGGAAAGTCGCTTAACGCGCAACTACTGTTTTTCTTCATTGGACAGATAAAGCAAAGGCTTACATCAGATGTTTCCTCAGTAAACTGGTACTGCACTAAGCAATGTATCTGACGAAGAGCTAAAGTTAGGTCATGTTTAAGTGAGCTCAATTAGGGCTAGGACCCTATATATTCTTCTGTTCAAGGCAAATAGTAGTTGCCTTCATTCTGCCGAGAAAAAGAGTGAACCTGTAAGCTGCTGAAGCCAGGGTAAAATAGAAAGAAGAAGTGAAAAAGAACTGTGCAGAGAATCACATAAGTAGAGGAGAAGACACCTGCACCGACCGGTGTTACTTCTCAGTTGAGCACGAATAGAGATCTTATCAGACTATGTGTAGTCAACTGTAAAAGGTCATTCACTCTATTGTTTTCTAGCAAACTACAATAGTTAAATCCTAGAACTTGGGTGGAATCTAACAAGTCCCTTGTATCAAATCCCTTAACCCGGTGACATCCTTCAAGGTGTTCAAAGTCCTCTAACCAGGCAGGTCCTAACAGGCCTTATTGTAACAAATCCCTTAACAAGGTCACATCTAGCAAATGCATTATTATTCTCTAACCGGGAAGGCTCCTAACAGGGATACTCCAGAAGAGTACAAATTTTGTGAGGTCTCCTCACACCGTGGTTTTCACCCTAATCGGGTTTCCACATGATAAATCCGGTGTCACTGTGTGATTGGTTGCTTACTGTTATTATATGCATGAATCTGTTTTCCTTTCAACTATAAGTTAACTTCATCAGATTTGTAGGAGTAAAGTTTTAGAGGTGCTGATTCACCCCTCCCCTCTCAGCACAGATTGGAACTGTCATTTAGCAATACCAATCATCGAGTTACTGCGACTTGATGTTTCAAGCCAATACTTAATGCTTCATACAAAGCGACCACCATGTTTGAATAAGCTGCGATGATTCAATTTACAATCTTCTTCCTGCTGCCTGCAGTTGGATCTGTCAAGCATCAGTTTAGGACCCTGGCCTTAAAACATCGTGATTCTTGTCGTGGATGGGTGTGGATAGTGTAGATAGTGAAATGGGCTATCTTTTGTCATGAAGGGGAAATCTACACTTCTTTGGGAGCAACTATTGAGAGGCTGCGAGAGACACAAGCAGCAGATTGAGGTTCGATATAGAGTCACGGAACTGAGCATCGCCGAAGACAGAACGGACCAGACTTTGGATCAACGCAGCACATATGTATTGAAGCTACCAAGTATACTAAGGGCAAAGGGACTGTGCTATTGGGAGCTGCAGTAAATCAAGTTCAAGTTGGTTTCATCAGTCGTTTCCACATTCGGGGTATCATCAGGAGCTCTCTTCAATCTAGTATATTGAAATCTCTTTCTGCACTCCCAAACGTGCAAGATATCATTTGAAGACAAGGTGCACTCAGTTTGTGCAACCAGCTTGAATCTAATATTTTCTTTCTACAAGTTGTATTCAGTTTTCTGTTAACATTCAAACTTCTACATATATTATGTTCAAATTTCCTTGGAAGTTCTCTGTTATTGTACTGGGATATTACATCTTTCATCCCAATGCATAAAAAAAAAGAACTAGATATAGGTTTTTAGATCAAATAAGTTTAGCTAGTGTCAATTGCTCTATCTGTGTGTGTGTGGGGGCGGGGGGGGGGGGTCAATAAAAATCACAGTGGCAGCCAATCATAGGATGTGCTATAAATGACAGCTTAAGCATCGATATAGTACTTGACCTGCAGAAAAGTAGATGGGAACCTTTAAATTCATGCGCTCCCAATAATCATCCAGCAATATGCAAAGCTCCTACATACATCAACAAAAAGAATTTAAACAGATGCCTCCATCTTTTGATCCAAAATTCAAATAGATCAGAAGTCACTTTTTGGCAACAATGCGCATTTCTTCAGAGATTTGCAGACTTAACATAATATTTATATAAGTAATGGACAATGCCTTGTTTTGACAAAGGCTATAAACATTTACCACTTAATCGAAATATATATTGGACTGGTTAATTTCAATGAGCAAGAACAAGCTTTAAGCCCCTATATAAAACTGACGATTATGAACAATATAGTATACATATTTTTTGTATAAGGATCCATTCAATCAAGAATAATTGCTAATTTGTTACCAACAGCAAACATGTATCATGTAAGAAAATATTATGGGCACCATACAAAAATGTAGGAAAAATGGATACCATCATAGTCGTATGTTGTTGAACAACATATGGCCATATAAGGACATGTCATACGGTGAAAAAGGCATCAAGGGACTTTATTAGAAACGTTAAGATAGCTTTCAACATGGGTAGTCACTTGCTTGGGAGTATAGTCAAAGCGAAGTGTGTTAAGAACTTTTAACAATTTACAAATGTTGAACAGCGATTAGCAATAAATATTCAATGGTTTTCAATCCCAACGAAATACCTCAAGAAGGCTGCAATACCCCCTTGTCACACCCCATGGCATCTCCTTAATAAAACAGGCTATGCATCCTTCTCCTATGGGCTGTGGTTAGTCTTTAGGGGTGCAACAGCATACTAGTGATTGACAGTAATTTTTTAATAGTTCATCTCTGCTGTTCAGCAAATAAAGTAAATAACCCAGTAAGCCATCATTAACAATTAAATGCATTCTACTAATAATTAGAACGACACTAAATAATAACATATTCAATGAATTGATTTCTGCTCAAATAATAGTAATTATTAACTAACCAACAAAAACTAAATCCATAATGATAATATCAGTTCCAGCACTAATAATAGACAGTACTCAGAATGAAAAAATCAGAACTATTTGAATCTAACAGCCAAATATGAAAATTTAGACTCTCAATTTTCTTGCAAATCTAAATCATTTCCATGCCCAAAGGATATGAGAGGTTTTATTTCCAAATCAAAGATTGAGCTTAAGAGAGTTTTCATCCTCCAGAGTCCAGACTACCCTACACCAAGAGTTTTTATCTTTGAATGCAAACTTGAAATTTGAACTTGGCATATGAAGAAGATGAACAATGAGCCTTGATTTCTACTTTATAAGTACTTTGCCTTGAACCCTCTATTTATTGTATTAATTACTTATTTTTACTTTTCCCTTCATGTATTTAAAAATACTTTTAAATTACAATCAAGGGACCCTTTTTAAATTATATTTTAATAAAAAGTAATATTTCTGCAATCTGCTGAAAAAGAAGTAATTAAGGCCATAGTTCAAAATATCGTTATCGGCAACTTATCGCCAAGGGTAAAATAAAAGATATTGGCAAATATCGGAGATAAGTCGGGAACTTCTCGGGAAAATATTGGGAACTTAAAATATTGGGAAAATATTGGGAACCAAACAAGCTGATCTAGATATATATAAATGCAAATATGATACAAAATTGCATCCTCGTGTGGAATGTTGATGGCTCGTTAGTCTGATAGTCTGAACTCTAAAGAAAACTAAAAATAGCAAATATTAGTTGACCACCGATCACCACACTACATATATTATTCACCAATATTAATGATGTTGGTTATCTAATTGTATTTCATCGCTTTTATAGCTTTGCCATTGATTTAGCAACATAGTCATGGTTAAGATATGTCTTTTCCAATAGACTCCTTTATAATGATTGTCTTCTTCCTTACAATGTACCCGTTAGTGAAAGTTCTTGAGTTTATTTCGAATGGTATAGACTGCGACTGGCAATAATAATTCTCAGTCAGATAATCGAATGATTGGCATAAAATCGCTAATTATAATATTGTATATGTGAGTATGATTACTGTATGAATTGGTCCTGCACAATAAGTTCTTTAAATATCGCGATAATTTGCCGATATATCGACAATAAAGCATCAAATATCGGCGAGAAATTGAAACTTATCTGCCATGATAACTTTACACAATTTATCGAGAACCAAAACTTCTCGCGATAAGTTGTCTTATCGCAGAGAGATCGGCAATATTTTAATCTATGATTAAGACTACTTAAAATATTATTATTTTTTATTTTGCAAAAGGAACATGGCAACTCTTTTATATTATTGATGAAGGCAAGGGACAGTATGTAGGCAGTCACATTTTGTGCCATGCTTTCCAGCTCTCAAAGCTGAGAATGAACGAATGAAGACTTTACTTTTGCTTGAGATTCTCATATATAAATTGGTTTACGTTTGAAATCTTCTGCCCTTGTATTTCAAATCAGTTGATTGTGACCATTATAGCTTAATGTATAAAACTCAGTCACATGCTATAAGACTTACATTAAGAATGTTTCCTATTGTGTGTACGTCTACATTTTTCAGCATAGTTATTTGGTGGGTCTGTGGCCAATTTTTATGTAGCCAAACATAAAATGTAATTATTTTACTTTATTTCTATATTACTTTTGTATCTCACCCCAACTCCCTATCATGGGTCAATTTTTTATATAATAATATTATTATTTATGCTTTTATTGGAATGGTTCAATATTTCATATTTATCCAAAAAATTAAGATAAAATATTTGAACATATACAATAAAAAGAAGATGGCAAGTATGTATGGCCCAAAATACAAAAACAAACTATATATCAAAGGTAAAACAAAGACACCAAACCAGTGTTACAAGACTAAGACTCGGAAAACTGGTTTTTGACTCGGGCTCAGACTCAGACTCGGCGTTTGGACTCAGCAAAGACTCGGCAAATTGAAAAACCCAAGAAATTCAAACATTTTTAAGGATTTAAAACTTTTTTCATGCATCATTTAATAAATTAACCTTAAAGACACAATAATTGAGATAAATAGAAGCTACTTTACACACATACACAAGTTTACATTGATCAAATAAGTATAAATGCAAATTTGTGGAGGAAATAAGTTAAATTAAATAACACATTAGAAATATAAATAGTGTCGTTGTCAAATGTCTACAATATTCATGGAATATAAAATCCATGGAATCGAAAGTTCAAAACATATATCAAAATAAAAGCTAGAGCCTAGAAGATTAAGGCTCAAAGTAGCCTATATCAGTGACCAGCCGACCCCGCAACCTTCCTATGTGTACGCCTAAGATAGGTCCTGCAAGATTTTGTAGCCATGACCTCTACCTATGGCTCAGGCTCATCCTCAGTAACATCCACATTATCCTCACTCTTAGTCTTAGGGTCCTCCAATGGGTCTCCTCGTGTTCTAGCCTCCTCCTTTGCCATCGCTACTACCTCAGCCTGTCGATCTACTTAACCAACCCATTCCAAGTCTTCATCACTAAAGACAAGATCATGAACCTTAATGTTCCATCTGCCTATGGATCAACCTCCTCTAAAATGATAGGAAATGTGTTAGTGCCCAAGATCTATCTATGACAGAGGCGAAGCTTATAATAAACAAACACAAGATCATTCAACCTTTTCATTGTCAACTTGTTCCACTTTTTTGAGTGTATATGCTCAAACATGCTCCAATTGTGCTTGCATCCTCAAGCACTACATGGTTGGCTCAAGATACAAACTGCAATCCTCTGTAGATTTGGCACCTAAGTACTAAACATCTCCCACCATTCATCAAAAACAAGAAAAAATAAAAATCAATTCTATAACTTTGACTTTATCGGCGTAAAATGGTAATAGAATCATAGATAGAAAAGTTTATTATTTAATTTTAAATTATGCCTTGAATAGATTTTTACTTAGTATCAGTAGTGTCTATTTTTTCTTGAATAAGTCTCGTGACAAGAAGTCTCCTTGTGAATTCCTAAACATTTCTATCTCACGAACTGTGTGCTCCAATTGATCAATCAGAAAACATTCACTCTACAACTTCATAGAGCCCACCCAAAACCTCTTCATCGGCCTTGAAATTTGGGCGAAATTGGAACATCGGATTAAGGTAGTGGATAGCTGCATGTATAGGCCCGTGAAGCAAATTGTGTAATCGTCGATCAATGACCTCCCATAGGGGACCATATTTAGCTCCATTCCCTCTGTAAAAAGATCTAATGGCCTCTTTCACCCTATCCATTGTGGGCTTCTCTCCATTAGCAATTCGTAGGAGAACAATAAGAGGCTCTATGAGCTGCGATCATTGCGAAAGTTGAAAACTTGAAACATTAAGCTTTAAGTTTTAAGTTTTACTTTTAAAAATGAACAATGAACATAAACAAGTGTGAACAAAATGACAAAATGAAATGGAAATGAGAACAAAAAGGAAAATTACCTACACAATATCCTTGGTCGGTTGCCAAAAGCCCTTCTCATCAAAAACCCGATCATTCGTCTCAATCCTTGCATTGCTCTTCGCATATAATGATGTGGTCCACTCCTCACTAACAAACATGCATTTCAAACCAGCCTTGGACTGAAGCAAGGATTGCAACATGATAAAATTTGTTGCGAATCAGGTGATCCCTAAATGAGCCAACTCTTATTTGTGAAATTCCTGATAAGATTCTGAACCCAAGTATGATTATATATGAATTTACAAATAATCCTTGCCTGCTCAATACGTGTTTTTATCACCAAACTCCTTCAATATGAGGTCAATGCAATGAGCAACACAAGGGGTCCAAAACAAGGTGGGGTGCCTCTCTATAAGAATTTTACCTACAGCAACATAATTTGCTGCATTATCTTTGACTATCTATACTACATTCTCTCACCCACCTCCTTCAATGTTAAACTTTTGATCAGATTTAGAGGTTTATAGTATTTTTTATATTTCTATATATATGTTGATCACAATATCTCTATAATTCTTTCTTGAATGTATATATATTAATTTTAATGAAATATGAATATATATATAATCCTTAGAATTCTCAATATCAATATTAATGATAATATATATTTACTATGAAGTGATTGTAATACAGATCAGATCTGTGTATATATATATATATATATATATATTGTTGCCGATATATGCTTGAATTGATAATTACAAATATCGACGAGTATCACTAGGACTTGTTAGGCACTTATTGATTTCGGTACTTCCCAAGTCATATGGACAGAAGTTATATACTAATACGTGGACTTTGTCTATGTAGGGACATGTCTCTACGTGGACATAGTCCACCTAGAGACATGTCTCTATGGAGGCATCTCCACATCGATCCCAAACTCAAGTTAATACATGTTAGTTTGCATGTTAATAACACTGATACTAATATCGATTCATTTGGTAATATAAAGCATGTTCGATACTCATTATCGAACCGGTTGATATTAATGCAATATTAAGATAATGTATTGGTATCATAATGTGCTATCTTTGATAGCACAGTATGGTATCAATACCAACATTGATTATATCGATACTCATTATTGATGAATGTATAGATCAATATCAACAATGTAACTTGTATTAACAGCATAATTAATATTAATGGTATTAACATAATTAATAATAATTATATCAATCTCAATTACAATTATGTATATATATATATATATATATATATATATATATATATATATATATATATATGTTAACAATATACAACATTAAACATATATATATATACATGATTGTAATTATACTATTTATTAATCATGTATTATGATAATCAATAATCATAGCAAAATACATAAGAAGGATAGAGATCAAATGCTCAAGGTTGATAGGCCATTTATGCATTTGATTTCATTGATAGGAATAATCTGATCGAAGCTACAATTCATTAACACTCCCTCTTTAGCTAGGGAGGACGATTACTATCCTCATGTAGACACAATAGATCCATATATTGTGTGGGAGGGATATCACCTCAATGTGATATTAGAAATTATGGCATATCCACGGATATCAAGTCTGAAATGTCCCTATTCGTCTTCTAGTAACAAAGAGAAACAAACATTAACAAAGTTAATAATTATAGCATATTAGGTTTCAATATTTATTCTAATCAAGAGTTAAAATGATTATCTATTTTGTTTAGATAGTGTCCATCGTCAAAACGGTGATGGTTAGCATAAGGGCCAAGATGACTCAAGGAGTTCTAGATAGACCCTGGACCGTAGTCCACATATTCTCCTTACTGAACCCCTTCTTCGGTGCTTGCCCTCCCTAACTCATCTCATCTTACGAGGATATGATTGTCATTGTCAAGTCTTGGTTTGTTAGCGTAAGGGTCAAGAGTACCTAAAGGGGTCTTAGGAAGAACCTGGATCATATCCACGTATTCTCCTTATCTGTGGCCCCTTAGGTGTTTTCCCTCCCTAACTCACCTTGGCTTAAGGAATGTGTCTGAAATACATTGATTCCATATGATTATTAACCGTATATATATTGTGATGAATGTTTGTAATCACTAAGATATTCTGGTTACTGTTTCAACACTTGGCACTCCTCCATACGCAACTGATGTAATGACACCCTTCTTTAAATGTTTTAGATTTGACCTCATATATTCTTAACTGATTCAAACTTTATCCTTACGCCCTTTACGAGGAATATAGTTTTATCTTATCATTTTGTTATAGTATATTCCCATCGTATATGATGTGTTTATTCAAGAATCCCCGCTATGTTCAATATCAAATATATTCCATAATCTTCCATCAATGTGTCTTTGCAATTTCCAGAAAGCTCATTCTTCAGGATGCTGTGAGAGTAGCATGGACTTTCCTTGACTTTCTTTCAAACCTTTCTAATTACTCAGCCTGAGGTTTATCGCTTATTCTTATAATCAATTACTTTTGCTGTTCAATATATTTTGTCTCTCTATGAACCATATTCTTCATGGGATCAAATATTATCTCCTTCCCTTTCTTTTTACAACTTATATGTCTTCATCTTCACTCGCTGCTGATAAGTTCTTCTTCCTTACCGACTGTATACAATGCTGACTGTGTGAGCGTATGTTGACAGCCGAATGGATTATCTTTTCCTGACTGGGTATCTCCAAATGGCCAACGGTGGAGTTGAGTTGACGTCATGTGTCTCTCCTTCGCATTCACAAATGGGTGCTGAGTGTATCCTCTTCTATGCTAACCTGCCTATCTCCTCCCTTTTTCCTCTCGAGACTTTCCACTTCTTATAATTTGGGTTTCAAGGATAAGTCACGTGCAAAGGATGCGATTCTTATTCGTAGTGTTTCTATTGTCGGCTATGGTCTATAATGATTAGATGAATTATTATATTAATATATTATAATAGGTTTATTTATTATTTAACATCTTAATTTATATTTTCATTAATATACATTTTTATTAATAATACATTATTATTATTATCTACATTCTTAATTACTATTAATAATTATATTAATATTTTAATATATTAATAATAGATTTATTTTTATTAGTTTATTTATTAATATTTTTATAATATTGTTTTATTAATAACATATTATAAATAATATATTGATAATATATTATTGTCAGTTATTTTGAATGTTAATAAGAATGAAAGTATATTATGCGAAAATGTGAAAAAAGTGTAATAAGCGATTAGGGCTCGCAGACTTAGGGTTTTATGCAGGCAAATACGAAGAGGTGGAAACCTCAGCATCTGCTATGAATGTTAGCTGTGGCAAAAATCCGGAGGAAGATAATGGCAGGAATTTCGAACAAGATACCAACAGTACTGGTTTTTCTGGTTACTGTTTTAATTGTTATTTCTACGGACACAAAGCCATTGACTGTCGAAAACCAGATCTGCGATCGTCTAGACCTAACTACGACCATCTCAAGGAATTCATAGCAAGTCAGAAGAAGAAAAGTCTGGAAGAAGGAAAGAAAATCCAAGGTTTATTGATCTCCAATAAGGATGATCTCTTGGCAAAGGAACAAACCTTGAGATCAATGGTTCTTACAGATAACAAAAAGAGGGATTGCAGTAGCTTATCGATCCCAAAAATATTTACGGTTAATGCTTTGGATCATCAAATAAATTTCTTTTCCAAAACCAAGTATGCATTACATAACATTTGCAATTCCGGGATCGAGAGGGCCCTAAAATCCAGAACTTGTTTAGTTATAAACTCCGATGACCCCCATTATGCATTGAGGAGAGGTGGATTTTCAGCGGTCCAGATGTATCCCGGGAATGCGAAGCAAAAAGAGACAGAATGGCAGGAGGTCAAAAGAAAAAAGAAGGTAAAAATACATGCATCTGACCAAAATAGTAATGTTATTTCTCTGAGAAATGCTTTTGAAACATTAAACGCAGAGCAAGATTCTCCAAAAAAGGGATTGTATTCTCCCCCCCATATGCGCAATAGGGTTTTGGAAGGGAAGGGCAAGTCCAAGGATAAGACGGATCAGAACAAAGCTCCTCCACAGTCAGGTGCGAAATATATCCCTGCTTCCTTTGTCAAAACGCTAGCCACCCAAACGGGGATTGTCAAAAATGGGGAGAATATAGAATATCCTAAATCTAAGAGACATTTACACAGTGGTGGGGAATGTGAACAAATCATGAACACTAAATCTAATCATAAGGTATCTATAAAATACTCGCCTCCCCATCGGAGAAGGACTGGTAAGTATCAAAAACAAAAGTCTAACCTAATTAACGGTAAGTCAAATGGTGGTTTAAAGGTTTCTCAATCTAAGTTTTCCAATTCAGTTTATACACCTCCACACAAGCGTAACAGTAACTATTTATTTGATCACTCTAAAGCAAAAGTTTTTTCTTACCTAGAATCTAACAAGATCACCTTAGATGATAATCTTATAGCACAAAAACAGAAATATTATGAAGATACAGGTATTATTGTCCGATGGAAAGGAGCAGGAGCTAGCATTCTTGACACTACAAGAACCTTGACAGTAATGCTTCCCAGCGAGGTAAGTATCACTGTCCTTATTGATTATTTTATTTTTATAGACTATAAGAGTTCAGAACTTAAAAGAATAATATTAGAAAAATACAATCTTAAATTTAGGCATGAATCTTTTTTCGTGACTAATTGGTCTCCTCTTTTTAATCCATTTTATAATGTAAACTTTGAGTTAGAAAAAGCTATAAATCTTAGAAACTTACCATTAGAGTTATCAAGCCAGGACATTGTAAGATAAATAGGTAATAAAATTGGTAAATTCATAAGAATTAGTGAAACCAAGCCTAATAAAATGGAGAAAACTATTATCGTTAAGATGAATATACATCAGAACTATATCCCTCATATTTATCTATGTTTCAAATCTAACACAGTAATTATTAATCCCATTATCATGGAAAATTTCATAGAAACTGCCCATGATAATGTAGCAGATGACAAAGAACCCATAAACCTATCAATTAACTCTCTTAGCAAAAGGGAGGTTGAAGTAAATTTCTGTAAAGACAAAGGGGGGCTTTACTCTGTCAAATACAGGAGACAAGAAAATTTCATAGAAACTGCCCATGATAATGTAGCAGATGACAAAGAACCCATAAACCTATCAATTAACTCTCTTAGCAAAAGGGAGGTTGAAGTAAATTTCTGTAAAGACAAAGGGGGGCTTTACTCTGTCAAATACATATATCCCCTTATAAAAATAGGTCTCCCTTAATTAAATCATGCTCAAACACTAATGCCTCCCCCTCAATGGATAATGGGGGGATACAGCCCCCTGATTTTGTACAAGTAGCAAGCATCAACAGCAAACCAGAAATGGTGATTCAGAAAGAAAAGGAAAATGTTAGTCCAACTGAGGGTACTACTATTAATCATTTAGAAACAGCTGGTGATCTACAATATCCTGGCTGTGAAGTAAGTGTTGAACTAAAAAGTAAGGACAACAAAATCACTAAGATAAACTATCAGGAAAATCAGAGTTTGGAATCAACAAACAAACCAAATTCAGCCAATAATACAGAGATAGACAAATGTAATGAAGAAATTAAATTAATTACAGAGTATATAGGAGAAACTGTCACAGATGAGCTAATGGATCTTTTCATCAATGAGATCTGTGACAGAGAAGAATTGTAGCTACAAAAAGAAGTATTGATCAAAAAGATTATGGCAATCAGAAAAGATGAAAAAGAAAATGTGGAGCCCAAGGAGTTCCAACAAAAAGATACAGAATCTAAACTATCCATCCCCATAGAATTGGAAGTTTTAGATAAAAACTGCCTAAATAACATAGAAAACATCATGGAATCATATGGCCAAGATGCCATAGATCAAGAAGTTGCCCTCATTAATATAGAGACAAGCCAAAGGAATATAAGACAAAAAGGGTTTATGAATAACATTCCTCTTAACAATGAAGATAATATAGAAAATATCAATGGCTTATTCGGTATATCAAACGAGGATAGACAACTTGGAATAGCCATTAACAGGGAAGGGTTAACAAGGCCCAAAATTGACAAGATTAAGAAGAAAAGGGGAAGGAAATCCTTCAAAGACTTAAGAACCTTAGCTGGTTGCGTGGGAAATCAAAAAAAGCTAGTTGATATTCTGAACATAGGGAAGGGGAAGTGCCTTCCCAAGGAGCAATGAGAGTTACATCCTGGAACGTTAGGGGCCTAAATGCCCCTAACAAACAAAGATTATTAAAAAGGTATCTTAAAAACTTTGAATCAAAAATTATCTTAATACAGGAAACCAAACTTAGTATGGAAGATAGTGCAAAATTTGGAGGTAAACTGGGAATTTGGAAATCAGAATATGTACCATCTTTTGGTGTATCCAGAGGTCTAGCAATGCTGTGGGACCCCCGAAAAATCTCCGCTCAAGCCTTAACAAAAAACAGCAACTGGATGACATTAAGGGTGAGTAGCCTCAAAACTGATCTAAAATTTAACTTGATAAATGTATATGGACCTATTCAGAATGAGGAAAAAAGGAAAGTATGGCAGGAAATTCAATCCTATCTCCAAACAAACAAAGAGGAGTTACATATACTAGGAGGAGACTTCAATGCTATCTTGGACATTAAAGAGAAATACGGAAGATCACAATACATCTCACAGGCACAGAAAGAATTCAGCCGATGGGTCATGGATAATCATTTAATAGATATCGACACTAATAATGGTATATACACCTGGAACAATAGAAGACTAGGCTTTAGTCATATAGTGGAAAAACTGGACAGATTTCTGATCAGTGGAGAATCAGATAACTCTAATCATATAATGAGTGCAGAAATTCTCCCAGAAACAGGATCGGATCATTTCCCGATTAGATTAACTATTACGGAGAGCTGCAAACCATCTAGAAACCCCTTCAAATTTGAATTTATGTGGTTTCAAGATAAGGAACTCATCAACCTCCTAGAGCAATGGTGGAATCAGTTGACGATTGAAGGATCCAAGATGTATAGCTTAGTAGCTAAACTAAAAATCATTAAAAATAAAATACTTTATTGGAATAGAAACAAATTTAATAACATCTTTAAAGATAAAATCCAAATTGAACAAGAACTGGAAAACCTAAATAATACAGTCATCGCTCAAGGCATGAATGAATCAAGCTACCTTAAAGAAAAAGAACTTATGTCTAGATACAACGCAATTCTTCTTAAAGAAAAGATTTACTGGAAACAAAAATCTAGGGAATCATGGTTAAAAGAAGGAGACAGCAATACGAAATACTTCCATAAAACTACAAATCTAAAAAGAAGTATAAATAGAATTTCAAAAATCAAAAACGAAAAGGGACAAATCTTAGAGGACCCAAGTCATATATCGGAACAGTTCACACAATTCTACTACTCTCTCCTAAATAACACAGAGGCGGTCAATCTCGAAGCACAAAAGGAAATGCTAAAGGCAATTCCAAAACTGATTACGGATGCAGATAACAAAATGATTAATAGCTAACTTACTCTGGAAGAAGTCAAAACCACGGTTTTTCAATTACATCCAGATAAAGCACCAGGTCCAGATGGGTTCCAGGCAAGTTTTTTTCAAAAGTGCTAGCACTTTATGGGAACAGAAATATGGCAAGCAATAGAAGCTACTAGAAATTCTGGCTCCATTTTAACTAAAATTAATAACACTTTCTTTACACTCGTACCCAAGAAGAATAAATGCATGGAGCCAAGGGACTTTCGACCTATAGCTTCATGCAACACCATTTACAAGATAGTATCAAAATGCTTAGCAAACAGGCTCAAAACTCTACTCCCCACTATTATTTCAGAGGAGCAGACAGGCTTTGTAGCCAACTGCTCTATCTTAGATGGAATTGTGATTGCCCAAGAACTCGTTCATAAGCTCAAATGACTAAGGATCCTAGCATGTTTATTAAAATAGATATTCAGAAAGCTTACAACAAGGTCGATTGGAGATTCCTATGCAAATGTATGGAAGCCTTTGGTTTCTCCAAACAATGGATTAACCTTATATACAAGTGTATTTCCTCTCCAAAAATTTCCATTCTTATTAATGGCACGCCGGAAGGTTTTTTCGGCATCTCTAGAAGCATCAGACAAGGCGACCCTTTATCGCCCTTCCTTTATGTTATAATGGCAGAAGCATTAGGCAGAACCTTATCCAAGAAGCAGATAGAAGGGAAAATCATAGGTTTAAAAGCAGCCGAAAATGTACCCAACATAACCCATCAGCAATTTACAGATGACACGATACTACCAGGCGCGGCCAATTGTCAAGAAGCCAAGGCCTTTAAAGATGTCCTTAACTTATATATGAAAGCCTCAGGCCAACAAGTTAATTCGAATAAATCTGAAATTTTCTTTATTAATACGTCCCCAAGGATGGAAAAGTTGATTTGTAACAAGCTTGGTTATAAACTTGGAAAGTTCCCGTGCAAGTATTTAGGAATTGACCTGGATAAAGGTAGTCAAACATCCAAACTTTGGCAACAAGTGTTAACAAAGATCCAGAAAAAGAAAAGCTCTTGGAAAGGAAAATGGCTTACAAAACCGGGCAGAACCACAATGATTAAATCAGTACTAACAGCGATTCCGACATACCATATGTCTATTCTTCCCCTTCCAATTAATATTAAAAACAACTTAGACAAAACTCTTAGAGATTTTTACTGGCAAGGCTCATCAGAAGACAAAAAACAAGCCCTCATTAAATGGGATAATCTGTGCAAACCAATCTCACAGGGAGGTTTGGGAATAAAAAATCTTCTATGGCAGAACAGAGCATTAGGGGCAAAGCTCATATGGAGGCTCTTTAAGGAACCGAAGAGCAAATGGGCCTCTATCCTACTGCACAAATATATTCCAGAGGCAGACCCTATTAATATCTTTAGAGCTAAAACGCACGTTAAAGGCTCACGTATTTGGAACTTCATAAAAGAATCTAGAGGGATCATCAGCAAACTCTTTACTTGGGATGTTGGTATAGGGGATAAGGCTTTATTTTGGGATGATTCCTGGGGTGTCAACCCCCTTTAATGAAAATGGGATTTTCGCAAAACTTCATTGAAGAGTGCAAGGCAACTTTTGGTGTGTTTTTAAAAGATTATGTCAGGATAAGGGGCGATCCAACATGGATTACAGAAGATAACAGTAGCATTTCAGGCATAGAAAGACAGAAACTCATCCGTATATTAGAGGATACAAAATTATCCAGCAAAAATAGACCAGACAAACTCATTTGGGCTGGTTCTAATAATGGGGAATACTCTGTGAAGGAGGGCTATAAAAACATAGTCCTTGATCAAAAAATGGATAATCTTGACATTCCCCTGAATCTATGTTGGAATAAAGCATGTCTTCTGAAGGCTAGTATGTTCCTATGGGCTGCTTTGCAAAATAGGATTTTAATAGCAGATAGAATTAGAATGCTGGGTTTCGAAGGGCCATCGAGATGCCCTTTGTGCGAGAATCATGTAGAGGATGTCAACCACTTACTTCTTAATTGCACCTACACTCAGGAATGCTGGAAATGGTTACAACAGAGTCTTGATTGGAAAACAGCACTTCAGTCAGACTTATTAGGTCTCCTTAAAGCATGGCCTGATCTGTATAAAGATAACTTATTTCATGATATATGGACAATTTCCCCTTCTATTCTAGTTTGGGAAGTGTGGAAAGAACGTAACAGAAGAATATTTACAAACCAAAAACTAGATTGTAAAAACATCATAAATAGAATAGAAACTTCTATCACTGAAAATATTAATAGTAAACTACGGGTTCAATTATGTTACGAGGATTCCTTTAAAACATGGGATAACAAGATCAAGCTAAAATGGTCTACACTGGATATCCCACCATTATATGGAAAAGGAGGTATCAAATTGAAAGTTGACAGATCTGAGTGCAAATGGATCCCACCTAATGAGGGCTGGTATAAATTAAATTTCGATGGAGCTTCAAGAGGAAATCCCGGAATAGCAGGTATAGGAGGAATCATTAGAAACTGGAAAAGTGAAACTATCACTAAATACGCAAGACCCATTAAACCCACTACTAATAATATGGCAGAAGTTATAGCTGCCCTTGAGGGCCTCAAAATATGCAAAAAGCTCAAATTGTCAAAATTAATCATTGAGGGAGACTCTCAGATAATCATTAATGCTATTCGTACTAAAAAGACTCCTAACTGGACTATTAACTCTAAAATTGAAGAAATTAATCTAATCTTAGACACCATATCGGAGTATGAAGTTAAGCACATATACAGGGAAGGCAACTCGGATGCAGATTTGTTAGCAAACCAAGGAGCTAATGGAGTCACATTAGTAGATAATGAACCTAGAAACATTAGTCCACTCTTAGTTTAGCTAGGGATTTATATGGTTACTGCTGATCACAACATACTCTTTCTTGCTTATTCACTAAATAGTTTACATCATCGTCCCTCCTTTTCCTTGGATACCACCTTTACCCTGGACCATCAGCAGTTCCTTTCTAACCCTCGGTCCTAGGCTGTGCACATATTAGGACTTCTCATATTTATAAGTTTCTTTTCATTCTTTCTACAAGGATCACTTCAGTAGGAATTATCCTTGTCCTTTCGGATAGCACTTAGCCTGTGTTTTTTAACATAGGTTTGCTTACATAGGTAATATCCAAGGTCTACTGCAGTAGGAAATATCCTCGGCCTGTGGATAATACTTTATCTTTGGAACTTGCCCTTGATCTCGGTAATGCTATCAAGAACTTAGATTCTAGCCTTCATAGCAAAGGCTTACCTATAGTTATATTGTAGTAATAGTTTTTCAAATCAATATTTCATCTTATCACAGCAAGTAATAAAGGCTGACATTTAGACTCAGGAAAGATTATTTATCATAGCTCTTTTACTTTTTAATTATTAATATTAATTATTAGCCTATTAAGGAATTTAAGACATCTCATAGTTAACTCTTTTAATCATTATGTTATTACTTCTTATTTTGTTAGTAGGCTCTAGCTTTCGTTCTCTCTCTCGATACTATCATCCATTATCTTTATCTGATTTCACTGTCTCTTTAGTGGTTATGATCAAAGGCGACAGTGCATGGAAGTGCATGGCTGTGCAAAATAACACTGAATAATAATGCAGGTCTAGTTCAGAGGTCTATAGGTATTATCGTTATTGTACAGATGCACTTTTAGTATAGTTAGCTGTGGCTTAGTTTCTTGCTCATAAAGCTCAATTTGCAAGGACAATTTTGATACTTAAATTTCTTATATAGTTTAGCGTGGTATTAAAGATAGAATGGTTTAATGTATATTTGTAGATATCTTAATAACCTGTAGTATCGGAATGGTACAATGTTACATAAAGACTTTATTATAAACATAGCTAGTATTGAGCTTTAAATCTTCAAGACTGAGCAAGGCTGAATCTAGACATATGCACAATATTTCTGGGATCCTTAGAGGTAGTCTTGTAAATACGGCTTTATTGAAGACCTCAATAGCTATGTTTTTTAATTTTAACAGTAATTGGATATACTACTTTCGGTACAAATATATATGGGACCATTTGCTGTTCTGCCTATCTCCCTAATTCCATTCAATTTATAGCAAAAGATGCTTTCTTACAGTTAACAATCTATTCAGAACAGCAGTTGGAATTTGCAAGTGAAGTTTTTATGTTGGCAGTGCATACAGTTGAATACCCTCCTTTATATAGAACTCAGCAGATTCACATGTAGATGTTATTTTTGCAGAATCATCAGTGATTTCAGGAAAAGTTATTATCTCCATTCTGCATGTTCATTAATCAAGACCATGTATGATTTCTCACGATGTGAAGGTTAGATGGTATAAATGTAGTTTAAGTGGAAATGTATCTTTCTCCAAATTAACAATTTACAAGATCTCAACTCGAGTACTCATGTTTTATTAGACTTATAAAGTACTAACTATGAATTCGAATAAGCATTTGGAATGGATATGTATATCATTTTCTACAAGTAAGATTTACACCTATAGGTTTACTGATCGTGTGAAAGTAACAAGTGCAAAGGTAAAGGTTATTAAAATTTAAATTTATTTATGTCAATTTCTCTTATATCGTTTTGATCTTTAACTATCTGGTTTGGAAGAATCTGTTGATCTTTCAGGAGGTCACTGTCTACATCGCGCCAAATATAGAGTCATCTCAAAGGAAAATGATCAATTTTTACAAGAGCAATAATCCTATTGTTCTAAACAGGAAATGCGTGCGTACACAAGTTACCATTGTAATTAAAATGTAACTATAATTAAAGGACTAACCTAGATAATTTTTCAAACAGTGGGTACGCCCACGGAAACTATGTATGTAAGGATAAATCTCGATAAACATCGAGCCGTGGGTATGCCCACGGAAACTTTGTATTAGTATCAGGACTTATAGTCCCGGGCACGGCTGGAGGTTTTCTCGACCCTGCTCTTTCCTACCAACGTCTGCACTGAGCGGGGTATTCTTGTATCTTAAATTCTGATAATAATAATAAAAATATTCTATGGCTTCGGCCTTTTACCGATCAAAAATATATATATATATATATATATATATATTATTGTCAGTTATTACTATAATAATAGATTATATTATATTATTTATTAATTATTAGTTATTTAATCATTTTAATATTATGGTTGTACGGTAATTTCTTCATCATAATAATGTAAGATTATAAATTCAATAATAAAATATATTGAATCTACTTATATATATTCATTAAAATATTATTATAACTATTTTATCTTATTTATCTATTTGTCTTTATTGCTATGATCAGGAGGTTAACGAGGCTAACGATATCCACCAAAAATGATGTTACCTCACAGTGTCATCAGGAGTAATGGCATGTCCACGAATATCAAGTCACATGATATTCATCATACTCACAATATCCATTATGGTATGTGCACAAGCGTCAAGTAGTATGATGCCTACCATAAGGATATATGGTCATGGCATATCCATGGATATTATGTCACATAATATCCACCATGAAATATCTCAGTTATTTAACTCATTGTGGCTATACACCACTCAATTAATATCACTTAAGAGATATAAACTATCATGACATGTCCACAAATATCAAGTCACATGATATCCATCATGATAGTAAGGTTTAACTATTGTAAAGTCGTCACCTTACAACAGTAACCAAAAGTACAGGGGTACATCATTGAAAGATCGTCACCTTTCAAGATGTTCACAAGGGCCTATGAAGTCATGTAATCACACAGATGACAAAAAGAGTTTAAATATTAAACATCTTTTAAAATATATTAGCACAGTAAATTTAGTTTGTTGAGACTCAATTTCAAATAAAATTACATTTCTACCATACCAAGCTTACCTCTAAAGTATTCCACCTTTGTTTTGGAGAGAGGCTTGGTGAGAATGTTTGTTGATTGCTCTTTTGTACTAACATATCTCAACTGGATAACATTTCTCTCCACCATGTCTCTAACATAATGGTAAGGGATTTCAATGTGCTTTGATCTGTCATGGAACACTGGATTCACTAAAAGCTTTATACAACTTTGGTTATCACAATAAATGATCATGGGATCCAAGGATTGTCCAAACAATCCTACAAGAAGTTTTCTTAACCACACGGCTTCTCGAGCTCCCATATATGCTACAATGTACTTGGCTTTGATGGAACTTTGTGCAACTGAAGATTGCTTTTTGCTAAACCAAGAAATCATGGCTGATCCTAAGCTGAAGAACCACCCCAAAGTACTTTTACAATCAACTACACTTCCAGCCCAATCTGAGTCAATATATCAATGCAGATTTAATTATATATTATTATATCTTAAACCATATCCAATTGTGCCACGCAGGTATCTCAGAATATGTTTTGTTGCAACTAAGTGTAACTGTCTTGGTTCACACATGAACTCACTGAGTGCATTTGTTGCATAACAAATATCTAGTCTAGTGTTGACCAGGTACATTAAGGACCCAATCATCTGCCGGTAGAGAGTGGAATCTGCTAATTCTAAGTTTGTTGTCGCTTCTTTTAACTTATGTAAATTTGTCTCCATGGGTGTAGACATTGGCTTACAGTCCATCATTTTGAACCTTTTCAAAATGTCAATAGTGTATTTTCCTTGACTTGGGATAATACCGTCAGCATGTTGCCATACTTCTAAACCAAGAAAATGGTGTACAAGACCCAAGTCCTTCATGTCAAATTCAGATGCTAGGTCTTGCTTACACTTGGTGATGAGATGGTCTTCTCTTGTAATCAATAAGTCATCAACATAAAGAATGAGAATCAACATGTGACCATTTATTACCTTGAAGTAAAGGTTCGGATTTGCATTATTCTTGGACAACCTAATCTTGAAAGATAGTTGTCTATCCTCTCATACCAGGCTCGAGGAGCCTGTTTAAGACCATATAGAGCCTTCTTCAATTTGCAAACATAAGAAACATCACCGTGAACCACAAATCCCTCAAGTTGTTCTAGGTACACTTCCTCTTCTATAATGCCATTAAGAAAAGCAGTCTTTACATCCATTTGATGAATCCTCCATCCCTTTCATGCAATGATAGCAATCACGGCCCTGACAGAGGTGTATCGAGCAACTAGAGAAAATGTTTCCTCATAATAAATTCCCCCCTTTTATGAGAAACCTCTGGCAACAAACCTTGCTTTATATTTTTCAATGCTCTCATTAAACATCATCATGAACCACAAATCCCCTAGGTTGTTCTAGGTACACTTACTCTTCTATAATGCCATTAAGAAAAGTAGTCTTCACATCCATTTGGTGAATCTTCCATCCCTTTGATGCAGCGATAACAATCACATCCCTGAGAGAGGTGTATCGAGCAACTGTAGCAAATGTTTCTTCATAACCAATTCCCTGTTTTTGTGAGAAACCTCTAGCAACAAACCTTGCTTTATATTTTTCAATGCTCCCATCTGCAGCATGTTTGATTTTGAAGAGCCATTTAGATGAGTCGACTGATTTGTCTTTTAGTCTAGGTACGATATCCTAGACATCATTCTTGAGTATAGATTGGTATTCTTCTGTCATGGCATCTTTCCAAACTTGATGTTGGAATGCTTCCTCGACATTGGAAGATTCCAACTTGATAATTTCACTCATAAGAGCAACATAGCTGGAGTATCTATTTGGTCTATTGCTTTCCATGAAAGTTCCTTTTGGAGCTGCATAATTTTCTGCCACTTGAATCATTTTCCTTGCCCATAGAGATCTTTTATGACCCACAGCAGGGTCTCTAGGCTCAATAGCAGAATTCATAGGTTCATTGAGGTTAATTTCTTCTATAGGTACATGTGTCTCCCTCTGAATCTCAAAGGCATGATCCTCTTCCATATTTTGAGGAGACTCATCATCTATTTTATTAATGTCTTTAGATCTTTTGAATGCAACATCTTCTTCAAATATTACATACCCGCTAAGCTCAATTAATTTTTGTCTTGGGATATATATTATATAGGCTTTAGACAATTCGCTATAGCCAACAAATATTCCCTTCTTCTTTGAGGGTTCTAGTTTAGATCTTTTATCTTTGGGTATGTGGATATAAACAGGACAACCAAATATTCTAAAATGACTTATGTCAAGCTTTATCCCTGTAAATGCTTTCTTCAACGGTTTTCTTATCTAGAAGAGAGTGAGGACATCTGTTTTGAATGTAAACAACAGTGTTGATGTTTTGTAACTTCAGTCGGATAAACACTATGCATCAATACTAATGAAGATGTGTATATATATTTAGTATATATGAGATGTATATATATATTTCAATATGTATATATATATATATTATTATGTAAATATTATAGAAATTAAAATAATACTCACGAGATATTATATATATATATATATGTATATATATATAATCATAATTGTCATTTATTAATTACATAATAATGAATAGACATGTAATGTCCCATTTTTAGTGTGACCATGACTATGGATGGATTAGCCTATCATGTGACCCTCATAGGCTAATGGGGATGGACAAAGGGTCTCTTTCAGTGGGCATCTACTTCAAGATTCATTATGCTTTGGTTTGGCTTTCGTTTGGTGTCAATTGGACTTCATTTGCTATACTTTTGCTATGTTTACTATTTATAGTAAGCCTGATGTTGATCAAGAAGGACCCTTTCTATTTTTGGAAAGTGCATTTGGTCACATTGGGAAATAATAGGTGTGACTCCTATTTCAAACGGCATATTTAAAGGATAAGTATTTTGGGAGTTATTATTATTTTAGTGGCCAAATTATTATTAAATCATTAAATGGATTATTATAAAGTTATAATTTAACTTTATAATTTCACTTAAATTGAAGGTTGAGTCATCATTGGATGGGGCCATTTATTCAATTAATTCATGGAAGCTTAAGCCAAGGTATTAATTGAAGTATTGGAATAAATAAATTATTAAAAAGAAAAAAGTATATCTTTTATCCCACATTGGTAAGGAATGTGTTTGAGCTCTCACAAGAAAGAATAAAAAGGGACTTAAGAGCTCATTCTCACATATGGAATTGATCATTTTTGTGCTTTGATACTTGGTGAATTTTATGAGTTTCTCCACGAAGGAGCCATTGCAAGTTTGGAAGCCATTATTACTCAGCTTTGAGGTGTTGAAAGATTCCACTGAGATTGTTGGTTGTGCTAGCCATTGTTCTATATCAGCCTTTCAGAGGTTTGTGCATTTACAAGGGTCTTATCTGATCATTTGGGGATCAATTTGACGACATTTATTTGCAAATTGAAAGAGTTTGGATGATCAAATTATTGTTGTTCGCTGCAAGTTGAAAGACTATACCAGACATACATAGCCACATTCTGTTTGCCCACTAGGGTAAACTTAATATTGCATAGACATAGTACCGGAAATATAATAAACACAGAACATATCAGAGAATAATATCTACTTTCATTAATCAGTCCAACGTATGAGTACATTCACATTATAATCATTGTCGTTTCTTTCACTAGTAGGTGGTACATATTTATCTACCCGAAGGGGTCTACCCAAACGTCACCGCCCAACCCAAATACTTGTCGGCAATAACTAATTACCGTCGGAACAACATAACTAATACTCGACATATAATAAAGTAGTCTTTCCAACTAACATCATCCCCCCAAAAAAGAAAGTCGTCTTCGGCGACTCACAACAAAAGGGAGATGAAATACACCACATAGAATAAGAAAATCACTGAGAAGGAGTGTAGGGGCATCCCTGAAAAAGCTAGAGTGCCACCCTCCCCATCAATGTTGCTTCGAGCAGTTCTTTTTCCGTCACATCACATTCCTCCCGTGCTTGCACCAAACTGGTCGCCAAAAAACACGTTTCAGCTGTAGCCTTGCTAACACAATACTGCCTCCCTAGCCAATCTTACCTTGATAGCCACCTATGCCACCTTCTCTGCTTCCAACTCCTGAGTACGCTGAGCCAAGTGTCGCTCTACTACCTCCAACTAGGTGGTCAGCTCCTCCCGAGCTCTCTATGCATCCACCAAAACAGCCTCATGTCTAGCCAACACCTACTCTGATTCCCTCAAAGCGTAGTACCCCTCTCGAAAGGCTTGCTCCAGTACTCTCTCCACCTCTGGCATGTAGACACTCCATGCCTGCAGCAGCTCCAGGTTTCATTAACTGGTTACACTTCCCAAAGGCTGATAACTGAATAATTTCCTCATGTCGTTCTGATGCCCCAACTCACAATTGTGGTGTACCTCAAAAAGACGATGGGGGTCTAGGGGGCAACGCCCCCAGCAGGGTCGAGGGGCAGCGCCCCCGCAGGGTTCTGGGGCAGAGCCCCAAGCACGCTCCCTGTCGCAGTACAGGGAGAGGTCGATGGGCAACGGTATACTGAGCCTCCCTCCGCGCGGCTTCCTCTTCTTCCTTCCTTCGGGCTTCTCTTTCTTTCTTCCGTGGGGTTAAGGTTAAGGACCTGAACAAGCTCCTTGTTTCCTCCAAGCGGTCCTCATCACTTCTTTCGGGCTCTATAAAGAGCCTCGACTGGCTCTTGTTTATAAACTAGCTTTTTCCACAAATTAAATTGCACTTCTAAATTTCTTTCAAACATTTATAGAAATTAATGAATTACAAATATGAATTTCAATGATACTTCTCAGATTTTTAACCTTTTGATAAATAACTACAGCTATTAATCTACCATTGAAAATTGCTTATAAAATATCAGAATTGACAACTATCAAATTATATTCCAATCACAAGAATTAATTAACAAATTTGGGCACCTTAATGAGTATGCGGCTCCATAATGAATTCTGGGACAGAATTTACAAACTGGCACCTTCCATACTCAATTCCTCACGTTGCTGATGATTTCCTATAGATGCCGCAATATACAAAATGTTGATAGAACAATGCCAATGAAGAGACGTCCAAAGGGAGTTGATCTCTTGTGAAGGCACCACATGTGTGCTTGCTGCATACAGCCAGGCTGAAGTCCGTATGATCCTGCTGGAAAAGTACAGCTCCTTTAATTAAATCGTACGGCAACCACTAAAGAAAAAATGCTGCTACTGCAAAACAAATTGCAGCCTCCTACTAACCATTTCGATAGGTCATGGAAACAATCCAGCTTCCCATGAATTTGAAAAACTAGAATTCCAATTCCCAGAATATATTAAACTCTCAGCTCACATGTAATTCAATAAATCTTCATACACTTGGTATACTTCATCATCAAGAATGATATCCACAAATTTAGAACGAATTTTCAGAATTCAATTTGCAAAATTCATCATCAATCAGTGATGATTCAAATTGCCACAGAGAGGAATCAGTCCTCAAACCCTAGCCATTTCTCATAGCCAAGAACTTAATAAATTTTATCAAATTAACAATGAATATCTTAGAATGAGCTCTCAAGTCCCTTTTTATTCTTTCTTGTGAGAGCTCAAACACAATTCTTACCAATGTGGGATAAATAAATATACTTTTCCTTTTAATAATTCATTTCTCCAATACTTTAAAATAATACCTTGGCTTAGGCTTCCATTAATTAATTAAATAAATGGCCCCTTCCCATGATGACTCAACCCTCAACTTAAGTGAAATTATAAAGTTAAATTATAACTTTATAATAAGTCATTTAATGATTTAATAATAATTTGGCCACCAAAATAATAATAACTCCCAAAATAATGATCCTTTTAATATGCCATCTGAAACAGGAGTCACACCTA
This sequence comes from Chamaecyparis obtusa, assembly GCA_027943335.1. Taxonomy (NCBI): domain Eukaryota; kingdom Viridiplantae; phylum Streptophyta; class Pinopsida; order Cupressales; family Cupressaceae; genus Chamaecyparis; species Chamaecyparis obtusa. Next base: position 862,261 of record BSBK01001607.1, read on the forward strand.
TTATTTCCACATGTGACCAAATGCATTTTCCAAAAATAGAAAGGGTCCTTCTTGAACAACATCAAGCTTACTATAAATAGTAAACGTGGCAAAACCATAGCAAATGAAGTCCAAATGACGCCAAACGAAAGCATACTGAATCCTGAAGTAGATGCCCACTGTAAGAGGCCCTTTGTCCATCCTCATTAGCCTACAAAGGTCACATGATAGGCTAATCGCAAGAGCCTTAAAAACGGGGACATTACAGCCTCCCGGTTAGATTCCTCCAGACACTCGCCTTCACTTACTCCCTTCGGTAGTCCTTCGGCGCGTCTTCTGAATCTCTCCCTTCGCTCGGCTTGCCAAGACCAAATAAGCACCTTGGAACCCACACAGAAGTCTACGGTCTTCCACACAGGATTCCAATCGTCGCGGACAGGAATAATCTCAGGTTCCTCTTCCTTGCCCAGATTCATTGGTTTGACAGACGGCTCCTTATACTTCACGGGGTTTTGCTCATCAAATTTATGTGTCTGGACTATGCTTACTTTCACATCCAATTCCTCAATACTTAGTACATTGCATGTCAGTTAGAAGAGTTCGTAGTCCTCCATTTGCCAGTGGAAGAGACCATTCACAAAATCTGTATCATCCTCTGAGTATTCTCCCAATCTTAGCACACCTTCACTATTCAATTCCATTCCATCGCTTCCTTCATCCCTTCAATCGTTTTCACTGTCAGATTCTGAGTCTAAAGAAGAGGCTATCTCTTCGTTCACCATCTAGGTGCGAAGGTCGATGGTGAACTTCCTCCCTCCCTTCTCCATCGAGAGGGTGTTTTTCTTCCAATTGTGGTTCGCTTTGGCAGTCACGAGCCACCCTCTCCCAAGGATGGCATCGTACCCCTTCTGCTTCAGGGGAATTACCACAAAGTCCAAGATGAACGGTTGAGTCTTGATAGTTACTTGTTGTGCCATCAAGGTTCCGAGGGGTTTGATGTCGTGCTGATTGGCGCCCAATAAGTTGAAGGTTGGGGGCCACAAGGTTGGCTTGCCCAATTTCTTCCATGTCTCCTCCGGAAGGACGTTCACTCCTGACCCTCCGTCCACTATAGTGTCTGTTAGGATGGAGCCAAGGATGCCCATCTCGACGACTGTCGAGTACCTTCCGTTGTTTACAGCAAGTATCATCGGGTCAGTTGCAAACCCTCCGGGGATGTCCGTATGTGTGGTATTTGGCTACGTGGCCAAGTTCCCCAACAGTGTTGTTTCCAAGTGAGGCATGGTGTGAAGGAGGTCCTGGAGTTTCACCGGTATCTCTAATTGTAACATTTGTCTCAGAATGTGTTGTTCTGCCTCCCTCCAGCCTGAGGTGGTAGCCATCTCCCATGTTTCTTTTGGTGCCTTCATCACCTTCTCTATTTCTTCCTTACCCTCCTGTGCCCTTTGTTTTGCTTGTGATCTGGTGATGGCTAGTACCCCCTCGTCACTTCTCGTTCCCTCGATATTGAGCAAGTTGACCCCGGATTTTGGGCAGTTGGCAGGACCACACCAGCGGCATAGCTTCTGCAGGGCATTGCCCTTGTTGTAGTCCCTTGCAAAGTGGCCCCACTAATTGCAAGCTCGACACTGGATCATCAGCCAACCCTTGGAGTCATATTGTATTCGACTCGTGTTGGTGTTGTTATTGCCCGTTCCGCGACCGCGTCGATTGCCTCCGTACCCGCCGGAGGATGCGTTATTGTTGGTCTCTACCCCCAATGTAGATGGTTCCTCTTGGGTAAATAACACTTGTTAATTCCTCACCTTCATGTTGTATGAGCATTCCTTGGTGGAATGGCCCATGATCTGGCAAATGTCAAAATGTCTTTCTGGGACACGACCTCATTGTATGGCCGCTCACCTTGCAGTCCGTACACCATATGTCAACTTCCCCCTTGCTGGTACCCCCTTTCATGGTCTTGAACTCCATCATTCTCTCTATGTCCTTTTGGAGTGCCTTGACTTTTCCCTTCAACTCGCCATCACTGCCACTGTCATCGTCCAAAGTGTCATCTTCATCAGAAGAGGACTTGCTTCTTTTCTTCTTGGAGGTCTTCTGTTCGCTCTCCAAGTCCATTGCCCGGTTATAGGTGTCTACATATGAGGTGGAGGGCACTATCTTCATTTTCCTCCGTAGTTTAGATTTCAAGCCCTCCACGAACCATCTTTTCTTCAGGCCATCCGATGGCTGGCTATCCATTTTTCCGACTAACTCCTTCAGTCGGCAACCGTAAGCCTGCACAGTCTCTTTTTTTCCTTGCTTCATTCCATATATTTCAGAGACGATTTCATTATCATCTCGCAGGAGCCTAAACTCCTTTTCAAATGTCATCTTCAATAAGTCCCAGGTGGTCACTCCGCTTTTGTCTAATCAATTGCTACCCCTCGGAGGATTGCCGAAAACTGTTTCATCCATTCCGCCTGGTCGGCGACTCCGTTTGCAGACCAAATTGTCTCACATGTGCGGCAATGCCGAACAAGTTCTTTTCCCTCGCCATGGAACTTGGGTAACTTCTCCTTGTTAGCCGCCATATTCACCCTTCGAGGTGGGACAGTGGTATGTACCGCTTGTTATGCTGCTTGTTGGATCGCCGAAAGTGTTTGCTGTACCGTACCACTTGATGTCCCCGAACTACAAGAACTGTCCAAGCCTGGTGGGCTACTGTGATCCCCGTGCCCCTCTGTCACTTCGATACTCTCGGCAGCAACAGCATCCTGAGCCTCCCTCCTCGCAGCTTCCTCTTCTTCCTTCCTTCGAGCTTCTCTTGCTTCCGTCCATGGGGTTAAGGTCAAGGACCCGAACAAGCTCCTTGTTTCCTCTAGGCGGTCCTCGTCACTTCTTCTGGCCTCCCGATTAGATTCCTCCAGACACTCGCCTTCACTTACTCCCTTCGGTAGTCCTTCGGCGCGTCTTCTGAATCTCTCCCTTCACTCAGCTTGTTGTTGTGCGAGTATGGCAATTCTAGCAGCTTGTTCTTCTTTGAGTTCCTTCTTTAAATTTCTATTTTTATTCAATTGATTAGGCATAAATTCTATTCAATGATTCCGTCCTCATTCGTCCTCACATTGATATTCTCCTCCAATGGTATTCCCATCTGTCCACTCATTCCCTCACTTGCCAGATTCGTTTGGCAACGGCGCCAAATGTTTGCCCGCTAGGGTAAACTTAATATTGCATAGACATAGTATAGGAACTATAATAAACACAGAACATATCAGAGAATAATATCTACTTTCATTAATTAGTCCAACGTATGAGTACATTCACATTATAATCATTGTCGTTTCTTTCACCCGTAGGTGGTACATATTTATCTACCCAAAGGGTTGTGACCAAACGTCACCGCCCAACCCAACTACCCGTCGGCAATAACTAATTACCGTCGGAACAACATAACTAATACCCGACACATAATAAAGTAGTCTTTCCGGCTAACACATTCCAGCCATCAATGAACCCACGTGCTCATTGTGGGAAAAATTGATCTCTTTAGAAGGCTGTTTGGTGCCCATTTCAGAAGTATTTGACATCCTTTATCACTGTTCACTGATTCTAAGTAGAAATTATACATTTTCAGTTCTGAATAGACATTCAATAATCTGAAAAAAGCTACAGCAGTCACCATTCGTGCCCAAATTTACAAATAAATGGTGTATTCTTCATTCCAGGTATGAATCTTTGCAAAGTATTATTGTACTTGTCATATGGTTGTATATTTTGAATTGCTGGGTAAACAATAAATAAATTACATTTGTAACAGCAGTGACATAATTGTCATTAATTAGTTATATTTCAGCATACTTGCAATTTGCTTCATTTGTATAACTTTCAAAATTCAAGGAGAAACATCATCAATTGCATTGGTTAGAACTATTGGGGTTGTTAGTGGTATTAGAGCTTGCATGCTAAGTGTTTGACAAAAATGTCAAACATATAAAAGTGAAGCAATTTGGTGTTTGTCAAAGTTAGAACCAGCAAGGGTTCTTACAGTGGTATCAGAGCAGTTTCTTGCCATCCTATTGAGATGAAAATTATTGAGCTGACACATTTGTTTGCAATGACCAACACTGTAGCTTTATTTCAGTCATGGACGAATATAGAAAATCCAATAAATATGGAAACCAATTGAGTCGTGTGTCACATTCCAGGAAACATACAGGTGCCTTGGAAAATGAAATGGAGAAATTGAGGCAAACACAGGAAAGGCTAAAAGCTCAACTTTCAGATCCGGCCACTATTGACAGGGCTGCTAGTTTTATGGTTTCCTTCTTCAGAAAATCTTCCTCACGAAGACTACAGGAAGAGAAACGAAATGTTCTCACAGGTGAGAAATCTAAAAATCTTCATGATGAGTTTTCCGCAGCCACTAATCATTGTGTAGATGGTCCTGTTCTTAGTAGGACAGCCATTAATCCTATTTGCACACATGATGTTGGAGACTCTTTACAAGGACATGTGGATGTGCCTGTCTTGTTGACAGATAGTGGTACTGAGTTTCAGCATCCTGAGCCTATTGTTGATGTTGTGGATAGGGTGAGAGTGGAGGATGTTGCAGATACCACTATGGATTCTGCCACCATAGATGATGGTGTTATCTTTGAAGACTGTGACTAGTATATGAGCTCTGACAACTCTGATGCTTATGACAGCAGTCGCAGTGTGGAGTCAGTGCACGAGACAGCAATCTTTTCCTGTATTGAGGATGTGAGCACGGAGCTATCCAATGATGACACTCATGAGGGGAGTGTTACAGTTGAGTCAGGTGACATAGATTCATGCCACAATATAGGTGATTTGTGCGATGACATTGAGTCATGTATGCAGCAGGAGATAGCAAAGGGATTTCAGATAGATGATGTTGATACTAGCATCGCGAATACCTCTGATGTTGAGAGTGAGGATGATGGGTGCTACAGTGTTTCTGGTTTTTTATATCAGATTTTGGGTGTGGACTTAGCGTTGTCATCTGGTGGTGGTGTGTTCCAAGATCCTTTTCTACAAGGACTCACGAATGAGGATAGGGAAGCATATAAGTGGCAGAAGTTTGTTTCAGCCAGGGCTTCCACTCCTTCAGTTGAGCTGTTAGTAGAGGTACCCAGTGGTGATACCTCATTGGTGGACATGTGTGAGGTTGATAGCACACATCAAGAGAGGAATAATGAGGTTACTTCTTCGCTGACTCATGAGGATGACTCTACCTGCAGTGAGTCATGCTTGATTTATCAGACCCTAGGGGAGGAGGACTCTGAGTTGTTAGTGAGTGAGTATGGGTACCAGGATCTGGATTGTCATGTGGTTATAGAGCACGAGGTCGCTGAGGATTGTGATGAGTCTAATTCAGCAACAGCTTCCTTGGGGGTAGATGAGGATGAGCCCGATGTCAGTACTCAGTTGATAGATGTGTGCTTAGATGACAGTTCATAGAGATATGGTGATCTTGAGGCGAGTTTGTTGGATACAAATTCCTTCCATAGTGTGGACAGTGTAGTTGAGATTGTACATAGGAAGCCCGTTGTGCAAAGTCATTGTGTGACTAGCCAATTGAGAGTCGGCAAGAGAGACATTACTTCTACTCTCGAGCATTTCGATGTTGCTCGTCAATTGTTGGAAGTAAACATATGAGGTGCTCCTATGGCAATTGAGCATGGCGGTGGTTACGTTTCCCTAACAGAGATTCATTCCTTGCGGGAGGCTGTCAGGATTTTTAGACAACTATTTATAGTTGGTAGCCGACTGAGATAACCTGGTTGAGTGGGGAAGTACAACATTTGAGGCATTGATGCACAAAGAAGAGGTGAGTGAGCTTACTCAAGAGCTCACAACGACTTCTGAGGCTTTAGAGGGCACTCAGTGGTTTATTCAGGAGTCCCAGTTGAAGTTAGGAGAGGTGGCTGTGGAGTTGGAGAGAATGCAGCCTTTGCCAGCCATAGATCCAATTCAATTGCATATAGTGGAGGTTGATGGTGAGTTAGCTTCCACAATTGGAAGTGATGGATGTGTTGGAGGAACAGTTACATCCATCCTTGAGACAGATGCAGTAGACATAGTGGAGGTGAGTGCTTCAGTGGAGGATTGCAGTGAGTGTTTTGTGGTATCAGCTTCTCTAGTTGTTAGCACGATGGCAGCTGATATGGACCAGGTTGCTGAGAGGCCTAAGGTAGCAATGGTGGATTCGCTGGAGAGTTGTGTGCCAGTTTCGAACACTACTCCCTTTGATTCACAGGACATGGACAGGGTATCATCTGGTTTGGAGATGAGCTTTCAGGGTGATTTGTTTCCTTCTGCTGGAAGCAAATCTATTACTTCATCTCACACAACTGATAGCGAGAGACAGTGGGTAGTGCCACAATTTCAGAGGGATCAGTTGTGGGTTGCAAGGGAGTAGGTTGATGCTACTTATAATTTCTACTTCACAGAGTTTTTCATGGGGTAGTTGCTTGAGAGTCCGATTTTGTGGGAAGGGCCCTTTGGAACTTCTGAGGGTATTCTCATCCGGGGTTCTACCAGTATTCATCTGTTAGTGGGAATGATTGTCGATACCTTGACTACAATGCTTCCCCATAGGGATTTGGTGGTTGGGTTTGATGAGAGGGTTTCCCAAGATCCTACCCAATTAGTTGTTCAGAGTTAGAGATTGGAGCTATCTCTTGATTCGCAGTTGGATTTTGATGAGCCTCTAACAAAGATTGGAGCATTTCACCATGATTACATAGTGAGGAGCGCTGATCATTTCTCTTTTGACCCACCAGTTGAGGATTTGGTTGCACGTCAGTGTGGGTTGGCTACTAGGTTGTATCATCCTTTATGGGATGGGTTTTCTCCATTTGCAATTGATAGAGTTAGTTACTGCAAGTTAGCAGGAGGTGACTTGCAGGGGCAGCATACCTATGATGATTTTGCAGGGGGTGGATATTAGGGATATGGGAGGTCTTGTCCTTGTTGCACATATGAGCTTCATCCTCAAAGCAGATTGGTAGGGTGTGTAGGGAGATTTGATCTATCAGTTGATATCGAATATCCATTCTTTCTAGTTCTGGATGGATGTTAGTTACGTCTCTACTGGAATCCAAGTGGAGACAGGCTTAGCACTACGGATTGGTTGAGTTGCCATCGTTGGCATGGTGACAGTATTTCAGGATAGCTCTGTGGATAGAGTTATCATCACAGGAGTTTGCAAGTGACGTCAGGGACATTATGCATATTTATCCTTGGGATCCGGGTGGATCATTGTGTTTATTTGATTCCTTTGATTGCTTGAAGACAAGCAATCTTGGGGAGGGAGGACTGTAATGTCTCATTTTTAGCGTGACCATGACTATGAATGGTTTAGCCTATCATGTGACCCTCATTGGCTAATGGGGATGGATAGAAGGTCTCTTTCAATGGGCATCTACTTCAAGATTCAGTATGCTTTGGTTTGGCTTTTGTTTGGCGTCTTTTGGACTTCATTTGCTATACTTTTGCCATGTTTACTATTCATAGTAAGCCTCATGTTGTTCAAGAAGGACCCTTTCTATTTTTGGAAAGTGCATTTTGTCACGTTGGAAAATAATAGGTGTGACTCCTATTTCAAACGGCATATTTAAAGGATAAGTATTTTGGGAGTTATTATTATTTTAGTGGCCAAATTATTATTAAATCATTAAATGGATTATTATAAAGTTATAATTTCACTTAAATTGAGGATTGAGTCATCATTGGATGGGACTATCTATTCAATTAATTCATGGAAGCTTAAGCCAAGGTATTGATTAAAGTATTGGAGTAAATGAATTATTAAAAGAAAAAAAGTATATTTTTTATCCCACATTGGTAAGGAATGTGTTTGAGCTCTCACAAGAAAGAATAAAAAGGGACTTAAAAGCTCATTCTCACATATGGAATTGATCATTTTTGTGCTTTGATACTTGGTGAATTTTATGAGTTTCTCCAACAAGGGTTTCAAGGAGCCATTGCAAGTTTGGAAGCCAATATTACTCAGCTTTGAGGTGTTGAAAGCCTGCACTGAGATTGCTGGTTGTGCTAGCCATTGTTCTACATCAGCCTATCAGAGGTTTGTGCATTTACAAGGCTCTTATCTGATCATTTGGGGATCAATTTGAAGACATTTATTTGCAAATTGAAAGAGTTTGGATGATTAGATTATTGTTGTTTGCTGCAAGTTGAAAGACTATACCAGACATCCATAGCCACCTTCCAGCCATCAATGAACCCACGTGCTCACTGTGGGAAGAATTGATCTCTTTAGAAAGTTGTTTGTTGCCCGTTTCCGAGGTATTTGACATCTTTTATCACTGTTCACTGATTCTGGGCAGAAATTATACATTTTCAGATCTGAATAAACATTCAATAATTTGAAAAAAGCTACAGCGGTCACCATTCGTGCCTAGATTTACAAATAAATGGTGTATTCTTCATTCCGGGTATGAATCTTTGCAAATTATTATTGTACTTGTCATATGGTTGTATATTTTGAACTTCTAGGTAAAAAATAAATAAATTACATTTGTAATAGCAGTGACATAATTGTCATTAATTAGTTATATTTCATCGTACTTACAACTTGCTTCATTTGTATAACTTTCACATTGCAAAAACTTTCAAAATTCAAGGAGAAACGTCATCAATTGCATTGGTTAGAACTATTGGGGTTCTTACAGTAGTATCAAAGCTTGCATGCTAAGTGTTTGACAAAAATGTCAAACATATAAAAGTGAAGCAATTTGGTGTTTGTCAAAGTTAGAACCAGCAGGGGTTCTTACTAGACATGTCCCGTGAAGGGACATGTCTCTTCTTGGCTCATTCTCAATATAAATGCAAAAGATTGTTGCATTTGGAAAACACATACAAGCAGATAGTGCTATTACATTTGCAACGATCCTAAAAATGTTAACATGTTATCACAGCCAAGTTGCAAATGTAAGAGAGTAGTTTGTTGATGGTGAATGTGTGACTGTCTCAGAAAATACAGTCTCAGTACAAGGACCATATCTCACAATTACACTGTTGGATTTTTTTGAATCTTGGATATGTTGGTGATAAACAAATTTAGAAGAATCTTACCAGAGCAATTTGCGAGAAATTGTCGGGTTCAAAAGTTATGACCGACTATGTACAAGTCTATGCGAAATCTGTAAAAGAGCGAGGTTCCTTCTTTAAAAGCCTAACTGCTTGAAGGGAGATCCGATAAGATTGAAGGTTGTCATAGTGTATAGAACCTTTGGATATTCAAGATAGGTCATGTGAAGAATTCCAGTAATATTCGAGAACGAAGACATCATTGTATGAATTTGCATGATATTTTCCAAATGGGCTCACCTTACAGAATGAAATACTTGAAATTTATAAAAGATAAGTATTCCATGTTTTATTAATACACATAATTTTTTGAAGTTTGTAATTCATGTTATACTATTGGTTAGTAAAGTCTTGTATGCTTCTATCATTGGTATTTTCGGTCGAGATAGTTAAGTGAGCTATTTGTAATCTCTCTTTGACATACCTTTACGATGGAAACACAAGAAAATTGCATTCAAGGGAGAAAGAACTTAATGCTTGCAAACGAATTGATTATGGAGACCAGATGTAGAGGGAGTCTGACATTTCAAAAGTAGACAAGAGGTTGATACAAGAACTTGAGCTTCAGAGGGAGCAGATAGAGGATATGGTTAAATCAACTTTTGATAATCTTGGTTATATTGATTCAGAGGGAGTAGTCCATACTGAGATGGATTCTCCAGTGATCAAGAATCTATAATAGTTAGAAGACTAGGAATCATGAATGCCTTTTGGGCCCTGTGTAAATCATGAGGAAGTGACGACTTCCAAATGATTATCACTTGTATTTGTTAAAGTTATTGGAAGGTGACGATCTTACAATAACTTGATCTTCAATCATGATAGACATCTTATGATGGCTGAAACAGATCGTGATAGATGATATTTTGCATGGTAAAATTGAGTTCCTTAAACAGGCCATGTTCTTCTATTGTGATAGACATCTTATGATGGCTGGAACAGATCATGATAGATGATAGGAATGTTCCTATTGTAAGTATTATTGAGGGTACGTGTGCACATTACCTATAGGACATTTTTGAGTTATGGTGAATATCATGAGACTCGATATTCTTGGTCAGACCATATCTTTGATATCATATTGAGGTGATATCTAAAATATTTTGAGTTATGGTGAATATCATGAGACTTGATATTCTTGGTCAGACTATATCTCTGATATCATATTGAGGTGATTTGGTATCCTTTGTCTTCCAAGGTTGAAATGGAAACCAAATTGCGCTTGATACCTGGTACAAACAATACACCAATCAGTTGAAGAGAGATGCCTGATTTTAGTTGAATAGTGCAAGTTTTGATTCCTTTCACAGGGTAGTTGGAATCATCTCCAATGGCGACTTCTTCATTTGAATTCTCCTCTATGTTGTCAACATGTTCTCTGAATCCTGATATATGACGAAATGCTCCACTATCTATGACCCAAGTGTTAAGCCTAGTGGATACTTGGCTTGATAGGGCTGAATAGAATACAAGTCTTTCAGAATCCTTATCCAAGCTCATCTTACTCACTTCTGCTACGGAGGCTTGAGGCTTGGGCTTGTCTAGACACTTCATTGCAAGGTGACCAAATTTGTCACACCTAAAGCATTGTACTTTAGACATGTCCCTCTTTCTTTTGAATGACCATTTGCCATGAGATTCCTTCCCTTTCTTCTGTTTGAAGTTGCCTTTCTTTCCTTTCTTATGAGCATTAGAATTTAAGACTTGGATCTCTAAATTAGAGGTACTTAACCCAATTCCTCTAGTGATCAACCTTGACTCTTCTTGAATGCAGTCAGTTTTTAAATGATCAAACTTAGGAATTTTAGATCGAGCACTTATCCCTTGTAAAAATGCTCCCCAAGATGTAGGTAGTCCGTTGAGAGCCAACATCATTAATTCCTTGCTATCATTCTCATTGCCCAGTTACGTACCAACTCCCATCAACTCCAATGTGAGACTGGGCGTTGGAAGAGGCCAAAGGAGACTTGGGAAGAGAGAATTTGCATGTTTTGCAACTCTGGGAAAGTAGAAACTGAACATCACTTTATTTTAGTATGTGAAGCCTACAAGGACATCAAGGATAAATTTGTGGATACTATATCGGATAGTTCTTGGCATAGCCTATTCAGCGAGGAGCACATTGAGAAGTTAGGTGGGCTCATCATCAACTTGCACAAGAAGCGGACCGAGTTACTCAAGTCAGCCTAAGTTGCCTTGCTGTCCCATAGGATATGTTTAGCCTCGTGGACGTAAAAAATTTATCTTATCTTATCTTATCAATTAGGTGACCAATGGTGGATAATTGATCTCTTAACTTCGTTATCCTCATGAAGTAAGACATGATGTATCATGAGCCCTACTAGATATATGTACGATACTAATATATTCCTAAATACATATACTCTATTTAAATTTTGCACTAAGGATAAAGACATAAATCTCTTATTTAATGATTGATCAATCATTAATTAATTAATTCCATATTTTGATTATATCATACTAATTGATATAATCTTAATCAATATTGTTAATAGTAATATTAATCTATAATATAATATTAATAATATTACTTAAATATATTTGATTAAAAATTCATATTATCAATATCACTCTTAATAATCAAATTAATAATATCCAATATTATAACATAATATTCTTAATAATCTTATATTGACCACATTCATAATACTCTTATAAATCAAATGAAGATTACAAATTAATACTAATATAATACTATTATATTATTCTCATTAGTCGAATTAATGGAAATAGAAAAAGGCAAAGACCATCCATGACGAACGGCACAACAACCTCATTTTCTCCACGTTGCCAAACATGGGATTGGACGTGTCTCAAGAGATATTTCCCCCTCATGCACATATAAGTGATGGAACAGGAATTACGATATTGGGGGGACCAATCAGCGACCACGGAGGAAGGGAACAAAGCACATAAAGGACTATAGCAAAAGCGTAACAGTGAATACGAATTAAGGGATATATCTTTTGGGCAGGAGGCAATATATTATAGAGAAGATCATGGGATTCAAAAGGCTAATTCAAACTGGGTTCGGCAACCAAGGATCCAATGTCCTTAAGTTATGGGGTGGCAATGTGAGGAATTCAAAATACGAACCACCCAGGCACCGGGGAATTACAAGATATGGGCCATAAAATGAGAGACAAAATAGAGTCATCTAGGGAGAATTGTTCAGCCACGTTGACTACCAGAGAAAGTAAATAAGATACATCCATGAAGACAATACAATTAGCGGCTCTAGATCATTACGACAAGCATAGAAATATGATGGTAAAAGGCAACTCATACACAAGGCCATCTTCTATATTAAGTCGCCATAATCTACTCATTCTATGCCAATACCTGTCATGATACTCCTGAGCCTATCGTGATTATCTATGAGGAGCCCAATCAATACCGCGACCAATACTAAACTAGCTCCTTAATTGTGACAACTCTGTATAAGAGATATCGTTGTGTTCTCATCTGCAAGAGCACCTCAGTCACCGATGTCAATTATTGTCGGGAGTCACATATGTGAGAAGTAAGGATTACTAACGACATCCATATTTATAGTATCGAACCAGATTTGCAAGTATTTAGGATGATGAGAATTTGACAGGAGCACTGGATCCCATCTACGCATATTCGATGGTGAAGTATCATATAATACTCTATATCTAGTAAAGCGATCAATTCAATAACATACTTGATGGAGTGATGGCGATGCATTGATTAAAACGACAAAGATACCGAGGCCGGTAACCTAGCTCCTACAATAGGTCAATAATCTTATGTAAAGTGAAAGACTGTAATCAATTTCTCCAATTATGGATACTATATCTAATCGATGACTAGATAAAAAATTTGGAGAATGGAGCAATGATCGGTAATAACCAATAAGCCATTGATGGAAGTCGGCAATGAAGTGTACATCGGCAATAGAATAAATGAATGGTAAGGTGGAGAGAAGTGACAATAATGGAGACATATAAACCATGAAGTAATTTTACAAGTGACAATAACTACCCTTAATAAGTCAAGCAATTGTTATACTATTAATATTGGACATCACTATGTGTGGAGCAATTGTAGGGAAAGATTAAAAGATATAAAATATCTAGATGAGCACAAATTAGATGGACATGCACCAAGCTAAGGGGAAGGATAAAGATTATAAATGTTAGCAAAACTCTTCAAGGAAGAATAGGTGAGAGTGTTGTATGGTAGTAATTGGGAGTTGGCATTATTCTAGTACTGGACGTTACAAGTTTCCATTCCCAAATGCGATCCAGACTATAATTGGGAATTCAAGAGTAAATTTATTAAAGTACTAGTAGGGGGCATTACATGATGGTTTCTCCTTTGTTCATCTTGACATGGTGGATTTGCTGTTTTAGAGCAAAAGCCCTTCTCGTATTGTTTATTTCATACATGTTCTCTAGAGTTGTGAACATCTAATATACTGTATCTAGTTTGGATATGATTGGCACTATGTGATCCTTCACTGCATCCACTAGAATCTTCATAGCCTTGTTCTTCGTCCATAGAAGTTTCTCATCATCTTTATCAGGTATAGGTATTGCCTTCTCCACTAATGTGTTCAATTCATGTTCTCTTAGTGTCATCATTATTCTAAACTTCCAAGTAACGAAATTTGCAGCTCTATAATGTCCCCTTTTTCAGGCACATTATTTCGTGTTGCGTCATTAGCCGTTTCATCATGGTCCGATGGGCTAACTGGGGCTTTATTTGGATCAGTGTGATATTTGGCCTAGGTAATTCCAGTTTCAGGCCAATCAAACCAGTTTCTACAGGGTTTCCAAGATACTTACTATTTATAGTAAGTCAACAGAGTTCAGTTTTCTTGGCATTTCAGTATTGGACTTGGAGCGTATTGCCAAGAGCTTTCCGACAAGCTATCACACGTCATCTTCCGAGTTCATTTGGTCCTCTGTTTTAATGCCAGAAGATTTCATACTTTATTATTATGCCACTTTATGATTAAATGGTTATATTAATTTTAAGTGACTTAAAGTGGGGATATGAAAAGACAGAGAAGGGAAACTGAAGAGTCACAGCTGCTGCTTTAAAAGAAGAAATGGAGACTCATTTGAGATATGCTTAGTTTTATGAATTTATCTTCTCTTGGAGAATCCAGGAAGCTTCCAGCTTTCAATTTTGAAACCTGAGGACGGAAACCTTCAGGCTTCTTGGTGGATTAGACGGAAACCCAGTTCATCTTTGAGGTGGATTCACAGCAGAGTTCACAATTGCACTTCCAGGTTCATATTATCCGATCTCACTGTTGCATACTGTATTTCAGATTGGATTGTTTTGTAACTTCATTGTTGTTGTATTGTTGTTGTATAATGCAATAACAATTTCTGAGGATTCATTGGAGTATATTGCTAGTTTATTTTATGTTTAATCGATATTCCATTGCATGCAATTATCTATTTATTTTTCTGAAACATCTGTGACAAATATTTGGAAAAATATCCATCCAGGATGTTACAGTGGTATCAGAGCTAGCGGTCTTGCCAGCCTAGTGGGCTTATTTTCATTTGCAGCTTTATTCGCGGAGGAAATTAGTAATTTGTAGGGATTCGATTTCTATCAAGTCTGGTAGCACAGTGATTAGAAGAAGATTGTTTATTCAGTTCACTGATGAAAAATAACAGTTGCTATTAAGGCTCGAGATTAACCAGCTTGCTACTCGAAATCTCTGAGAAGCTCCTTAAATCTATTTACGAGTGATTCAGTTGTGATACCCAATTTATATATATTAGCCATTCGCGGTTGACAGGGTTATTGGAAGTGGACATCGGGTCTTGCGTAAAGGATTCTAGACGGGACACCACCCCTGTCAGCACGTCATTGCAGTGAATAACTACTACGCAAGTGCTAGAGGAATGCCACAGGCATTATCAGGTGTCTTTACATGTGGTTGCGTAGTGTGGGGTTATTGAAACACAAGACACAAGGGCCATAGTATCTCGCAGGGGCATAATACCAAGCCACTGAACCTACAGTCCTAGGCACGCATGTCGTATTGGCAAAAACATCTATTGGGCGACACCATAGTGAGCACGATAGGGATTACTCCTGGTTATCTACACATCGCGTAGGGAGGACTAGAGTGACCAAAGCACTAAGTGTTCGAGTCCTTCATAAGCCAGCATTCCCCCTCATCGCATCTGAACGTAACTACAAACTAAGCATTACATTACCTCTTGCTGGCAATACACCAGGCCGGAGGCAGCACCAAGGAAGACGTCCTTGCATTGCAGGAAGGGAGACACCGTTTAAACTCCAAGCAGTCGCGTTTTAACGTGACTTAGCAGTGAAGGTAATAGGGGAAGTTATTTGCAGTGAAGGCGACAGGGAAGTTGTTGGCAGTTGTTCACCCCACTCACACACGAATTGTGTACAGGGAGACCGCGACATCATTCGGTCATTACCTCTTGTCTGCAGTGCCACCATTCTACAATCAACCTGCGTGAGCTTTCAGAATATTGGCACACGTTCAGTTTGGGAGTACGAGTCGATACTAAGCATCGTGTTTAGCTGGTGTGGGTTGTAATAGCAGGGATAGTTGTGAACACCTGCGTAGCCATAAAGTAACAACAAACCATTCAAATTACCAGCAAATATCTATCCATAGCATTGGTACAGATGCGACTAGAAATATAGGTTGAGGTTGCAATTGGTAATCAGAAGCAACAGTTGGAAGCTCCCAGTTCATTCTCCCCAAGCTTGCACACAGGGGTCGAGAGCTTATGCCTGCCTTCGGAAGTTGAGCCAGATCGGGTGATATTCTTTGCTCCCATTGTGTAGAATAAAGGGAAAGAAATAAATTTGTTACCTTGTTTCACATGTTGAAGTCTGTGTTATTTAATAGAAGTCTTGGCTATTTGAATGAACCTTGTTGCATATTTGGATTATGATACTCCCTTGTGTAAACTGAAACTTTTCATGTGATATCTGTGAGATCTTATAAACAAAACTTCTGACAACGATTTCGGTCGAGTATCTAGTAATGACTTTCAGTCAGGCCTTGGATACTATAGTGGATTATTTTGATCACCTTCAACCAGAATAAATTAGACACCCACAGCTACAACAGTGAAATAAGATCTAAGAATAGGAACCATTCATTGCAAGCAAGTTGTTCGACATGGTATGAGTCTGGAGATGCATATTGTTCAGGTCTTATGAAATAATGTTGGGTGCTCAGAAAATGTGTTGGAAAATCAAAAAATTTATTGTGATGACAGCATTTCTTAGTTACAAAAGTTGATGGTATTAAACTCTAATTCAGTCCATTGCATGAAGCTTAGAGGAAATTGAATAATGGAAACCTTGGAAAGCCCTGTGTTCTCAAAAGAATTCAATGACACATTTTATAATGAACAACTAAGGGACATACAAAAGGAAATCGAAATAGGAAATGAATTATGTTGCCTTGGATGGCAATTGGAGAATAAGAAAGTTATGGGGAATATGCTTGCCAAGTTGGATGAGATAGATTCATATCTATCTAGGATAGACCAATCTGATTGTAGGCTCTTAAATTGGGCTTTGCAGCCCTCAATGGTTGCTTTGGTCCAACGTAGGTTTATGGAACATCCACATAAAGATGTTAGGCTTGCAGTCGCCTCATGTCTCAGTGAGATCACATGGATTATAGCCCCTATTACACCTTATACCGATTACATTTGGAGGCGGGTACTACAGCTGATTGTGGACAGTTTAGGTGGACTAAATAATGATAAAAGTCCTACCTTTGGTAAGCAGGTAAAAATCTTGGAATTAATGGCAAGAACTAAAATTTTCAGTCACATGTTGAATCTCGGTTGTGATAAGATGATTCAATAGTTATTTCAGTGCCTCTTAAGTAATTTCAAGAAGCATCATCTAGACAAGGTGAAGACTTGCATAAGAACTATCATGTCCTTGATCTTAGATGAGGATAACGACATATGTAAACAATTGCAATCAGATTTGTTGGCAATCTAGAGAGGAGAACAAAAGACCTCACCCGTGGCATGTGAACTCATGAATTGATTAAGCATCAGGTTGAAAGATTCAAGATTTATTGACTGAAAATGAGTGACTATCAACAGGCATAGAAGTTGCAGGATCTCTGGAAATGGACAAGGACCAAATGAGAACAGGGCAGATTTTCTTTATATGCCGAGAGGACTGGTCACATGACCATGTTTGCGGTATTAATCAAGAAAAGAGTTTCCAATCAGCCAAGATGATTAATATGGAGGAAGAATCAACCATCACAAGTGAAGAGTGTTCAAAGCTCTACTTCAGTGACTTAGAAGCTGAGATTGACAAAATTATGATTAAAGGTTGTGACAACCAGATGGATGCCTTTAGTGATTCATGTAATGAAGAATCGTGTGATTTCTTTAGCAGCACCTCACTTATGCATAATGCTGATTTGGATGACCAATCAGATAATGCATTCCAAAATGACAATGATGAGAAGCATGCCTTGAAGAGTCAGCTAAAAGTCAATGACAATGCCATTATTGCAGTTCTTGTACACCATGATAGCACTCACAGGATTATTGAGGATCTTTACAGGAAAGCTCAGATGGAAAAAGGGCAAGGTGGTATAAGGAGTGGATCTTTTGTTGCAGATTTACAGGGGGTCAAAACAGCTTTTGAGGTTTGGAAATCAGAATATCTATGCTTACTTTCAAATCGCGATTACCTGTTACAGGTTGCTGGAAAATATGCTGAGCAATTGAAGGAAAAGGAGGATGAGGTTAACAAGCTCAAGAGAGAGCTTAATGTTTCTCAAGATACATTGGAGCACACACGTATTGCCCTTCAGGAAGCAAGAAATCAGATTGTTGCCACTAGCCAATACAGGGAACAGGACGATAAGGGAAGGTCTGAGTTCTTTCAGGAGGTGATTCAGGAACTTGTTAGCATACAACAAACTTATGACTTGGATAGCTGTCCCAGAAGATCAAGTACCAAATCTTTGGATCATTCAGAACTTCTTTATGAGTTGGATAACTTTCAGGCGGTTAACAATTCCTTGTTTGAGATGGATGCCGATTTGACATTTGATAACCCCCTTTTTGAGCTAGATGAGGAAGATATTTCCTATCCCCATGACGAGGATGAGATTGATTGTAGGATTTGGGACCTAGGTTCAGTTACTAGAGATGAGTCTTGGTCACCAGATTGGAGTAACGAGGTGAATTTAGTTGTTGAGCAGTTTGGTTTCTACATCAGCGGTTCAGGATGGGCAGTTGTGTATTATTGCATGATGGGTGATATGCTTTTCCTTGCGTTATCTCTCACTGATGGAGAGATGTCTAGAATTGATTGCATCCAAGAGGTAGCCGCCTTGTCACATTTGACAGATGGACATAATGTTGATTACAAATCAATCTTGGATAGAGACTTGGTTATCGGTATGACCAAGGGGTACATAAGGAGAGAAGACAGTGTTGATGAGTATCCCTTGATTCGATCCCCTCTTCCCACAGCTAGGACTCAACCACATTACCGTACCGATTCATCCAATGCCTATGGTAACTCTATCATCACAGATATTGAGCATGATGATGACGTTTGGGTAGAGTCTATTCAGTATGGGATTTCTGAGCTTGGTATGCCGATAGTGCTTGATGGTGTGAATTCTTGACACAATGATGTGCATTATATGACACTTGGTATAGAGAGCCAGTTATGGAATCCTATTATCGATTCAATTTTCCTAGAGGAGTCGGTTAGTGCATCACATTACAGCCTCATTGTATGGGAGGCATTTGGTGTTGGAAAAATGGTCAACGCTCCCCTCGGGATTCGTGACATGGTTTAACAGCCTCCTATGTCTTCTATAAGTCTAGTGGTTGTATCGGGCATTAAGAGGTCGATCTTTTGGTGCAATGGCAACCACTACTTGTAACAAGTGGTATCAGAGCTTGGTCACAGGTTCGAATCCCCTCGGGTAATGCTGAGGGGGAGATTGTTGGAAAAATGGTCAGCGCTCCCCTCGGGATTCGTGACATGGTTTAACAGCCTCCTGTGTCTTCTATAAGTCTAGTGGTTGTATCGGGCATTAAGAGGTCGATCTTTTGGTGCAACGGCAACCGCTACTTGTAACATTTGGTTCTCCATGCAGCCCACCTGCGAAGGACTTTCTTTCCCGATTATTGCATAAGTATGGGATTGATGGTAGGTTTGATACACTTCCCTTCATGACGAAGTAAGCCATGTCCGGCAATTTTGGTAGTTTGCTTCTTCAGTACAGATTCTGGTTTAGGCTACATATTAGAGGGGCAGTGTTGTGGCAGTTGGACATTTTGGACAATTCACTCATTAGCGGCATGGATTGACAGGATATTTCAGTCAGCTGAGGAGATGGATGGCCCTTTTGTTTGTGGTACCCAGGAGGAGCTTTCTCCTGGTTAGCGATAATTCAAGGAGCTGGTTGGCATAATGTTAGGTTCCCACCTTCAATTGACCTTAGTGGTGCTTGTGATTTCAGTTGGAGTGAGGTTCTCAGTTGGATTGAGGATCTTCGCACAGATGATGGCAACACAGGGCAGGTTGATTCAACTGATCAGGCACATGGGGTGATTTGGGATCCTGGCATTAGTATGATTAATGCATTGTTGTGTGGTATTGATGAGTGGCTTCACAAGTTTGGACATGTTGTTTATATCAATTTTGCACAACAGATTGGTGGAGCAACTTCCTTGAGGTCGATATGGGATCCAGGCATTTTGGTCACAGCATGCTGATATCAATAGCTTGAGGGCAAGCAATCTCAAGGAAGGGAGGATTGTAAAGTCCCCTTTTTTGGGCACATTATTTCGTGTTGCGTCGTTAGCAGTTTCATCATGGTCTGGTGGGCTAATCGGGGCCTTATTTGGATCAATGTGATATTTGGCCTAGGTAATTCCAGTTTCAGGCCAATTAGAGCAATTTCCACAGGGTTTCCAGGATACTATTTATAGTAAGTCGACAGAGTTCAGTTTTCTTGGCATTTCAGCATTGGACTTCGAGTGTATCGCCGAGAGCTTTCCGGCAAGCTATCACACATCATCTTCCAAGTCCGTTTGGTCCTCTATTTTAATGCCAGAAGATTTCATACTTTATTATTATGCCACTTTATGATTAAATGGTTATATTAATTTTAAGTGACTTAAAGTAGGAATATGAAAAGACAGAGAAGAGAAACTGAAGAGTCACAGCTATTGCTTTAAAAGAAGGAATGGATACTCATTTGAGATATGCTTAGTTTTATGAATTTATCTTCTCTTGGTGAATCGAGGAAGCTTCCAGCTTTCGATTCTGAAACCTGAGGACAGAAACCTTCAGGCTTCTCGGTGGATTGGACGGAAACCCAATTCCTCTTTGAGGTGGATTCACAGCAGAGTTCACCATTGCACTTCCAAGTTTATATTATTCGATCTCACTGTTGCATACTGTATTTCAGATTGGATTGTTTTGTAAATTCATTGTTGTTGTATTGTTGTTGTATAATGCAATAACAATTTATGAGGATTCATTGGAGTATATTGCTGGTTTATTTTCTGTTTAATCGATATTCCATTGCATGCAATTATCTGTTTATTTTTCTAAAACGTCTTTGAGAAATATTTGGAAAAATATCCATCCGGGATATTACAAGCTCCTTCAAGTCGATCCTCAAATCTAACACCATTCACCATTTTTGCTTTAATACAAATTTAGAGATATTTAATGGTGGTTAGGTTGCCTCTTTTATTAATCTGAACGGATCTTACTTATGCTAGCTCTGATACCATGTTAAAGTTTTGATCAGATTTAGAGGTTTATAGTATTTTTAATTTTTCTATATATATGTTGATCACAATATCTGTATAATTCTTTCTTGAATGTATATATATATTAATATTAATGAAATATGAATATATATATAATCCTTAGAATTCTCAATATCAATATTAATGATAATATATATTTACTATGAAGTGATTGTAATACAGATCAAATCTCTCTCTCTCTCTCTCTCTCTCTCTCTCTCTCTATATATATATATATATATATATATATATATATATTGCTGCTGATATATGCTTGAATTGATAATTACAAATATCGATGAGTATTGCTGGGACTTGTTAGGCACTTATTGATTTCAGTACTTCCCAAGTCATATGGACCGAAGTTATATAATAATGGGAGGAGACATGTCTACGTAGGGACATGTCTATACGGAGGCATGTCCTCATTGATCCCAAACTCAAGTTAATACACGTTAGTTTGCATGTTAATAACATCGATACTAATATCGATTCATTTGGTAATATAAAGCATGTTCGATACTCATTATTGAACCAGTTGATATTAATGCAATATTAAGATAAAGTATTGGTATCATAATGTGCTATCTTTGATAGCACAATATGGTATCGATACCAGCATTGATTATATAAATACTCATTATCGATTAATGTATAAATCAATATCAACAATGTAATTTGTATTAACTGCATAATTAATATTAATGGTATTAATAGCATGATTAATATCATGAACATGATAAATAATAGTTATATCAATCTCAATTACAATTATGTATATATATAATAACAATATACAACATTAAATATATATATATATATACATGATTGTAATCATACAATTTATTAATCATGTATTATGATAATCAATAATCATAGCAGAATACATAAGGATAGAGATCAAATGCTCAAGGTCGATAGGCCACTTATGCATTTGATTTCATCGATAGGAATAATCCGATCGAAGCTACAACTCATTAACATTCAACACTTCCTCCAAGACCTCACAAAGATACTCAGCATTTTTTGTTTTTCCTGAAGCACCAATTGATTTCAAAAATATTGTCCCCTGAGAAAGAAAAAAATAATTTAGTACAATCAAAATTTTAAAACTTAATCACTAAATCAATATTGGTTGTTGAATATAGTTTACAAAGTAGTAAGTACAAGTTCTACAATTACCTGATGAGTAGACAAGAAAATTCGGTAGTGTTCTACTTCTGCAATCAGTCCAACCTTCAATTATGATGGTGCAACCCTTCCTCCTCCATACCTCACACTGCTCGACAATTGTGGCTTTCACATCAGCCACCTTTCAGATCAAAATAGGACCTTTTAGCTCCTCATCATTAGGGGCTTTGAACCCTGGACCACAAATAGTAACAGCATCTACCATAATTTGCCAATAATGAGACCGAAAACAAATTAAATAAACAGGATAAGTATACTATTAAGTTTTACTTTCAACTTTAAAAATTAAAATAATCAATGTGGCATACTCTTGAAAGTTGAAAGCAAGAAAATCGAGACATACAAATTAAAATAACGAGTACCTTGCTGCATCAAATGGAAGGTTGTTATAGAACCAAAAATCTCCAATTGCAATTTTCACAGCCTCGTGCTTCTCTTTATTCCAACCCATGCTCTCAAGCGATGGTTGAGCACCCAGAGTCATACGTGGAACAAAAAGGGAATCTAACTTCTTATGAATCTAAGGCCCAATGCTCACACTCACAGTACCACTACTAGATGGAGGTAATGGAGGTCGAGGATTTGAAGAGGCCTCTCCACCAAAGTTTTCCATTTCTTGCATACACTTTTGTTTTAATTCTTTTTTCTCTTCAAATTCATCTAAATGAGCTTGCATTTCATGTATAACATCCAAGGGTGCTATTTTGTATGGTTTGGCATCATGCCCAGGCATATGTGCAAGGTGATATTTCAATCAATTAATACCTCCCCCACTATATTTAACTTTGCAATGTCAACATATAACTACTTTTTTATCCGAGGATAGCATGTTTCCAAGCCTTATCCCTTTGGCTTCTAATAGTGTCTGCATCTGAGTTATCACTAGGTGCACTACTCCCAAGCTCATTATGCTACTGATGCAATATATCATAAATGAAAAAAATAAGCATCTACAAATTCTACACATTCTAATTAAATTGAAATAAATAAAATAAAGAAAAAACAAAACTAGGGTTTCTTACTTTTCTATCGCTATAAAATGAAACAAAACTAAAACAAATGTAAAAAAATGGAAATATA
This sequence comes from Chamaecyparis obtusa, assembly GCA_027943335.1. Lineage (NCBI taxonomy): Eukaryota > Viridiplantae > Streptophyta > Pinopsida > Cupressales > Cupressaceae > Chamaecyparis > Chamaecyparis obtusa. Next base: position 885,462 of record BSBK01001607.1, read on the forward strand.
AATGAAAACAAATTACAAAACAACACAAACAATGTAACTCACGTCTTCAAAATTTCTCCAAAAATGAAAAAATGCACTTCAAATTTGTAGAGGCCTCCTCCAAACGCTTCTTTTAACTCCTCTCAATGCGTGAATGCAAGCTACTAACTTGCACAAACAATCAACAATCAATATCTGAGAACCAATCGATCTGTTAGTCTGTTCTCTACAACCCCAACATTTTTCTCTAATCAATTTTTTCCTCTTCCTTGTGTTTGCAAAAGAAAGAATATTCTTTTTTGTGTTTGAACAATATAAACCCAAAGAGTCAAAGTAGATGTGTTAAAAAAAATCACTTTACCTTTGTCACTGCAGCTGTGTCCCAGGCTCGGGACTCGGCGAGTACGGCTAACTCAATGAGTCAGGCCATACTCAATCTGACTCGGCTGAGTCCAAGCCCAGAGGCAATTTGACCCGGTTTGCTAGGCTCGGCTCTGGACTCTCCGAGTCCTAGCACTGTAACTATGCACCCAACAATTAGGCACAAGCCACCATACCAAAAAGGGGAAATGGATCACCTCAAGGATAGGGAGCTTGCCTGAAGGAACATTGGGAGCCACCCATGTGTCCTTATTATCTTAAACCACAAGAGGCACTAGAAAACCCTATACAAGAGGCGAAGATACAAAATTTCCAATATCAACCACACCCTAGACAACAGAAGGCCACTTAGAAAGCTCAGCAGCAGTTTTACCATGCAGTCATAGAGTTCAAACCCTCCTTTGTGGGGTGGGGGAGCACGAGAAAGAAAAGTTCTTGCAATTGTATAAACGAATCCTCCATATTAACATTGGAGGTGGTGACACCTAGGGAAATTTATTAGGTGGGATCATGCTAAAGGTACACATGCACTCCTCCAATGATTAAGAATTTCCTAGAGGAGTTGAAAACCAAGAGCCACTTTTTCAGCTTGTGGTTGGATATGAAATTAAAAAGACGTAAACACATGAACTTTCTCGTTGATAGAAAAAAGATTAGAAATCTCCTACCTGTTAAAAGAAGTCGAATTCCTAAACTTCCAAAGCTAAACAAGAATGGTGGCTCAAAGAAAATTTAGGGAATTGGTAATATATGTCAACCACTAAGTTATAATTTAGAAGAGAGCAAGTCTCCAAGAGAAAGGCTTGAGACAAAAGAGGAAGAAAGAGTTGTGTATCCAATTCTAAGCACTCTAGGCTTGTGAACAGGTCCAACAAAAATGCTTGAAGGTCTTAACTCTGTTACATGTTGGGTTTATTGAATGAGAAGTTCCAATGCGAAGAATTCTTTCACCTAAAACAATCACTTGGTAAACCGGACCCAAAAGAAAATAAGAAATTTTAGGCTCATGTTGCACATGACATATCCACTTTAGTCAATAGAGCTAGGTTGGAGAGAAAAAATCAAATCCTAGAGGGGCAACTTAACCTTCCAAGAGTTGAGGAAAAAGGGATAAGAACCTCATATAAAATCCCAAGAATATGACTTTTATAGGCCATATCATATTTCCATTGCCAAGCATTCCACTAGGCAAAAGGTGGTTGAAGAACCAACTTATGCATCACAACATCAAGCATAATTTCCTAAATGTGAAGAATTTGAAGGCAAATTAGGATTGGTGAGTGATGACAATACATAGGGTATTAGACATAGGTTAGCACTAGTTTTAATTTCCAATGTCATAATTTTTATATTTTAGACTTATCCTATGTAAAAAGTGAAAAGTTAGGTTCTTAGTTGTAAAGCTTCTAGACCTAAGTTATGTATTTGTTTTCATTTTAATTCTCATGTTGGTTTTCCATCCAACAAACATGAGATTCGAATATTGTAGTTTTGGCATAGTTCATGCCAATATGAGATTAATTTTTCAATATGATTAAAATATATTATAGCTTCTTGCAGAAAAGTGTTTCATCACATTTTTGTGTAGACCTCTAATGACTACAAGGTTTGGTTCCATATCAATTGCCAATGGAGCATCTCTTTGATCCATTGGATAAGGTCTTTTGGAGCCCTTCCCTAACTCTTTTTGCTAAACACACCAAAGACAAAATCTGACCATTATCATTCTAGAGAAACCAAGAAATCTATCATTTCATATCATCCAAATCGGACACAGAAAGGCCAAGATATAAAGGTTTACAACTCTACTATGCTTTTGTAGTTTTGGATGTCTAAGTGGCCATGTGTTCCAAGGAAAAGTTTCAGCATCAAATATTGTACATTGTATACAGTTGTGCTTGCAAGTGGTTTTGTCACGAACACCACCTGAACAACATCCATTAGCAAACACTCATCTCAAATGGTGTCATTTTTGTTCTCGTATCATTGGCAAAAAGCTGGTACTGACATTTAAATGCCACTAGAAATTTAAACACTAGACAATAAAAGCCTAAAACTCCTCATCGTCATATTGTAAACTACCAATTGACAAAATTTTGGTAATCAACACCAGATAGAATTAATAACCACTGACAAAATTGATATCAAAGAATATCAGCTAGATTACTCTTCAAGATTTTAGGTGTATCCAGCATATCAACTCAATGCAAACATTCTCGTTTTAGAACTTCCAGTCCACTTTTCTTATTCATATGGAATTCTTTATCAATGTTGCTAGTACTTTCTGTTAGGAAATGCTAATGCAATCAGTATTCTCTAACTGGTTATTATTAATTATCATCAACAAATTAGAACTCGTTATCTTTTTCTATTCAAGAAATATTTGTCTTTTCTAAAGTAGAGATGCAATTTTTATAACTAAAAATACTTTCAAAATGAATTATTGTCAATCTTTGGCTAAAAAATTCACCCCTTATGGGCAATTAAACAGGAATTACAAAAAATATCTAAGATAATATTCAAATTTTTATTACAACTAGAACAAAGTTTCTAAATTGATATTAAAAAAAGATTCAAGATAATCTTTTTAAAACTATTCTAAAAACTAAAAAAACGTGTATATTCTATCCTTCCAAAATATTCAAAATTAGTATGTATTTCAATAACAAATATTGTAAAATTATTAAATTGGATTTTAGATATTAATTTAATATATTAATATAGTATATAATCTAATATAATATACATTGTATTAAATATTAAAAATAAACTAATAAAACTTATTAAATTAATAAAAGTCTAATAATAAATTATTAAGATTTAAAATATAATAGTTTACTATCTAATATACTATTAAATTATAGTAAAAATCATATAATCTAAATAGCATACTATTTCAATATTATTACAAGGATATATAATATAGTATTCTAATTTATAATATTAATATATACCATTTGTAACGTGTTATAAAAATACATATTAATTTTGAGGAGTATATTATTATGTACTTGTTTAACTATTAATTAGTATAAGTATATTATTATTTTTTTATGAAAGGTATTAAGTTTGAATATTAGTATTAAAATAGAAATGTGTACATAATACATTTGGAAATAAGATTTCAAAACTTTACAGAGATTATGCATATAGAACTTCAAAATGCGAGCTGAAGTTACCAGACTGTCAAAAAATAAACCTATGAACCACCCAAGGACTGACGGCAATAAGTACATTACTATCTCAATTGCCGTATACAAACTTTGGGATCAGAACCCTCAAGATGAACAAAGAGTGTCCTTCAAAATGCAGAAGACTGGGAGCAAAAACATTCCATTCTTCTGAACAGACAGCAAATCTATGAGCCTTTGACTAAGTTTTGAGAATAACATTTTTGCAAAATGAGGGCAAAATGCTGATTTTACCTTGCATACACAATCACATTCTGGGGTTATTTCCCCCAGTTTCTTCAATTGCATAATTGATATCTTCACAGGAGCCTCTGGGATCTGAGCTGGCATCAAAGAGGACTGAATTTGGTAGTTGTCCAAAGGTGGTTGATCAAGAACAACTACCGGCTGGGCATGGGGTTTATGCATAATCATCGTATAATCAGGAACCTTGCTATGGTTCCCTTATTTCTAAATATATTACACAATTTTTGTACTAGTGACAAGGTCTGCCACCCCTCATCATAATATTTACTTTGTTCATGAAGAATGCAAGTAGTCTGAAATTAGGGACATCACACATGAATACATGGTTACTCATTTCCATCGTGTCTAAATATATTTCATAATACAAAATGAAATCATTGAATTGCTCCACAAAATCTGATAAGGAATACAAGGAGGGAGTAGCATGGGTGGATGATACATTGGCGGCTTGGCCCATCACTTTGAAAGAGACAAGACAATAAAATACGAAGAGTCGGTTGTAAAGAAGATAAATTTGGGTGATTAAGACAATCTGAAAGTCATCTTGGTCGGTGACTACTGAGAACCCATACTAAAGGCAGCTACATTCAAATTATTCATGGAATATAAGGACACCTTCGTCTATACATATAAGTACCTGAAGGGCATACCACCGGAACTCTCTGTAATTGGATTTCCCTCCTACCTGATGTGCAACTAAAATGGAAGACCCTACAGAATGAAAAAAACTATGCCACCAAGGCACGTGAGGAGATTCAGAAAATCTTAGATGCAAGCATAATTTTTAAAATAGACACGAGCGAGTGGGTCTCACAAATTGTAATTCTCTCAAGGAGGCAAACCAAATCAGAATATGTGTGGACTTTAGGTGCCTAAATACAATAATGATCAAAGATCTATTCCCAGTCTCATTTACCAACACCATATTGGAGGAAATTTTTGGCCATGAGATACTCATTTATGGATGGACACTCAATGTACAACCAAATAAGTATTGACGAAGAGGAAAAACTGAAGACTAGCTTCATGGTAGAAGATGGAGTGTGCACATACAATAGGAAGCCATTCGGCTTATGCAACCTTCCATGAATTATACTGAATGTTTTTTTGAAGATGTCGGTAGAGAATTTCAAAACTTTCCTGGATGAGTGGACAAAAGATTCACCTAATAGTACTCGAGGAATGCATGGAGAGGTGCCAAAGGGCAAGGTTGGCACTATACCTGAAAAAATGCAGATTCATGGTGCCCCAAGGCAAGTTACTCAGTCACATAGTCTGTAAGGCACGATTAAAGACTGACCCGGACAAGGTGAGGGACATCATACAAATGGAGGCACCGAAGAATGTTATAGGGGTGAAATATTTCCTAGGGCATGTTGGCTACTACATCAAAACTATTTGTTTTCTTAAATTTAAGTGTTTTTTAAAATAACTAAAGCTGTCCCTTCTCTGCCTGGAACACTTATTCATCCAAGGATGGTTGAGGAACACTTAAATCATGTTCGACCATCCCAAGGACGACCAAACATCTCAGAAATGTTTCCTACTTGTTTTTTCCATTTTAGGGATGAGTCACAAGTTTGAAAAAAAATGGGGATGGCCAAGGGACATCATTAGCTGTCCCGCCATCTTAGAAACACCATGGTAGACTAGTACACTGGCTTTAAGGCTAGGGATGCATGCAAGTGGAATAGAGTTAAAAAACTACAAAACCAGAAAAACTAATTTAGAGGTATCTACCACTGTGTGAAAAATAAATTATTTTTTTGTATTAAAATAGGCCAATCCAAAAAACAAGAAATGATAATGCAAATGTGAAAGTTTTTTCTAGAGTGCCATACATAATTGGAATATCAATGGAATACAAATATTTAGCCTATATCAAGAGATTATCTCCAAAAATATATAGTATAAGATGGGATTGTGCATTCTTATATAAATGCATATATATTATTCAAGAAAGGAAACAACCTTACTAATCTCTAGTTATTTAAGATTATCTATGCTAGTGATGCTTCTAGATCTAAATTCAAGGATGTGTACAACAATAAATTCTATTATAGTCATCTAGAACTCCCAGTCGAAAAAGGTGACATAAACTCGTGTTAAAGCTCTAGAGTTTAATGATATTAACAGCTATGCAATTTATGGAACAGGACTGAAGAAATAAATAAAACTGAATCTCAAACATTTCTATATAGAGTTTTGAATTCCAGTTTATGAGCATAATTACCAATTACATAATAATGCAAGTTAAAGTCAGCTATTGGGGAAGAAATACAAAAACCCAAGTTAAAACAAGGAAATGACCTTCAAAGACAAATCTTTTCTGGTAAAAATTACATTTCGCTTCTGTCTCTAAACCCTAACGAGGAGATTCTCAAAACAATTTTCTTGAAATAGCATTTTCAGATTATATTAAAAGAAAAGAGGCATTGGCCTATGGACTAATAGAAAAGATGTATGCATTAGAATTTGTGGCATTCAGTATCAGCAATAGTACCTGTGCTCTCCCCAATGCAAAGACTGGAATGAGAACCTTCCCCCCTCCAGAAACACAAGTATGAACCTGCATGATAGAAAAATAGAAACAAGTGACAATAACAGAAGAATATAGTAGTCATATAGCCATAAGACTATAATAAAGACAATGTCTTGGTCAAAAAAAAGACACAAAAAGCAAAACTAACCAAACGCATGCCACAGAAAGTTGTTTAAAATTCAGACTCAAATATGTGCAAGTTTGTGGTAATGAAAATTGACTTTAAAACCACGATTGACCAAATTCCAAATTTAGTAGTGAAAATAGATTTTAACACCATGTGATTTGAATGGGGGTACAAGGAAAGAGTATAATTAGTCTCAAAGAAAAGAAGCTATGCAAACAAATAAAGAGTGGAGGGAAAATCCCCAAAATAACTGCGGAATTTCCCTTAACACTACAGGAAATCAAAGTTTGATAAAGAAGTATGTGTCCATGTGTCCATGTGTGTGTGTGTGTGTGTGTGTGTGCATGCACCCACACGCATGAGCACATGTAGAGGTGAAGGTGGAATTTTAGGTTCCTGGCTAGCAAGATATCATTTTGGTGTATGAAAACCACCTTGTGTGATCCTCAATGAGGATTTTTTTATAATTAACTTATATACTATTCAAACTAGGTGTGAATACTCTATACCTGCATGTTTTGAAAATATACCCCACACATGCACAAACATATAGATATGCATGTAGGTGCATGCATGTTTTTTACAAATTAATAAAACAACAATACCAAAGACTTTGTGATTTCCGATTTAGCACCACTAAATATAATATGGACTGCACAGTAGATTCTCTTAGATTCACTTCATTTGTCAATCTATATCTATAAGCACACAAGATGCTTAGGATCTAGGCATGCTGCCATTGTGGACTTCAAGACAAGGGGACAAGTTGAGCTTTGCCATTTTTTTTAAGGACGGGCTTGATTAGTTAGAGAGATCTTTGGAAATATGGCAGGTAGTAGTGCCACTTTTGGCAAGACTTAGATGGGACTTAAGTGTCCATGCAAAGAAACAAACCAGCTTGCAAATAGTTCTATTAAGATTATCCCTGGAGGTCATATTTTTTGCATTGGAATTATAGAGTGCATTGCAGGGATTGGAAATTGAGACATGGTGAATCCTTGTTCAACTATAAGACAAAGAACCTATATAACCAAGTGTGACAGCCTAATATGTTTCTGCAAAGTTCCACCGAGTTTCTTGATGTGGGGACGAAGGAACGAGGGGCTGAGTTTTGAAGACGGGGGTATGGAGGGCCTAAGTTTGGGGATGGTGGTGGGGGAGCTGTGCTGAAATACATATAGTACTTAAAAATGAGTAATAAAAAGATGTATAACTGTATAAGGAATAAGTAAACAAATTGCAATGCTTGCACTAAACTTTGAACATTAAGTTATAACTTATTAATATATTATTATTAACAATTAAGTTATTAAAATTTAACTAGTAGTAGTTTTTAATGTGAAAATCAAAATATCAACATTGAAACAAGAATTTTCAAAATTTTATAATGACGATTACAATCAACAATGTTCAAACTTCAAACATAAAAAAAAACAGTAAATACTAGATAGTAATACTAATGACCCATGAATCATGGGTCAATGGCTAATGGCCTAATGTCTCTAATCATCCCTAAGCTCCTTGCCATTATCCTCATCACTAAAACTGTGGGGTCCCACATGCTCAAGCTCATCTACACCAATACCAACCAGCCATGTGTAGCATCATCAATCTGTGCTAGCTCTTTTAGCTCTAAATCGCATCTGGCTGTTGGACTCTCCTTGTACATAAGTGTGTTGCGATCAATGAGACGCAAGGCACTACATACAATCACAAGCTTCTCTACCTTCCCAGAAGTAAGCATGTTCCTCTAATGGAGTGGATGAAGCTATAATTAGACCAGTTCCTATCAACAGCAAAAGAACTAGACACCTAGGACAACAACAAATGGCTAATAGTAGTCAAAGATCTAGGCCCAAGCATAGCCCACCACAACTTGGGGTCCTCCTATGACATCGTCTCCAAATCTAACTTGGTCCTCTCTAAGTATCCACAAAAAGTGGCAAATTTTGTCCTCCTAGTATGAATCAAGTTGGCCTCTATAGGATCATACATTTTCTCAATTGCCTTCACGAACCCATTTTTCACCTCGGCATCCTTTGTAGGTACTACTTTAAGTTCAATGCATTAGTAGGCATTTGTAAGGGAGTGTTGAACTTCTCCCATCTACGTTGAATGATCAATTGAATATGCTCAGTGTAGAATTGCAATGTGGGATCCTTCTCTCACATAATAGCCTTCATTTGATCAAGCATAAGAATCAATGCACTCATACACTTCTCCAAGGGAAGGTGCATTAGAATCCCCATATCTAATAACTCTGAATGCTAGAGTAATGATAGAGACAATATATTTGGCATCAGCCCAAAAGACATCATTCTTCACCACCTCCTTCACCCTCAACCCTTGTTGTATCTTCGACTCAAGCAATCAATTCCATTTTGTTGTCATAATTATTAGTTGCAACGCATTTTGCAACTCAAGCATCCTCTCCAAGAGAAATATGATGCATACTAAGTCTCTATAAGGTTTGAGAATTCCTTCTTGGAAGACCTAAAGAGTGCATGTGAAGTGTGGTGGTTGTAGAAAAATATTTGCACATATCTAGCATCACTGACAATTGTTTTGATCCAGCTGATTTTACCCATGTCCTTGAGTTAATTATTCATGGCATGCACACAACAAGGAGTCCAATTATATATATAGGCTGCCTCAATTAACTTCCATGCAATTTTGCACACATGGGCCACATTTGTCACTACCTACACCACATTTTGTGGCTCAACCTCCTCTACAGCATCTTTGAGGATTTGGAAATGAAAATTACCATCCTTGTGATGCCCTAAATAATCAATAGCCCTATGTAAATAAGGACTCACTATAGATGTAGCCATGATATTGATAAGTGGATGATGCCTAAAGTCCATCCACCCATTTATGACTATGTTGCATCCACTTGTGACCCGATTTCTCTTCATCTTCTCCATCAAAATATTAATCTTGGAATAGTTTTGATCCAAGATTGTTGTCCTCAATTTAATCTCCCCTAGTAGCACATATGATGGTCCTGCCCTTATTATCATTGACACAACTTCCTTTTAATAAGGAGAGCGAGCCACATGGAATGGAATGCCACTGGCAAAGAAGAATTTGCTAATGGCATCATCTACCTCATCCCTTGATTACACATTGAATAAATATGCCAATGGTTGTGAAGATGTAGAACTACTTGCCTTACATTTTCCCTTAGGATTTGCTCCCCCTGAATTGGACGGATTTGGTGGCTTTAGTCTCTGCTAATGGAAATAGCAATTGTAGAACTATGATGACCCCTACTCCTTTATAGAAAAGTAGCAGATGCAAGTACTTCATTTTCATTATAACCCCATAATTTTAATATTTCAGACCTATAATTCAAGTTCCCTTTCACCATTTTACATACATGTACAACTTTACCTCAAACAAGAAGTAAGAATTAGTTCTAGTAATTTTGCCAAACCATTCTGTATACACTAAAAAATGGTCAACGCCTATGGCTCCCCTTTTTAACATCTTTTCTATATTGCGTGTTTGGTTGTCATCATTCATCGATATTGTCTCATTTGTTCATTAGTTAAATAATGTCAATTATTTAACTAATTGTTAATCATGTCCTTTGATCTCATCATGTCCTATCAATTTCATCCTTCATCACTTGTCCAATTAAAAAATTTTGACAACTATTTAATCTGTCATTAGTTTGTCCTTAGGGGAATAATTATGCCCCCCTTGGCATAAATAAATTATTTTTATTTATTCCTTTGTCATTTTGTGTCACAATTAAATATGAAATATTTAATTGTCCTTTTGTCATTTTGAAGTGAATTAATGAATTTTTTTTTATTAATTCCACCCCCTTTCTATTTTTTTTTCTTTTCTAAGTCCTTTATGTGATGTCCCCTCTCTGAAAGAATACATAATAAAAAAATATGATATATATAATATAATTACAAGTATCTAAGGGATAACATCATGTGATTAATAATGATGATCATATATATCTAGTTGGCAAGCAGTCAATAGGTAATACTAGTTACAGAATATTATATCTGAGTTCGATAAAGGATAAAAGAACCATTATGTATATAATAATAATAATCACAATTGTGTGTGTGAATATATATTCGTAATACATAAGACATGAATGTGTATATATATCAAAAAACATACATTTATAATACATGAAAGACTATTATAATGACCTAGCCTTAAACCTTTCGATAATGCCTTTGGAAGGATAGGTTGTTTTGTATACGGAGAGGCGAGTAATTCCATCCCAAATTAGGTGACTCCCAAATGGTGGTATTGATGGGTGTTGATAAACCCCTTGGGCCAAGTGGTGGTATTGACGAGTGTTCATGAAACCTTTGGGCTTAATTGTGGAGGTGGTTTGAAGCACCCTATGACAGTAATTTCCCATCCTCCATTAGGGTTAGGAAAGAAGTAAGGATTAGGTTTAAATGTAATAATTATGGATTGTATTATGAACAAATTAAATATCTCTTAATTTAATTAAGGTATAATATTGCATAATAATGTATAGTGATGCAGGTTAAACAAGCAGTACCTTTAGAGAACATTACAATTGGTACCAGAGCTTTGATCCTGCCATCCTGCAGGGTAAAAGATGAAACAAGATATCATTATAGTCAAATAAAAGGAATCTAACAATGTGAGTATTGTGTATACTTCATGTATGCTTCGTGTCTTCATGCATTTATGAGTATACTTTGTGTATGCTTCATGTCTTCATGCATTTATGTGTATGCTCCATGTTTTCATGGATCTGTGTATACTTTGTGTATTCATATATCCATGTGTGGTTCTACTTTTGGTTGATCTAGCATAAAAAAAAAACTAAAGTGAACCCAAGGATATGAATTTATGGACAAAGTTGGTCAAGTCCAAATCAATTTTGATGCCATTACAAGGAGGTTTTGATCCTTGGCTCTAGAAGATGAGAGAAAAATTGTCTTAAAATTACAATGCACGAGTTAATATCAGTTGCGCAACAGAAGCAACCTACATTGAAAGACTTGTGTAAAAAGAAGAATTGTTTGAGGACAAGCAATCCCTCTCTAAAAATAATATTTAATAATAAAATATAATATATAATATAATTACAAGTATCTAAGGAATAACATCATACGATTAATAATGATGATCAAGAATGTCTGAAAGCAATCAATATTGAAACCAACTCTTAAATGGTAATAAGGAAACCTTCTTTTTTCGTATCGTAGAAAATGAGAGCATGGATTATGGGAATGATGGAAGTATAGTGCCTTCATGTGTCAATGACAAATAACCAATGATTAAAGAACAACAATTACACATGCCAATAGGAGTATATCCATAATCAAGACACGATTAATTCTAATATCAATACATATTAAGATTTGACTAAAGTCTTGCACAAGAAGGATCGTCGTGGAATTAGAGCGGAGAGATATATATTTTACTTGATCGATTGTATATTCACATCTCTATATATTCGACATATTCTCCAAAATGCTTAATGGGAGTTCAAAATTATCAAATGAAGAACAAAGGGTGATGTATCAATAACGCCAAGGTGGTAAACGAGAGTTAGAACCGGTTGGTGATGTAGAAGATAGTACTGCTAAAACATGAAGACCAATAGCGTTGAAGTGATCAAGAAGCAGACTGCAAGAGTCATACCGCTCGTTAATAAGAGATAAATCGATTAAAGGAAAATCAAGTATCGATGAAGCAAGGGAGAGGTGGCTAATCAATGATAAACATCGATTAATAACAACTGATAGTGGTTATTATATGTTCAAGTATGTGTCGACTAAGTATGAAGAATGGTAATTAATAAAAGTCAGCATTAAGTGATATAATGAGGGAGATTGATTATCAATTAATTAAAGAGTTTGATTACTTGAAGTGAAATGATTGGGAAGAGATCTGATTCTTCAGCACCCAAAGGGTACTACCCCTTAATCAAATAAGATATATAAAGACACTCAAATCCAATCATTCAGGCATGAAACAACAGACTTTATTATTTCTTGGGAATCGCTGGAATCAAAAGGAGAAGAAGATTACAGAGTACATTTAGTACTGAGGACCATCGATGGATCAATAAAGGAAAATATATTAGAGACTCTTCACAAGGAAGAGACGTTAATCATATATATATATATATATATAGAGAGAGAGAGAGAGAGGTCAATAAGCAATACTGGTTATAGAATATTATATCTGAATTCTATCAACGATAAAAGAACCATTATATATATATATATATATATATATATATATATGTTTTTTAATCATAATGAAATCAGAATTATATATGTGTGTGCGTGTGTGAATATATATATATATATATATATATATTCGTAATACATAAGACAATTATGTATATATATCAAAACACATATTTATAATACATGAAAGACTATTATAATGACCAAGCCTTAAACCCTTTGCTAATGCCTTTGGAAGGGTAGGTTGGTTTGTATAGGGAGAGGCGAGTAATTCCATCCAAAAACCCAGGGTTACCGAGAATCAACCCCTTTCAACATTCACTAATCCAAGCAACTTTTCTCTAACACAATAGTTTCATCCTAACTGTACAGACCTGCAAAACTGAAAATGCTTACTCCTATGACCTCTTACTAAATATAACTTGTTTTCCCTCTCGGGTCAACAAGAATAGTTGCATAAACACACATTAACTGATAAACATGAACACAGGAAAGTATTGCAATTCGGTAAACATAAAGTACTCAGAAAACCAAATCATGTCATTCACACTCAGAGCAATGTGTACATATAACCTCCGAAGAGACACCACCGAAACGTCACGTCGTAACGGTTCACACTCTCGGTACTAACTGCCGAGATTAACATAAGTTTATTACACAAAACCCATACATACAAAATATACCGACAACATCATCCCCCCCAAAAAACAAGTCGGCTCCGACAACTTTTACAAAATATAACATAGACAAAAATGAGCCTACTACAAACTACTCAGGAGGGGGCGTAGAAAGCGTCCTTGATGGTGATGGCACGGCTGTGGCTGTGCCGGAAGTGACTTTAGCCCGCAACTCGTACACTTGAGTTGTCCGAAGCTGTAAAGCCTGTTCTGCCCTCATCTTAAGCTCCATAGCCTTCCGAACCATGCTAGCTGCCTCGAGCACTGCCTTCTCCTTCGCATCCACAGTCTCCAAAGCAGAACCAAGGTGAGTCTCAAGAAGAGCCCGCTCGGCACACTCAGTCTCCAATGCAGCCCGTAAAGTGTCCAACTCCGACACCATAGTACTCCGCTCAGCCGCCCAAGACTCCCTCTCCTGAACCACTGCAGTCTCCAAAGCTATAAGACGGGAAGTTGCCTCCTCCCGAGCTGCCTCTGCTGCCAATCCCGTAGCCTGATGTACTGAGGAAGCATGCTCTAACCGCCTAAGAGTGAAATACTCCTCTCGAAAGGCCTGTTCTAACTCTCGGATAAGACCGTGAATCCGGCTCTCGCCCACCGTCGCACTAAGAGCCCAATCCTCCAACATCGTAAGAGACTCCTGAGTAGGCCATCCCCTAGCCTCAAAGCACTCTGCAAATGCCTGTGGACAGCCAACCCGCACAAAGGTCAAGAGGCGCTCCAACTCCTCAGCAACCCCCTCCTGAGCCTGAAGCTCTGCTGAGGCTATGACCCGCTGGGCTCCAGCAGCTACTGCGGCTACATCCGCCAAGTACTGCTCCAACACTTTCTGCGCGGACTCCCTCGCTGGCACCGCCCTCCGTGACCCTGTCAGGGCTGGTGGCTCCGCACTAGCCTCAGCTTGCGGTCTCTGTCCCTCCATAGGAACTAGTCTCTCGGATATCTCTCTCTCCTGGGCTACTGGCTCTTCTCTTGGTGGCGACATCACTGCATCCAGGTCAATAACTTCTGAAGGCCTCTCTAACACTACTCTGGCAGGGGAAAGTGAAATGGGAGCTGCCACTACTATCGGGGGTAATGTGAACTGCTCCAACCATGACAGCACTGAAGAGTCCTCATCCCCCGTCGGCAACGCTCGAGCCGGCTCCTCCAATACCCCTGGCCCAACTCGCACAATGGCCTCAGTACCAACAACATCCAATGTAACCTGCTCTCGTGGCTGTGTCAGCTCCTGCTCTAAACCTCCAACACCATCTTTGCTAGTCTGTCCTGGGTCGGTTGGCTGAGCTGTAGGTGGCTCGGAAGCCTGACCCGCCGGGTGTAGCACAACAGGGGACCGGAGCTCTCCGAACCGTGGCATGGGTACAGCCTCCAATGTGGTACCGAACGGTACAAAGGGCCCCGCTGCAACAGTCACCGAGGGTACTGGTGGCGTGAATAGTACAAGAGGTGGTGCACTCTCAGCCGGTGGAGTTGGAGCAAATGCACTTTCTGATGGTACCTCTGTATCGAGAGTGTCAGAGTCTCCCACTGCAACACTCTCGCTGCCTTCCTCCTCCTCCAAGTCCTCACTCGAATCCTCTCGGCCACTGTCCACATTCTCCCCTTCCGACTCTGAGAGGACTTGGCGCTTCCTCTTTGACCCTGTCTGTACTCCGCCAGCATCCAAGTGACGCCAAAGAAAGATAAGAGGCTCTGCCGTAGCAATATCAACTGGCTGTGGCCTCAACTTCTCTGCTACAATCTGCTCTCGGGCAGCATTCAGGAACAACCCGATGGCAATATGGGGCATGTAAAATGTCCGATGCTATAGAGTCATGAACTCATACAGCCTCTCCGCCATAACTGAAGCCCAATCATACACCGTACCATTACGGATCCCGTTCATGAAAATGAGATGTGTAAGGGCAATGTCGGAGGCCCTACTAGCCCCGATCAACCTGCTCTTCACGATGTCCATCAGACACCGCCACTCTCCAGGAGCCACAAATGATTTCTTGATTCCCCGATTCTTTGAAGAAGCGCCAGCCAATGACTCCAACTCACTCTGAGACAGGTTTCTGGAAACCAACTTAATGTACTTTTCCTTTTCTTCGCGGGACAGTTTCCTGGGCTTTAAATCTATTTTCTTCCCGTGCGTGCCAGGTATGCCAAAAACCCTCGATATCTCCTGGGCAGAAAATGAAATCTGTATCTCAGTGCCACAATACTTCAGAGTGCTACGCCGGCTATCCCGATCGAATGTATAAATCATGCCTCGGAGAGGTCCCTCGTACTCTCTAATGGAGGGCAAAGGCATCTGAATTGCCCAGTGTACTCCTGCTCTTCGAAGCTGTCCCTTCAAAAAATGTGCGTCTGGAGTGTTATCCCACCATGTTCGGCACTCCACTCCGCTCAAACCCTCGAATGTCACAGTCTTCCAAGTAATCTCTTCCTTTTGTGCTTGTGGCTGCTGTACGTGTGGACGGTGCTTTCTGGCAGTATCCATGCTACCAGCAATGCGGACTCTAGACTGTGAAACCCTCGGTCCTCTGCTGCTACTGGCTGGTTTTGAAACCTATAATTTCTATCTCCAAGTACTATGCTGTCGTGATCCCATACTACTATGCAGTGTCCAACAATAACGGTCTTAACTGTTTTGTTTTTTTTTTTAAATTCCTCCTCTTACCGTACAAATCAACTTCCTTCAGCCAATGCAAATATGTAGCAGCTCCGGGTCTCATCAACTGGTCACACTCTCCAAGGGTTGATAACTAAACCGACTGGGGGTCTACGGGGCAACGCCCCCAGCGGGGTCGAGGGGCAGCGCCCCCACGGGGTCCTGGGGCTATGAAACACCCTATTTTTGTGAATTTCGTCTGCTCCCATGCTCTTTTCCGCAAACCGCTTATGTTTCCCTTACTTCCTGCTCATGCTCTTCCCTTCGGTACCATTCGTTCTTCAATATGAGCTGCTTTGTTTTGTCGTCGTTTTTTTTTTTTTTAATACCATATGAATTTCTTCCTTCATGCTTTCCCTTCACACATCCCAATGCTATACTGAATCCTCAGACCTCCTCCAACCGTGCCGTACGAATGCCCTTATGTTGTGCGTCAGCTACCATATGACTTGGTATTCATACTTTGCAATCCGATGACCGTACACTATGCCTCCTTCCCGTGCCACGTCTGGATGCGGTACGACCAGTACAATCCGTACACTGATCCACTGTGCGGTGCTTTGCTTGCAGTCCTCGCCTTGTACGATTCCGTACAACACCTTTATTTCTTTTGTTTCAGCTTGTATGTCGTCACTTTTCCGTACGGCGCCGTACAATACTTGTAAATGTATCGACCACAATAATGCTTCAATACGGTACCGTACTTCCCTGCCGCCGTGCTCTTTTTATCGTACGATGTCGTACGGGGCTTTATAGATCCGTACGGTGCCGTACGATATTGCTTTTTTTTATTTATTTATTTTTCTCTTTTTCTTTTTCTTTTTTTTTTCCTTTTTTTTTTTTTTTTTAATAATTTTTTTTTTTCATTTTTTTTTTCCTAAGTACTTGGTCCTCGCGGTGATGTCGTCGGCCGTTCGTGATACACCTTCAATTTCGAGCCGTTCACCGCGTCCGGAATTTCCCGTCCGTCGAGGGTCCACAGCTTTACGGACCCGTTTGCGGCCACCTCCCGAACCTTGTAAGGGCCTATCCATTTCACTTTGAACTTTCCAGGCTTGATTTCATTTCGGCCGTTGTATTTTAGAACCAATTGGCCCGGTGTAAATTGCATTCGTCGGAGATGCTTATCGTGCCAGACCTTCCTCCGTTGCTGCGTCGCTTCAGTGGCCCATTGTGCCAAAGCCCGTTTTTCGTCCAACTTATTTAAGAGATAGAGTCGTTCCCTCAGACTCTCCATATCTCCCAATTTATTCTCAATTGCAATCCGCAGGCTAGGAACCATGAATTCTACCGGTACCACGGCCTCCTGTCCGTACATGAGTTGGAACAGTGTCTGCCCAGTGGTCACCTTGTAAGATGTTCGATAGGCCCATAGTACCGAGGGTAGCCTTTCTTCCCAATCCTCGCCCTCGACGCCGCAGGATTTGTAAATGACTCCAATCAGGATCTTATTAGTCGCCTCTGCCTGACCATTCGCTCGAGGGTAGTACGAGCTCGAGAGTGTGTGAAAAATTTTGAACTCTGTCGTCAGTAGCTTGATCACATGGTTGACAAAATGTCCACCTCTATCACTCGTCAACTGCAGTGGAATGCCGTACCGCGTTATTATCTGCTCATAAATAAACTTCGCTGTACTTAGAGCAGAGTTATCCGTTAGTGCTCGTGCTTCCACCCACTTGGTCAAATACTCTGTTGCCACAACAATGTACCGACAGCGTCGAGCGCGGCTGGGCTTCAAAGGCCCCACAAAATCCAATCCCCACCGTTCAAACAATTCCTGTGCATGAGGGGGGTTAAGTGGCATGTAGTCTCGTTTGAGAGATCTCCCTGCCCGCTGACATGTGTCACAGCCGACGACCCACTCCCTGGCATCGTTGTACACCGTCGACCACCATAAGCCTGCCAACAAGACTTTTCTGGCGGTGGTGTCGGGGCCCATATGCCCTCCGACAGGTCCCTCATGAGCTTCTTTCAACACTCTCGGAACCTCTTCCTCCATTACGCAACGTCTCAATATTTGATCTGGACCCATTTTGTACAGCAGTCCGTTGATAAGCTAGAAGGTTCTGCTCTTCAGAACCAATTTTCTACGCTCTCCGGGGAGCATTCCTTCTGGAAATCGGGTCGTGGACAGGTACTCACCGATACTTGTGTACCACTTCGGTAGTACAGCGATGTGAAACAGGTGAGTATCTAGAAAGTCATCGTTTATTCCTACTGGAGGCTCGCCGGACTTAATTCGGGACAATTGGTCCGCAATCACATGACTGCGTCCTGACCGTACAACAATTCTGAAGGTGAATTCTTGAAGGAGCAGCAACCACCTACTCACCCTTCTCTGAATGATGGGCTTGTTAACCAGGTACATCAAAGCCTGGTGGTCCACGAAGAAAGTAAACGGCGTCGCCAATAGGTAGTGCTGAAACTTCTGAACCGAGTAGACCATTCCGAGAGCCTCTCGCTCTGTAGTGCTGTAGTTCCTCTCCGCCCTCGAGAGTAACCGACTTGCAAAATAGATTGGGTGATCCAGCCCATGTTCGCCTTCTTGTGCCAAGGTGGCCTCGATGGCGTAGTTTGACGCATCCACATGAACATGGAACTCTCTGTCCCAGTCCGAAAATGCCAAGATGGGGGCTGCCAACAGTCTCATTTTTAAGTCATCGAATGCCTCCCCTTGCTCCTTCGCCCAGACGAACGGCTCCCCTTTCTTCATAAGTTTATCCATCGGGTATGAAATCCAGGAAAAAAATTTTATGAACCGTCGGTAGTACCCGATATGGCCCAGGAATGACTTGACACCGGTTACATCACTGGGAGCCTCCATTTCAATTATCACCCGGACCTTGTCGGGGTCCGTCTTCAACCTTTCCTTACAAACGATGTGTCCGAGCAGCTTCCCTTGCGGTACCATGAAACGACACTTCTTCGGGTTGAGTGCCAGACGTGCCTTCCGGCACCGCTCCATGCACTCTCCGAGTGCTACAATGTGTTTGTCTTGGCTACTGAAAATGGACCAGTCATCCAGAAATGCTTTAAAATTCCCTCTCGACATCTTGTCGAAGATGTGCAGGATGATTCTCTGAAAAGTTGCAGGTGCATTACACAGGCCGAACGGCATCCGGTTGTAGGCGTACACACTATCTTCCACTACAAAGGTGGTTTTTAGCTTGTCCTCCTCTGCAATGGATATCTGGTTATATCCTGAAAACCCGTCCATGAAGGAATAGATCTCATGGCCTGCCACCTCCTCGAGTATGCTGTCTGTGAAGGGTATCGGGAAGGGATCCTTAATGGTCACCGCATTGAGACACCTAAAGTCTACGCAGATGCGGATTTGGTTAGCCTCTTTCTTCTGAGATATCACGATTGGTGACACCCACTCACTTGTGTCTACTCGGAGAAGTATCCCCGCGTCTAGCATCCGCGCAATCTTGGTCTCCACCCTTGCAGCATAGTTTTTGTTCATCCTGTACGGCCTCTTCCGCACAGGTTGGGCTCCAGGAACCAAAGGGATGCGGTGCACGCAGAGCTCCGGAAGTACGCCCTTCAGGTCTTTATAATTCCAGGCAAACACGTCCTTATACTCTGTGAATATTTTGAAGGCTGCCGTTTTTAACACGGGATCCCAGTCATCTCCCACCAGGATAGTCTTGGGATTCTGCTCGTCCCCGAGATTTATTGTTTCCAGTTTTGCCTCTTTGTATTGGATAGGTTCTCCCTCCGAGAACACGTGGGCCGGACTTACTCTCATCTGGGCTTCCCCCTCTATATATTCTGTGTACTCCGGAGGGAACTCGTTCGTGTTTTCTTCCGTAGGGAACTCATTCCCGATCTCCAGTATATTGCACGATGGCTGAAATACCTTGTAGTCACGCATTTGCCAGTGAAAGAGACCATCTAGTGAATCCGTATCTCCTTCTATCTCAAGTACACCTTCATCGTTCGGTTCCATAGTTTCTTCCTCTCCGTCCATCCCGCCACCATCGGAGTCTGAGTCGGACGCCATTTCCTCTCCAACCATTTGTGTGGCGAGGTCTACCACAAATTTCCTCCCCCCTTTCTCGAATGTGAGGGTGTTCTTCTTCCAGTTGTGATTGGCTCGGGCTGTCACCAACCACCCTCTACCCAATATAGCATCATACCCCTTCTGCTTGAGAGGGATTACGACGAAGTCTAAGGTGAAAGGCTGGGTTCCGATAGTCACTTGCTGTGCCATCAGCATACTGAGTGGTTTAATACCGTGCTGGTCGGCCCCTAACAGATTGAAGGTTGGTGGCCACAGCATCGGTTTCCCCAAACTCTTCCAAGTTTCCTCCGGAAGGACATTGACGCCCGACCCTCCGTCAACGATGGTGTTCGTGAGGATTTTACCCAGGATACCCATTTCTACTACTGTCGGGTTCCGTCCATGGTTTATTGACGTCATCGGGTCGGCTGCACAACCGCCTGGGATCTCCGTTCATTCCACCGTCGTAGGTGGCGTGTTAGGCCCTAGGAATAGAGCTGTTTTTAGGTGTGGCATGGTCTCCAACAGGTCCTTGACCTTCATGGGTATTTCCATTTGCAGTATCTGCCGTAGTATACTTTGCTCCGCCAATTCTCGGTGAGAAGTGCCGGCGTCGGCAGGTTCCTTCCAATCCTGTATCTCTTTTTCGATCTCGGCCCTCGCTTGCAGTACCCTCTGTTTCTCCGTCGGAGGGTGTGGGTACGTGGCCTTTTTGGCTTGGGCACGGGTGACTGTCAGGACCTTCTTAGTACCTCTACATTCCAACTCCAGGATGTTACAGCCGGGCTTCGGACAATTAGCGTCCTCATGGTCGCCCGGTCCGCACCACCGACACAACTTCTGCGGAGTCGCGGCCTCCGTCTGACAATCACGGGCATAGTGACCCCACTGATTACAACTCCGACATTGTATCATGGGTCTTCCCTTGGCATCATATTGGATCCGGGGCTTATTCTCATTGTTACCTCGGCCTCCCCGGCGATTATTTTTATATCCGCCAGATGATGCAGCATTCTGTTGTCCACCCGTACCAGACGTGGAAGGTTGCTCCTGTGCATAGAGTACTTGTTGGCCTCTTGCCCTCAAGTTATAGGGACATTCTTTAAGGGGATGTCCTGCGAGTTGGCAGATATCACAAAAAGCTTTTTTCGGACAAGACCCTTTTGTGTGGCCTGCCTCCTTGCAGTCCGTACACCACACTGTATCTTCTTCATCTTTGCTAGTACTTCCTTTGGCGGCTTTAAGTTCTCGCATCATCCTCTCAAGGTCTTTTTGCAATGCGAGCACTTTCTTGCTCGACCCGTCCTCACTACTTCCCGTCTCTGAATCATCATCAGAAGATGACCTTGTCTTCTTCGAGGTCTTACATTCGCTCTCGAGATCCATTGCTCGGTTATATGCATTACTATACGAAGTAGGTGGTACTATCTTCATTTTCTTTCAGAGGGATGTTTTGAGTCCCTCCACGAACCATCTCTTTTTCAATTCATCCGCTGGGGCCGACTCCATTTTTCCAATGAGTTCTTTGAGTCGTCGGCCGTACGCACGGACAGACTCATTCTTGGCTTGCTTCGTGTTGTAGATCTCCGCCAATATTTCATTATCATCCCGTAACAATTGGAACTCTGTCTGGAAGGCCTTTTTGACATCGTCCCATGTCGTGAGCCTTGTCTTGTCAACGTCCGAGTACCAATCAATGGCACCCTCCCGCAGTGTTGCAGGGAACTGACGGATCCATTCGTTCTCGTCAGTTACCCCGTGTGCAGTCCATATCGTTTCACACGTTCGACAGTGCCGAACTGGATCCTCCTTGGATTGCCCCGTAAATTTTGGTAACTTCTGCTTATTCACCGCCATGGTTGGCCGCGGTGGAGGCGGTGCACCGATACCACTCGTGCCCACACCTCCCTGAGTGCTGTGGGTAGTCTGGACTTGTGGTACTTGTCCTTGCGGTAGTTGCTGGGCTAGTGGTACTTGCCCTTCTCCTGGCACCGTACCGTGCGGGGTTCTCGATTCCAACGGAGGGTTTGCTGGTGTGCTCGTGCCACCCTCTGCAGTATCACCCTCTCCGCCGGTTTGGTTCTCCGCGCTTGGTGTACGGAGACCCACCTCAAACCGTACTCTCTCCTCTTGGAGAAAGGCTCTTCTCGCCCGTGTCTCCTCAAGTAACTCTTCTCGACTCCGCACTCTTCGTTCCGGAGAAGTGAACTCTTCTTCGGCTTCTACACCCTCCGTACCACTTCCGAGGTCCCCTTCGGGCAACCCTCCGGCAAGCTGGTCTTTGGCAAGTTGCCTGAGCCTACACCGACGTTCACGTTGCTGCACGGATATCAAAGCCTTCTGTGCGGCTTCCCCTTCGTCATCTATCACTTTCTTATTTCGATCTTGATTTAAATTATTGGGCATCAACACAAACTATACACATTGCTCAATCAAAAAGAACACTTATTTTTTATTAATTCATGTTGCTTCACAACATTCTCAATTGAACTACAATTGAATTTTTGTGTTCCGTTCCCCTTCGTTTCAAACTTCAACAACTTTACTGTTTGTCATTTCCTTCCTCCCGACGGCGACGAAGATGCTCTCGGGCGTGGAATGCACGGAGGATCTCCTGGCGGCGGTCCTCACGGTCAATTTCCTCTTGCCGAATACGTTGTGCGAGTGCTGCTTGTGCCAACAACCGTGGAAGTTGGTTCAACAACCGATTCGCTGCAGGGTTCGCCCCAATTGCGTCCCACACTACGCCTGCAGGGACGTCTCCATTCGTTGCCTCCCTTCGGACGTGAGTTTCAAGAGCTACTTGAAACAAAATTCGGAAGTCACGTGCCAGATTATCCTCTCCATCGTACAACTCGGTACGGGCTTCCTCGACTTCTGGGTTTATCGCACTAACGGGTAAGCCCATTATGCCTACTCACCATCCGGGTATGTCTAGGCAGCGGCGCCAGATGTTTTCCCTCTCGGGTCAACAAGAATAGTTGCATAAACACACATTAACTGATAAACATGAACATAGGAAAGTATTGCAATTCGGTAAACATAAAGTACTCAGAAAACCAAATCATGTCATTCACACTCAGAGCAATGTGTACATATAACCTCCGAAGAGACACCACCGAAACGTCACGTCGTAACGGTTCACACTCTCGGTACTAACTGCCGAGATTAACATAAGTTTATTACACAACACCCGTACATACAAAATATACCGACAACATAACTCACCTTTGGCATCCAAACTAAAAATAGAGGAAAAAGATCCTAAGCAAGTAGAATAATTTTCTAATCATAGCAATGAGTAAAGTGTTCACCCAATGAGTGACTGGCGTATATCCTCTTTGTTACTATTACAAGTTGTGACTTCCCTTTGCACATAAAACTAAAAGGATAGCAACACACACAATTAGAAACATGTTTCAACATTCTGATGTTCCAACCATGAGTACACATGCAAGTATACACTCTAGACCTTATATACAATATTACAGAAAGTAAATGATCAGCATAAATGTCTAGTGTGCCTATGCAAAGAACGTGACCACTAGAAGAATTACACTACATTTAGAAGAATAAAGAACAAAAGAAGATAAGAATGAAAAGATATGCTGACAAAGAATTGTGTTGGGCCAGTTCAAGAAAAGTCTGACCATATTCTTCCACCCTGCTTCTGTTGGTGAATCAATTAAAGAGCCTTGACAAACATGTCTGATTCAAACATATGTGAGATGATCTCTTCCAGATCACTGTTGAGTGATGCAGAAGGGGAAAATCACTTTGTGTGATACTCTGTCCAAAAGCATCAAATAAGGATTTGAAATCCTTCATCCATTCACCCTTTTTCCTTAGAGCATTGTTTCCTCCACATAGGAAAGGCATACCAGCATTTATTAGCTACTCAAGGGCTGTTACCTTTTCTCTCACTGTATTATAAACATGAACAATCTGATCTGTCTTATTCAGAACCCTGCAGCTATTATCAAGAGATATCAAAGTGTCCTTGAGTTGTTTTGCTGATAGGTGCCCTTTCTTTGTAAATCATCATCCATTTCCCACATCTTTTTGCTTGAAATAGTGCATACAAATGTAGACTTTGGAAGTCATTTATTCTTTACATCAGCTATATGGGCCAAAGCATGTTTTCTCCTGGTTGGAGAACTTTTTTACCTTTCTTATTGAGTGCCAAAGAGAATTCACCAGCTCTTTGATTTCTCCAAACCGAAGATCAAGCACTCTTCTTTTGAAATGTTCTTTTAGGGAGATCTTCTCTGCCTTTAATAACTTATTTTGATCAATCAGATTTCTTGTTTCATTTGCAAGTCGGACAATTTGTATTGCCATCAGCTTCATTGATTCTGCAAACCTCCAAGTGTCAATTCACTAGTACAGGGTGCATTATGAATTTCAGGTAATGGGGCAGATGAAGGGTCTGCGTTAAACATAGAAGTACTCAAAATTTTGAGGAAGATGAATCTGTGCACTTAGCTGTAGTAGCTCTTATCTATACACCATTTCAACTTTCTTATCAAAGGCAACTTTCACATCCATAATCTCTCCAATCTCCTGTTTTCTTCTTCTAATGTTTTAATGTTTGCTACTTTCTTCTTAACATTGTAGAAGTTAAACTGAGCAGAGTCCACCACTGACTTGGAACAAAAATTAATATCCATCTCCCCAACTCTCTATAAAACTAAAGATAATTGTCCTCTGAATTCCTCAGGAATAAGTTGCTTTATCGGTTTATTATGCAGTGGAGCATTGAATTTAGTCCCATGAAAATATTTAGCAATTTCAATGGAGTTGAAACTTTGGCCAAAGATATGGCAAATATCATACTACCCCAACGTTTCATGCAAGACAATCCCTGAGAAATATCCAATCCGGGCAGTAGCTAGCAACCACAACATTTTACTATTTCTCTTGCTTGCCCAGGTGTGATATTGTCAAAATCAATTTCTACAGCAGAGAAAAGTGGTCTGAAGTTTGTTTTTGTTGTGACTTTCTCCTCCTCAACAGGTTCATCCATGATCCTTACCCCACCTTGCCCTCTATGCATACCATATGCCAGCACAAAAAAATTGAATGCTTTTGTTTTTGCAAAATCACTTAACAATACACGATGCGCAACCAATGTTTGGTATTGACCTTGCTGGATGTTAAGAGGTTGGATGATTTTTTGTCATTAAGCATGATTCTCATCTAGTATGGTTGTAAAATTGGTAAGTCCCCTCAGCTATCAGCTCTGCTTATATTGTCACATGCTCTTCAACCTCCTCTTTAACAAAAATTTCTCTGGGAAATGCAACTGACTTCTTTCCACACTCCTCTCCTCCAACAAGCTATTATTTTTCCTCCTTTGTGAAGTCAAAAAAATTATATGGATCATTTACTATTCGTTCAACCCTCTCAAGGATAACCTTGACAAAACTACCTTGAAAGGACAAATTTGCAACTACTGTAGAGAATTGCACTATATTAAAAATAAATATTATCCCAAAAATGGGAGGTATATTTAATGATTATGTAATTACAATCATGCTTTCCTTCTAATGTCAAGGATCTTAAGGAAGAACAGAAGCTATTACAGAAAAATAGAATTCAATTTATCAATGAGGAAACTCCAACAAAGGTGCTAGACTTCAATGTTAACAAAGAAGCTCACAAAAACAACTTTTATCATAAGTTGAAATTCAAATAAATGCTATATATTGCTTTCAAATAAATTCAAATAGAGAAAGAAGAGGTTTCAATACTCCTTGATGTTAAATCTTTAGCTCAATTCAGAACTTCTGCACAAGTTCATTGTGAACATGCAAGTAGTTCAAGTTATTTATATTTTGTCATTCATTTTAATGATTAAAGTGAAAGTCTTTTATTTGGTAAATTAAGTCTAATAAAGTGTACATAATCGCTAACAATTCTATAATGTCCCCATTTTTGTGCCTTCCTAAGCACCAATTATTTTCAGAGGTTAGCCTATTATTAGTGGTCCCCGTAGGCTAATGTGGTGATCAGGAGGCCCTTTGAGGGTGATTCAAGGTTATTCAACTGACCATTTGGGCATCTATTTTAGTACTCTCCATCTTAGTGCATTAAGTTATTTGCGGTTTCCTTCTAAAGGTCTTTCGAGCTCTGTTTATACACACTTACTATTTTTAGTAAGTCACTTGGACGTTTGGGTTCATACTTACTATTTATGGTAAGTCATATGGATGGTCAGAGGGCACCATGGTTATATCCAAAAAGTTGCTAGGATCAATTGTTGGTTTGATATTTGGCATTTAATGAAGCTTAATGATTTAATTTAATTAATTAAAGTCTAATCTAGTATTGACAATTTGACATTAATATAATTAATTAAATTAAATCTTTTTATGATTTAAGGGGATATAAGGGGTCAAGTGTGCATTTAATATATGTCATAAACTATTTAATGTAACGATGCACCCCGGAATATGGCTTTTTGCCAAATCTGATTTTTGACAGGAATTTCCGATATTTTTTTTGTTTTTGTGGCTTTTTCCAATTGTTTGGAGTTTTATGAGGTTTTTTTTAAAGTTTGCTAATGCTATGCTAATCAAAATAGAATAACGCTGAAACAATTACTTAAGCCCACTACAATACCAAAACTGATGATTATGCTCAAACTGGAAGAAAGTCTAATTTTATTTCAACTGGAAGAAAGTCTAATTTTGTTTCAACCTTCAAAGATAATACATCAACTGTATCAGGTGTTTTCAGGCTGATTGCAATAGTGTTTGCAAGTTTGATTGTTTTCTGTGCTGAGGAGCATCTGCCGCAGATGACTATGAATTATGGATACAGATCTGATGTTTACAGGGCCCCACATCCCAGCAGGTAATCATTCAGCATGCTCTGAGACTGTACAGCTAGTGGGGGTCTCTGAAGAACTCAGAAAACTTCTGAAAACTCACTGACAATTGCCTAGTAGTGCTCGATCTGCTACAGCCTGGAGCTTTTACTGAAAAATCATGTCTAGAAGGTTAAACTTCACCCACATCCAGCAGAAAGACTGATTTTTTGCTACTAAAAGGAATGGTACGGCTGCTAGAAGTCTGCAATTGATTAGATCTGTGATTCTGGAGCAATACTGAAGTCAGCAATTGAATATTTCTTCTCTGTTATTGACTGAAACAAGAAAGTTCACCTCCTCAAATTCAATCTGTTTGAAGTCCACTTGAGAAAATTACCCTTGGAGAGATTTTGTTCTCAGAAAGAGAAGAGAAAATCTGCTGAAACCCCCTGTATTAGGCTCTCTCACAAAGCTGATGCAAAGAATGGTTTCAAGATCCCTCCAAAAATGGCTCCCCTCCCGCTTTTATTCATAAATTTTTCCCTCCTTTGCCATTCAAACCCTCTTTAGGGTTTTCCCACTTTTGAAAAACATAAAATAATGTTTTATTTTTATTTAATCACACCTAGGGATTCAAACTTCATGAGGGGGTCATATCCATGGCTCAAAATCCCCTTTTTAAGTTATAACATAAGTTATATGCCTAAGGAATTGGACCCATTATTTGAATAATTTATTATAGCATAAAATGATTATAGTAATCACTTTTAATATTAATTTATTATACCCAACATAAGAAATAATTAAATTATTCCCCAATTATCTATAGCTCGCTCATCTGGACCCCAATACGAGTTTTGTCTAATGCCCACTATCCGCTAACAATGTCTGGCCACTGCAAGCTAATTAGCAATCCCTAAGATTTAGGAACTCTCCTAAAAAATAGGAACTGTGCCAGAAGTGTCCAGGCTGATCACAGAGGTCTCCTAGTGTGCCCCTGCTAACTCCTAGTTCATCCCTAAAAAATAGGGGTTCCTCCTAAAATCTAGGAAACTGCCCAAGACTGGTCAAACTGGCTCTCCAAGCCTTGATATGTCATCACAAACCCTTGAAAGGGTCCTCTGCACAATTTGCTAGCCTACGAGAACCAACTAATAGGCCAATCACATTTGTCAACTGACTTGCCTAAGGAGGGGATATTACATTTAATTATTATGCCAAATGGGGTGCCAACATATAGAGGTATACGGATATCAAAGTGACTTAATATT
Source organism: Chamaecyparis obtusa (assembly GCA_027943335.1). NCBI lineage: Eukaryota > Viridiplantae > Streptophyta > Pinopsida > Cupressales > Cupressaceae > Chamaecyparis > Chamaecyparis obtusa. Next base: position 913,570 of record BSBK01001607.1, read on the forward strand.
AATGAAGAAATTATGAGGGGGTCAATTTATTATTAATTCCTATATGCAAGTTAAATATCAAATTATAAAAGTGGGAATTTTAAATAGGGTTTTCGGAAACTTTACGAGAGGATTATTAAAAAGGGTTTGAGGAAGTCATTTGATATACTTGGTTTATTTTATTTTCCTCTCTAAGAAGTTTGGGAGCTTAGCTTTTAATACAAGAAATTTGCGGACAAAAATCTTTGGAGTTTCTCAATGGTTTGGATGGAAACCTAAATCCATCTTTGGTGTGGATTCATCCAAAATTCACCATTGCAATCATTATCAGATTGCTGGAAGTTTCAACTGGAAATCTCTTTAGAGGGTTTGACAGGAATTGAAGATAGTTTCATTTTTTATCATGGTACAACTATCGCATTCTTTTGGCACAAGGGTTTGCATATTTTGGGAGAGTTGGACAATGCTCAGTCAAGGTTTGAAGGTCAGCACTTAATATCAGATCTTCAGAGAATATTTGCTGCTGTTATCAGTCATTTTGGTCACCATTGTAGACAGTCGTACCTTCTTCCGAATATTATGCTTCTATCTTTGCTTCAAGGTATGTCTGTGTCCATTTTGATTTGTAATAGTCTTCAAATCTGAGACATTAGTCTGCAGTTGTAATTGTATCAAACCTATATTAGGTCTGATCTGATGCTAATAAAGTGAGCTTTCATTGAGAAGCTTGATGTATATGTTTTTTGCATTTAGTATTTGCATTTCTACATGTTCTTCATTATTGGGCATTGAAAACAAAACAAGAAATCAGAAATCAGAGCTTGTATGATAAGTGTTTGACAAAATGTCAAACATCCAAAATTGAAAAAAAAAACAGATCAGAATTAACAAGGGTTCTTACAAATTCACAGTATTGAAAAACAATTACAACGAAAATAATGAAAACCACAGCTTTGTTCTATAAGTTAAAATCACAGGTTGTTTTAGAAAAGTCACATCTAATTTTTATCTCCCAATCACATTGTTTGTCATTGAAAAATCGTGACAGAATTTTTTATTTTACGGAATAAATCACCATGGTTTTCAGTTTAATAGATTTTTTAAAGAAATACAATTTTCATTTTTCAGCCATGACCTAAGGTTTAAATTTGATGGCTAAGGCATAAATCCCCATTTTGATGGCTAGGGCAATAAAGTAGCAGCCAGGAATGTGTTGAGTTTGTTGTAGTTATTTAAGCTAGAATTTACCAGCATATCAAAGTTCAGAAAAAGCTAAATTTTTAAATGTTTTCAGCAGTTTATATTATTTCTAAGTTTGAGGACTATGTTTTACGAAAAAAATATTTTATGGCATTGCCTAATCTTCATTTTGAGGATAGGTTAGACGGTACATTAATTTTGTTTGCTTTAGAAGGTCAGAGTGACCTTGTTATTGGAGGAAAATGGTATCTGGGAAATTGTGAAGAATCAAGTGACTTCACCTATGGATCTGAAAGACTTAGTTCACAAAAAGAAATAAATTAAACTCAAGCAAATGATCCTAGATGCCTGAGGGATCATTCAATTCCTCACTTTAAATAATGAAAATAGCCAAGGAGATGACTGACACTCTAGTTAGTCTTTCCCAAAGTCAAAACATTAACAGCAAAATGATATTGAGAAACAGAATCAAATCCAGATGTCTAGTATGGATACTTCTACTAGTTACTTTATAAAGATCATTTGGCTTGATGACAAACCTGTAGTAGCCGTGACACTCTAGTTAGTCTTTTCAAAATGAAATAAATAGCAGGAAAATGATAATGGGAAACAGAATCAGATCCATAGAGATGTTAGTATGGATACTTCTACTAGTTACTTAATGATGATCATTCAGCTTGATGACCAGACTGTAGTAGTCGGGGAGAAGTTTGAAGATGCAAAGCTTGCGAGTTTAGTATTGAATGGTTTCGCATCTTCAAAGTGTGCTTTTGTTCACAGCATTGTCAGGGAAAAGATTACTTCTTTTGTGAGAATGTGAAATGCTTCTATTTAGAAGGAAACTTGGATAGAGTCAAAAGCCAGCAAGAAAGGTAGTGACGAGAATTTATCTCTCATTGAACAGCAGGGAGTTTGTAGTTTCTACCAAACACACACTTAGCAAGCTTCCTAGGCTAATTTCCCGAGAAACAAGCATAGGTCTAAAGGAATTCCAAGCATAATGCATTTGTATGTGTTTGGATCAACGTCAATAGGATCAATTGTTTGAAGCATTTATTATGTTTCCTTCATTGATGACTTCTCTTGCAATACATGGATCTATTCCTTAAAGACCAAGCATGAGGCCTTTTAGCAACTTCCAAGAGTTCAAAGCTCTAGTTGAGAACTAATGAGGAAGGAGACAAGGTCTTGAAATCGAACAATGCAGTAAAGTATACCTGTAAGGAGTTTTAAGGTTCCTGCAAGGAAGCAAGGATAAAGAGGGAGTCGACAATTTCATACAACCCACACAAAATGTGGTTGCAAAATGGAAGAATCAATCAATCGTAGGGGCTGCTACATGACCTGGACTTGTCAATATTTCTTTAGGCAAAAGTATGTCTTACAGAAATCTACATCCAGAACAAGTGTCCTCACAATTTGGGAGGAAAAGACACTACATGAGACATTTAATGGTGTGAAGCTAGAGGTGAGTCATTTCTACATCTTTGGTTGTCTGATTTATTTCCATATAGAGAAGAGGACAAAGTCGAAGCCTTCCAACAACAAGGGTTTATTTTTAGGTTAAAACGAAATTTCAAAGCCCTACAAAGTCTGAACTCCAAAGCTAAGAAAAGTTGTAGTCAATATGGATGTCAAGTTTTAGGAAAGATTTATATACCAAAAATCTCAATAATTCATTCCAATAACTGAGGATGAGGAGTAGGAAGCTCCAAAAGTTGGATATCCAAATATTCTAGTTGTTTCCAGTTCACAACAGTACCCTTCAGATGAGGAAGGGGAAACATCAGCCATTTCTTCTATTAGGAGAGCTTGATCATTCGAACAGATATTGAGGGATGCTCAAAAGCATGTTGAGGCATGTATGAGCACCTTCAAGAAGGTAGGCCTGCAAAGAAGTTTGTTAACTACATAGCATTGAGGAGTAACATCATTGAGTCTTCCAGCCTCCAAGAAGCAGTGGATCAACTATTAGTTGATATTCTGACTAAGCCCTTAGCAAAAGGGAAGTTTGAAGCATGCAGAGACAAACTTAGATTGGTGCAGAATATCTTCCTCACTAAGAGGAGGTATTGAGTTTTTAACTCAAACTGGAACTTCTACATAGGTTTAATTTGTAAGTAACTTTAGTGATTAAAGTGAAAGTACATAATCACTAATGATGACTTCTCTTCCAAGTCATCTCGTATGTGATAAAATTTCTATTTTGTAAGATTAGATTTTTTAGCTGAATTGCATAAAGACAATGCAAGGAAGAAGATCAATAACTTAGTATGATGTAATAATTCTGTGTGATTGTAACTCACAGTTGTGGAGGCCTTTTTGTAAGCTTTTGAAGGAATGCGAAGAATATTTCAAGGTGTAAATTGTTGTGTAACTGTGTTTATTTACATAGATTGAATTCAATTTTTATTTAACTATTAGAGCACCAATTAACATGATTGGAATTTTAATACTCGATGCTTTGCTAAATGTGGAAATGTTAAAAGTATTTAAAAACTAAAGTATCAATCAAAAGAATGCAATTGAAGTAGGAGCACATCAAGAATCAGGTCATCAACATCAATCCAAAAAAAATGTTCTTATTTTTGGATATTCCTAGGTTAGCTTGGTGATTAATTAGTAATGGTTTCATGGTGTAGGAGCATGGATGTTTCACTAGGCCTTCACTATTGAAATTTGATAGTAAATAGTCTCCACGGAAATTGGGACATGCTACTTGGACCCTTGGAATCTTGGACTTCATGCCACTTGGACTACCTTCTTAGAAGACCTATGATGTTATAATAATGTAGCAGTGGATGGCAGAGTGGCGATAGGTGGCGTAAAGTGAGTTTAATTTGATGCCTCATTAAGTGGAAGTTATATTGTAAGGCCTCTATAGTAACTCACAAAGTAGGAGTTAAATTGTAAGGTATCTGACACCTAGTTAAGTAGGGGGTTACTTAGAAGGCATCTATGACATGTCATAGAGTGGAAAGTACATTATAACAGCATCTTCAACTTTCCCATGATGATCCATAAAGAAGGGTGCACCATTTTGGAGAGATTCCATGAGGAGAAAGAAAAAATTCATGATTTTTGTACCCCTCTTGGGAATCACACCCCCGTGTGACTAATCAGGTCACATGAGGGTTTCTTTGTGGAGGAATGTGACTCTTGGCTAAGGATTACAAAAACTAGTGTTCAACAGTTAATTAACATGCCTTTTGGAGAGCAAATATGAATGCATATTGTTTGTATTGCAGGAAATATTGATTGAAAACTTAGAGAAAGAGAAAGAAGGGACTGTTTGGAAGGCTCCAATATTGATTGTATTGTTAGAGCTGTGTGTTGTTGTCATTGCAAGAATAGAAGGAATAGGGTAGTCCATTGGGAAGACTATCAAATTTTTGAGAGATCGATGAGTGTACAAACCTTTGTTTATGAATAAGTGAGGTTTTTGTTTTCTAGATCTGTGCTATAGATTGTGTCTCCTTGTGTGTGGCTCATCTTTGTGTTGGCTGCAAGAACAAAGTTACCATTCATTTGGCTCCCTATCCTTGACTACATCAGTAAGGAAACCTAAAGTACAACACAATCTATGCCTGTTTTGCTATGTGAATAGTCAACTTGGTAAATGAAATTTCAAATATTTTATTAATAAAACTTACAAGAGGTCAACTTGGTCAATAAAATTTCAAATATTTTATTGATCAAACTTATAAGAGGTACTCCAAGATTCCAAATCATCACTTCTGTAGTTTACAAAACTCTAAGTCAACTTCCAAAGACACTCAATTTCTATTAAGTTTGTTCTTAAAAGGAATAATCCCATCCAATCTGTCATTATTGTCATGACTTTACAGCAAATTATCCCTTATAATTTATATGACTTTATAGAGTTAAAATTTACCAACATATTAAAGGGTGTTTAATTCTAATTAATCGTTGACAACTCAAAGGGATGCATCCATACTTACCACCTCTTTTTGCAAATATTTTTTTTCATTTAAACCTATTTTATATTCTCTAATATACTAATGTGATATCCCATATATTTTATGTGGATGTGTATAATTGCTATACAACATTGTCCTATCTTACTAAATGGTGCTTAGTATTGTCCTATTAAAAAGGAACAAATGAAGGAATGGGGAAAATATGAAGAAACAATAGTTATCATTAAATGATGAAATTGTGAATTTATGAAAATGTCAAAATTTCAGCTAGGATGAAAAGAGTTTAATGACTATTGCTTACAGCTTTAAGAAATTCTCTTTCACGAGCATGTTTTGAATCACGAACTGTCGTTGCATAGGTTGACCTGTATAGACACAATCATATTGAAATATAGCAAAGAACTAGTTAATTGCTCAATAGATAATATTATAAAGATGTATCTTGACTCCCACTCAAAAAGATAATTTATATTAAACAACTAATGGTTGTGATGGTATATTAAAACCAGTAAAGGAAAATATTAATCTTATATTAAGTTCTAGATAACTCAATGATACTCCCTATATCTAGATAATAAATCTGAAGGAATAGGTAGAATTTAGAACATATAGCATGTTAACCTCTACAATTGTATTATGTGATGATTTCAAGATTCAACTGCATAGTTTTTTAGTCAAACTCATTGACCCATCTTTAATGAGAAGGGGTACACAAGAACATATCTCTCATGAACATGAATGGTCCATTTAGCACTCACTAAATCTAGGTGATGCTTACAATAGTCAAGCTTTAGGACACCCACAAGGTCACCCATCCTAGTACTACTTCAACTCAAGTATGCTTAATAATAGAATTTCCTCCAAGTTCAATCCCACTTAGCTTGTTAACCCATTTGCAAAGCATTAAGCAAGTGTTGTACCTTATGAAGCCATTCATTGTACTTTATAGAGCTCCTTAGCTCATACATTATCGATTTTATAGTGTTTTTTGAAATGCATCAAATTATGTGATGATATCAAGATTTAGCTACATACAAAATTGATTGACCCATATTTTATGAGTAGTGTTCAACGTGAACCCATCTCTCATGGGTATGAATGGTTCAATTAGCACTCACTATATCTAGGTGATGCTCACAAGGGTGAACCTTCAAGACTTCCTCCCTAGTTGCCCATCCCAATACTGCCCTGATGCACACTTAAACATGGAGCCTCCCCCAAGATCAAGACCACTAGCTTGTCATCCTGTTTTTTGAAACGTCATCAAGATAAGTAGGCTTGGTCTCGTGTGAAAGTCCATGTTTAAGTGCACTTGAGTCAAAGTAGTACTAGGTGAAAAACCGAAAAATGCTGAGGGGGAGGGAGTGAATCAGTATTTTAAGAAACCTATGGAGATTAACAAATCTGAGAATGCAAGCACAAGCAAGGAGACAAGACACAGAATTTTTCTCACATGGAAAACCCAAGATGGGTAAAAAACCACGCCACCACTAATCTCAATCGGGCAACGACCCTTTACATCCAAGAGCTGCAACTCTTCATAGTCACTTTACAGATCAGGCCCCAACCTGTCTCTAAAAGTCTACAACCTTTCCTTTGTAGATGATATGAGAAATACAAAACAAATATAAGTTCATTGTCTTCACAGAAAACGTAAAGACGCTCAGAAATTTGTAGACTTCCTCAACTCAACCTCACATCTAAAACTGGCTTTGAAAACTTCCATCCTTTATTTGTAAACTAGAATCTGAGCTGGATCCGATACATACTCCTCGTTTTCATACTGCTGCTGGTGAATATCATTCTTGCTGTAAGATGCACTGTCTGTAGCATATACTTAAAGGATTTATCTATGTGTGTCTGTAGATGCATGCTGCAGTCACGGTTTCAATCAGACTTTTAACACTCCGCCATCTATTTCTTACTTCGATATGTCTTCAAGTATTTCTACTAGGCGACAGCTCTCATTTCTTTTCTTGTTTTCGCAACCTCCATGACACACAGGACAGAGATATATTTTTAGACACCAAACACTCAAGAATTTCTAAAGATTCCTTCGCTTCTCTCTGTTTGTTATACAGCTATATCTTTTGTGACATTTTTAAAAACATAACTTTCTTCGCACCGAAAATTCCCTGTCCAAACAAACAATAATTAGAATGCTCCTTATTCCTGGTCATGTTTTTACTGCGCATGCAAAGACGGTTTTTCTTGCCTGCGATGAATCTAGAATAATCTAACATTAGACCCAACTCCAACAACGTGCCACACGTCTTGCACTCACTGGGTGTATATCCTTTCAAAGAGTGACCGAGACATTTTTTAAACAATCTCAGGTGAAAACGCGTGTTGTAAGTTCCTCTTCCATTTGGTATCACCATGATTAGTTGAACACTGTTGTTCTTAGTAACGCATCCGTTACTCTCTGTCAAATTCGAATCCGAAAAAGCCAGCCACTTCTTTTGTCTCCATGTAATCCTATAGCGGTCTCTTTTCACACTATTCTGTTACCGTGTGAAACACAAAATAAATCTTTTTCTCCCTTCACTTTCAAGGAGCTATCTCTCTTCAATATCGTTTTCTGTATGTGCCAATGAAGACGTGTCACAACCATTTGGCTATCCCACAGAAAACTGCAACACTTCTACTTAGTCTCCACCTGCTGTGATCAACTATCCTCTTCTTTTTCGTAACAGGACACAGAGAGTTTTTATAACTCCCGATCTTTTATTCCATACGTTCAACACCACGCATATGTTCTTTTTTCATGCGTTCACCACCTGCGAGTTTCATAATGCACAACAAAGAACGGTGACCAAAGACTTGTGATGTGTCACTACCATAGCGCCTGACAATATGCTTCAACAGGCAAGCACACAGCATATTTGATGAGTTAAACTGCCATAAAATACCAACTGGATTATTCTGCCAGGGAATGTTACACTGCAAACAGGAGCACTCCATTGTCAGAGGGTGTTGAACTTATACGCCACTTGCACATGAGAAAGAGAGGACAAAAAGAACGAATCAGTTGAAGAAAGCAGTGTAAGCTGGATCGAACACTGGTTGCAATAGTAACAGCTGGAGCTAAATAAACTGATCGCAGGAAGACAACAGAAAAACCAACATAAATGACTAAAACACAACACTAGGATGGGTGACCCTCCAAGATTCACCCCTATGAGCATCACCTAGATTCAGTGAGTGCTTCAGCAAATGGGGTGGTAAGCTAATTGGGCTTGCTCTTGGGGAAAACTCCATGTTTAAGTACACTTAAGTCTAAGTAGTAATAGAATGGTAGACCTCTTGGTACGTCATGATGCTTCACATCTATGAGAATCACATAATGGAATGAGTGCTAAGTAAATCATTAAAGCCAATGAAAGATGAGTTCTTGTGAACAACTACTCATGAAATGTACAACAATGAGTTTGACTCAAAGAACTGCACAATTGAATCCAAAAATTATCATATAATTTGACACGATGCTAAAAAACCTTCTACTTGATAATGTATAATCGTGCATCTCACAAATTATATACAAAAGAAAAAGGTGCAACATGCACTCTTCTAAAGTTCTTATATTTAAAATTTTGATTTTCACTCCTAGGAGATTTGGAATAAAGAAACTTGTCAATATATAGTTTGTAAAATGTAAGTTTAAATGATGAAATGCCTTACTCTGTTATAAGAAGATCAGGGCATAGGCGATCTATTTGAGCAGCTCCTAGATGTCGATCAGGAGTCATATTATAATCACCCGTGTACACAACACTGTTATCTCCAACTTTAACATAAAACATAGCAGCTCCAAGAACCTATTGCAAAACATCATGTGAACATTACTGCGGCAGTTTATATCAAAAGTTAACATATATATTGTCTGAATAAACACAATCCCATTATTTGCAATATCAACCAAGACGTCAGTAAATAACTCATGATATGCCAATCCCCTTGTGGATTTGAGCTTACCGTTGAACTGTTATTCATATTTGCAAACAGAATTCGATATGTCTAGAAGCATTAACCTGTACAAGTATGAAACTATAACTAAATTATATAGTGACTACAATTTCACTTTGAAAGTATTTGACAAGATCATGCCATTGTATATTAGGATAACCTAGTACAAAGAATAAATAAAGTACACCACGAGTATCTATCTGCAGAAACAACAATAATTTCCTTGAGAAATAAGGAAATGGATATTAAAAGAGCTGCATAAGGTGGAAAGAAAATTGTAGATAGTTTGGAGTGCTATTCAAACCATAATGCAAAGAAGCAATAACTTGGTACCATAAATGCAGATGTTTGTGACCTCTTGTCATCTTTTAATAATTTCTATGCTCGTCATCTACAACTCCTTTTCTTCTCTACATTTTCTTCTCTCCTGGTATATCAAACTCAAAGGAGAAAACTTTATTCTCATGTGGCACATACAAAATCTATTTAGGAACCACTTTTAAAAGATAACTTTTTGTGATAGCATTAATCAAATGCAATCAATAAATATCAAGCATCTAGGCTCAAATAAAATCTATTCATTGGTGAAAATGAGTTGCTCCTATATAGCCATGTTATATGTAATGTCCTCTTTTTCTATAATATGGGACACTACTGAATTCTTCACAATTCTTTTGAATACTGAATATAAAGACAAATTTGTTAATACTTACCGGTTACTGAGAGGGTGGGGTGAATCAGTAAATACTCTCTACTATCTTTTAATTCTCTACTTCTTTCAACTTATCCTTAACTGATAATTAGAATATAACAAACATTCAAGCATGAACATAATCACACAGATCAACACAAGTATTTATACGTGGAAACCCTCGGTTAGAAGGAAAAAACCACGGTGAGACAAAGCTCACAACTTCACTAGTACAAAATGAAGGTGCCCTGTTAGGAGCTTACAAAGCACTGGTTAAGGTGCTACCCCGTTAAGGGATTTTACAAAAGATCTGTTAAGATCTGAACCCTGTTAAGAGCCGCTTTATTACAGGACTTTGAACATCAACAAAGATGTTACCCTGTTAGGGGATTTTACAACGAACCGATTAGGTCCACCCTGATTAAGGGATTTCAATATGCTTTCACACCTTATAAAAGCAGTGATCTACTGTGACACTAATTGTCTGATTAGATCATACATGTTGATCTCTTCCCCGGTTAGCCTGGCTGTTGATGTCTCCTTGCTTTCTTCACCTTTGTGCCTGTAGCACTCCTCAAAAGATATCTCTCCTCTGTTCTATGCAATCACCAATTGTCAACAACAACAACAACAACAACCTATCGTGCGTCCTATCACCCATATTTATACAAGAGTGAATCCCTTGTCCTCATAGAACTGCCAGGAAGTAAACTTAACCATAAATCATGCAACACATAAAGGCTATGCGTTGTGATCTGGAGTTTACCTTGAGATCATCCGTAGACTTAAAGCGAACTCCTGTTAAAAAGCTAACTCCACTTCTATGCAGTGAATTTATCGTATAATCCGGTTTTAACTGAAACTGCTCGGCATAATCCGGTGCAGAACTATAGGCAGTTCTAGACCGGTGTAACCTTATCTCCAGTTCAACTTTGTATGCACGCTACGACCGGTACAGTGTCCGTAGATCGGTCTACCGGTGTGTTACCGGTGCATACACTCTGTTTCTTCTCTACCGATGTCTTCTAAGTAACGTGAGTGACCGGTGAACCTTACCGATGCTCGGTGTTTGTGAATGTACACTAATGACAACTTAAATTGCTAACAATCTTCCCCTTTGTCATTGGTGGCAAAAACTATACACAAAACCATACTCACTTACTTCCCCTGTTTGAGTGCTCAAGTGAAGCAGTCCTTCCTTCTACTGTGTACTGTTCTCTGTTCTCCATTCACTTCTACCTGTTTTTCACTTATCTGGTTTTTGTTTTTGCTATACTCTCTGTTCTATTCTGCTATGCTCTTTGTTCTATACTCTTTGTTCTGCTCTTCTTCCCCTTTTTTGCCTCAATAGGGCAAAGGGTCATGTTTTCCTTCACATTTGAAGTTTTGCGAAGATATCCTTATAGATGTTCTTTGCAGAATGTAGAAAAGGTGCCCATTGACCGGTTACATATTCAATGTTCTTTTGGGCTGCCTTGAGAGAAACAATGATGTTCTCCATATCTTCTACAGTTTTGTAGTCTGGTTCATTAATCAGAGTATCCGTAGAAATAGCTGTTTGGTGCATAATATCAAATGTTGGTGCCAGAAGCATTTGAAATCCAATGATGTCTTGGATTCTTTTATTCTCTTCTTCAGCTGTCTTTCTTAGGATTAGAGCAAGACTACTCATTTCTCTAGTAAAAGTTGGTTGCAATTTTATTCTTGGTGTCAAATTGGGTTGACATAGCTTTTATGTCCTCTGAGGTCTTTGCAACATTTTCAATTAAATCTTGTAATAATATTTCGAAATTCGAAGTTCTTCTTATCAAACTTCCTGCAACTTGTATCTGTTGTTGAAGAACTGTTAGATTGTTTGACAGAATAGCCTTTATATATGCAACTTGCTTGTGAAGAATCTCCACTCTCTTCTTCTCATAGTGGTCAATTGCCACTATTTCTGGATCAGTTAGATCCTCACCGATAGTTTGAGCAAGTACTTCCAGCTGGTCGATGACCAGTTCGTCTTCATCTATGTCAGCATCCGATACAAAGTTATATAGGATATCCTTTACTTTGCTCAGAACCATATCCTGTTTTCTTTTAGTAAGCTCTTTCAGCTGTTTAGTTGACATTTTGCTGATGTCAACTATTGTATCACTTGCCTTACTTCTTTTTGCTTCGGATTCTTCAGAAAACGGGAGTTGTCTTTTAGATGAGCTATTTAGAGTTTTCGGTTCCTTTTGGCTGAGCTCCTGTTCCTTCTCTTTTCCTTGTTCTTGTTCCTTTAGGGCTTGCTAATTCTCTCTTTTGTCATGTGCATCAGGTTTGTTTCCTTCTTCCGGTCTATCTTCTGGTTGTTGAACTTCTATCTCAGGCATAGCATCTTCTTCTTGATGCGAGGGCTCTTCTGGTGGGGCTTGTGTTTTGTTGCTGCTCTTCAACGAAATGGAGATCACCCACAGCGATTCCTCCATCGCCTTTAACTGATCTATCAGTGGGAGTATTGTCAAAAGTTTGTCCCAAATTGACCGGTTCATCAGAAGTGAACAATTTTGTTAGATCTTCCTGTACACCAATTATTGGAATCTGAGTTGCAATAAACTGAACAGGTGGATCTTCAATTGTTGCGGTGTGATCCTAAGGACTTGTTGCTTCAAGAGTATTGAAGTCATACTGCTGCCAGAAATCTAGAGTCTCCTTGAAGGCTTCATTCTCATACCCATTGAGAATCTTGGCAACTCTGTAATTTGTATCCAGATTCATAGATGCTTCCTCTAATAGAAGCTTTACTCTCTTGTCGCTTAGACCAGGTCTAGCTTTTTTCAGTGCTTCCCTATTGATCTTTGAATTTATTTCTAGACCGGTTCTCCATTTTGTTTGAAGCTTACTGTTTAACTCAAGAGGAAACTTGCCCCTATAATCCCTAGGAGTCTTGATGAAATCTAATAGACTTTCAACAAGAGCTTTTTCAATTTCCTGTTTGTCCTCCTCAACTAATACACTATACCATTTGGCTGCATTATCTATCTCTCCAAAATTTGTAATTTCAACTACAATATCATTTACAGTCATAGTGCAAGCCTTACCTTTTTCTAGAGATACTAGGAGTGTTGGATTTGTTGGTTCATCAATTATGTCAACAATAACCAGTTTATCTACTCCGAGTACACCTTTTCCTTTCCCGATGTCATGGACCGGTGAAGCTGTTGCCTTTCGGCGTGCTTCCTCTGCTTGTTGCTGAGTCTGAAGAAGATTGGTCCAAATGGCTACTCCTTCATCATGTACTTTCTCGGTTTCTCCAATCAGCAAAAGACTTATCCTTCTTTTTGTTAGGAAATTTTGCTGATGTAGTTCAGCTTGTTGAGTTGCTTCTTCTAGAGTGAGATGATTCTGGACTTCTAACAAAGCTCGAATCCTGAACTCCTTTTGTCTGTTCATTGAAGCTTTCCACCTATCTTGAAGAATATCCAAAAGATCCTTCCGTAATACTGTATGAAGTTTCACAGGATGCAAATTAAACTTATAAAGGCATTCAACTATAGCATCTTCAATTTTTCTTCGGTCATCATCATTTGCCAAAATGTACCTTCTTTCGACACTAGCCATTCCGCCATGTTCTTTCAATCCTGACACAAAGTCATCAATTGTTGGCTTGCCTTTTCTTGGTGGATCCTCCTTTGCTAGTTTATCGGTTTTGTTCTTTCTTTCGATGAGTGGAACTGTGTCTTCAGAATCGGTTTCTTCAGCTTCTTCCTCCTGTGTGCTCGCCACCAGTTGAGCTTTCTTCTTTTGTGCTTTTGGTTGTGCAGTTCCTGGTTTCTTCTTTGGTGTAGGCGTTCTTTTCACATACACGTTCTTGATTGGTCCCCTTTTCAGATTTTTCTCTATTTCCTCATAGGTTCCAAATCATTGAGCGCCAAGGTCCAGGTGTGCTTTATCCAAGGCCTCTACATACGCCTTTGCAATCTTTGCAGTGATTTCGTAACCAAGCTCCGGTGCATACTCATCTCTCGGTTCTACTGCTTGAATGATGCAGAAGTCAGTTGATACCAGAAAACATACCTCCTTTTTGTACAGGTCAATGATAGTTGACGGAATTCTTTGTCTGGCATGCATTTTCAGTTGAAGGGCCTTGAAATGATCAGTCATAGCTTTGTCAAACTGGTCTCCCAGTTGGTTAGCATAATCACCGATTTGCATCATGACCAGTCGATTTGTTGTCCATGTCACTTTTCCTATTCCAGGGAAGGAATTAGAATAGTAAAAATAGAGACATACCAGAAGTGTGCCAAATTTCAATGATTTCTTTTTGACGATGCCTAGCTTCTTCATATTCTCGAAGATCTATCCTCTTAGCATTTCGCATATATCATATTGTGCATTATCATATATAATTCTGTAAGCTGCATGTATGCCTCCACCCGGTATGCTATTTAGGTTACTGGATTGATATACCTTGTAACCTATTACGGCTGCGAACCGAACAACTGGATCTTCGATATCCGTTACGGTCATCAATCGCTTGTCAGATTTTGATTTTCTAAGATTGGCCACCACTGTATTTGATATGGTTCTCAGGGTTACAGCTTCCCCTTGATTGTAGAATCTGGTTACCCTATGGAGATTGTTTTTCGTGATCGGAGTGCAGACTCCTTTCGTGACCCAAAATCCCGGTTCATGCACTCAACTAACCACCATTCGAATCCATTCTGGTCTGAATATGGTTGGATACGATACTCCATTGATAATCCCAGATGATACCAATTTTGCGTAACCTATAAAGAGCCCAACTGGCTCTCTTTTGCAAACTGGCTCTTTTCCCAAATTAATTGCAATTTGTTTTGTATTTTCAGCACAATTATGACTTTTGATAAATTTTCCAAACTCATGCAATTGAACCAATCAGCAAAATCAATACTAATTTCCAAAGTGTATACAATTACATTCAGCTTATACACTTGCATCAATTTCTGAGATAATAACAACAATTTTTATTACATCTCCAAAGATCACAAAACAACAAATTTTAATGCTTGCAAGAAATTAATTAACAATGCATAACATAGGAAGCACCTTATTCAAACTGATTGCTAACAAGCCAAAATAAGCCTTGATACAAACGTCCTCCTTTCCCATGTACAAACGCAACTCCCAAAACATGACACAGCTCCTCAATGTCGCTTACTTCAGCCTCACACAAGCTACAACTCTTCTAGAACAGAATCGTAGCCTCCTAGAAAGGAAACGTTTCCAAGGTGGATGCTCAAGAGATGGCTGAAACAATACCTCCAACCCGTGCTTGCAGTCCCTAATCCACAACTCTCTTGGAATTGATACAGCTGCTTTAATTCCGTACGACAGCCTTGAACTATACTGAAAACATCACAATCTGCAACTTGCAATCAGCTTCTCAATTACAGTAAACACAACAGAGAAGCAAACTCAAATTGCTATACTTCAGCAGCAATTTGCACTACCAATTTCAGACAATCTTCCACTATACTTCAGCAATGGATAACAAATCCTCGAAACAAACCTTTATACTTTAGCAAGGGCACAAACTTCAGAACCTCAGAAAGCCACAAAGGCAACAAAAGCAAATAAATATTCAAGCATGCTTTCTCCAATGAAATGAGCTCATATTTATAATGCTTTGTTGATAAAAGTTTCCAAAAGAACTCAACTTCTGAAAGTGTGAAAGTTTCCCAAATGATCTCCACTCAACACAACTCCCTTATAACAACTTCCTTTAAAACATTATTACGATAAAATATCATTATAATAATGTGACTTGGGTTTATTAATTAATTAAATAATGGCCCCTTCCAATGATGACTTAACCCTCAACTTAAGTGAAATTATAAAGTAAGATTATAACTTTATAATAAGCCATTTAATAATTTAATAATAATTTGGCCACTAAAAATGTAATAACTCCCAAAATACTCTTCATTTAAATATGTCATCTGAAGTAGGAGTTATACCTATTATTTCTCCATGTGACCAAATGCACTTTCCAAAAATAGAAAGGGTCCATCTCAATCAACACCCAACTTACCACAAATAGTAAGTACACAAATCTAAGCCCAAATGAAGTCCAATGTGAGCCAAACGAAGACCAACCTATAGCTTACTGAATTGTGGAGAAGACAAGACCCTCCCAAGCCAAGCCACTGCCTCAGAAGACCCTCCATCCACAATAATTAGCCTACGAGGATCAAAATAATAGGCTAATCCTTGAAACACCAATGCTGGCAAAATTGGGGACATTACATAACCATTGGGATAATTTCCATCTTTGCATCACGAGCGATACTCGCTTTGTATGTACGTCTCACCCAACTCTTCTTGCTTTGCATGGATAAATGCAGTTACATCCTCTGTCAAAAGCACTCCTTTAGGTACTGAGAAGAGCGCACCATCCATGTCAATCAGTGTGTTCTAATTCGGCAAGATATCATACGAAGGACGATCAGCTTGATTTGCTGGAACAGCTTAGCTTCGTATGACGAAGATGCCATTGCTCTTAATCGGTTACAAAGAGATGATTGATCGGTTTTCACAGACAATCTCGCTCGATGATCAATTCACAAGAATATTGCTCAAGCATAAGAAAGATAAACATAAAATCGCAAGGTGAAAGAAAATGAGTAACCCTTCTTTGCTTTTATAAGATTAGGGCATAACGGTAATTATCAAACGGTAACTATTGTTAAACGGCTACAGCATTGAATGCCTTACCTAACCTTTCTTGCTACATTTGCTAACCGGTAGTCCAACTTTTTCGGTTAGACATGCCCTGGTTGATCACCTCATACTTTTCCGGTCTAACCTATGGACTGAGTGAGAGTGAAACTCACCAGTTCTACCGGGAACGGTAGTTGCACTACCGGTTCCCCCTAAGCCTTGAAGGCTCAGTTTGCCAAAGAGATATCACCATCTTGTGATGATGATTTTTCCTCTGTTTTCTCCTCAGCGGAGCTCTGTGACTCCTTAACGAACCATATTTTCTTGACTTCTTTCATGATCTCCTTGCCTTTGTTGTCTTTCTTATCAAAAGTCGAGGTCTTCACCACTGGTTTGGCTGATTCTTTGCCTTTGTTCCTCATCAGGTTCTAGCAGTCTTTTGCTAAGTGACCAACTTTATTGCAGTGGTAGTAGATCATACCAGTTGCCTTCCATGGGTTCATCCTTCTTGGATTGGGTGATTTGCTCCATGAGTTGTTGAGACTGTGAATCCCATAGTTTGCACTATTGATTGTGTTCCGGTTCATGTTTTTCGTGGTGAATACCAGTCTCGGGAATCTGAATGTCATTGTCTTTGATCTGCATTCTTCAGCCTTGTGTCCAAACTTGTTGCATGCATAACAGTAGCCTTTGAAGCTTCCCCTGCTTCCACTGGACACAGATACGGGGCTGGACCAGCACTCATTGGTCTTGTGGCCAGTTTTGCAATAGTTCTTACAGTAACTGTTGTTGGTTCTTACCAGTGCTTTTCTATAGTTATTGATTTTATGACCCGGTTTTTTGCAATGCTTACACGATGCGTTGAAGGTTTTCTTACCTTTTTGTGCTAGCATTTTTCTCTTGTCCTTCTTGTTTATCGTTGCATCAAATGACTCACCATTCTCTTTGGTGACTACACCGGTGAATCCAAGACCGGTCTGATTTTTGTGCTTTTTTTGAGCTTTGAGTTGCTTATCAAGTTTTACCGAACTTTCATTATACCTTCTCAAGTCTTCATTCATTTTTTCAAGATCTTTCATATGTTCCTTTAGTTGAAATATTTCGACCGCAAAACTCTTGCATGCTTCATCTCTAACCTGTCATGCTTTGTGCATATTGGCATTTTCTTGGGTGACAATTAGCATGTCTTCTTGGAGTTGCACAATGAGGAGTTCATTTGCCCTTACAGCTTCCTCTGCCCGGTTCTTTGCTTTTTCAGAGCCTGTTGATGACTTGAATGTTGTGTTTCTTTCACCTTCAGTTTTTTGTTTCTATTCAATCAGTTCAGTCATCCTCTGAGCATTCTCTTCTTGCTCCCTTTTGAGATCAGCAATCTGACTGGTTTGGATCTGGCTCTTTTCCATAAGCTCAGAAACTGCCTCCTCAGCCTCATCATATCCACTCTGACCAGAGAGTTCATCGATGGTTTCATTGCTCTCATTTAATTGCAGAGCCAGCTCCTTTCTTTTTGCAAGTGATTTCCTCAGCCTATTCTCCAGAGAGGCAATGATATCGTTGGCTTCCTCTAGTTGTTTTTGATATCTGTAACCCTCTATGATCTTTCTCTCAAGTGGTTAAGCTTTATATATGAGAACCAGAGCTCTGATACCAATTGTAAATACTTACCAGTTATTGAGAGGGGGGGTGAATCAGTAAATACTCTCTACTATCTTTTAATTCTCTACTTCTTTCAACTTATCCTTAACTGATAATTAGAATATAACAAACATTCAAGCATGAACATAATCACACAGATCAACACAAGTATTTATACGTGGAACCCCTCGGTTAGAAGGAAAAAACCATGGTGAGACAAAGCTCACAACTTCACTAGTACAAAATGAAGATGCCCTATTAGGAGCTTACAAAGCACTGGTTAAGGTGCTACTCGGTTAAGGGATTTTACAAAAGATCTGGTAAGATCTAAACCCTATTAAGATCCGCCTTATTACAGGACTTTGAACATCAACAAAGATGTTACCCTGTTAGGGGATTTTACAACGAACCGATTAGGTCCACCCTAATTAAGGGATTTCAATATGCTTTCACACCTTATAAAAGCAGTGATCTACTATGACACTGATTGTCTGATTAGATCATACCTGTTGATCTCTTCCTCGGTTAGCCTGGCTGTTGATGTCTCCTTGCTTTCTTCACCTCTGTGCCTGTAGCACTCCTCAAAAGATATCTCTCCTCTGTTCTATGCAATCACCAATTGTCAACAACAGCAACAACAACCTATCATGCATCCTATCACCCATATTTATACAAGAGTGAATCCCTTGTCCTCACAGATTCGCCAGGGAGTAAACTTAACCATAAATCATGCAACACATAAAGGCTATGCGTTGTGACCTGGAGTTTACCTTGAGATCATCCGTAGACTTAAAGCTAACTCCTGTTAAAAAGCTAACTCCACTTCTATGCGGTGAATTTACCGTATAATCTGGTTTTAACTGAAACTGCTCCGCATAATCCGGTGCAGAACTATAGGCAGTTCTAGACCGGTGTAACCTTATCTCCGGTTGAACTTTGTATGCACACTGCGACCGTTACAGTGTTCGTAGATCGGTCCACCGGTGTGTTATCGGTGCATACACTTTGTTTCTTCTCTACCTGTGTCTTCTAAGTAATGTGAGTGACCGGTGAACCTTACCGGTGCTCGGTGTTTGTGAATGTACACTAATGACAACTTAAATTGCTAACAAAATTCTTAATGTTTCTGCTATTTATGTAATAACTGATTGAGGCTTAATTCCAAATGCATATGCAATATAACTAGCATAATTCAGTTTATATACAACGAATTATGATTGCATAAACAATGTATCTGTTGTTTCTGATATACATGAATTATATGCAATGACTTAGGGAAATCTCAATACCTTGTACTACTTGTTGTATCTAATCTGCGATTAAGAATATGCAACTTATACAGGCCGTCTTTGATACATCCTTCAAAGTATGCTCTAAATAATGCTTATAGGGCTATGTCTGATATGACAATAACAATGTGCTCTGAGATGTCATTTCTGACTATAACTTTATATGCTTGCACTGAAATAGATTCCAAAGGCAATACACTCTATTTCAGAATGATCCTTACAAGATAACAATAAAATATGTTTATCTCCAATATGCCTTGAGAGAATGAAACGATCATCTTTATATACTTGCAATCAAGGATGAAGAGGGGTGATTGAATAGACACCTTCCTTAACCAATTCATAATTGGTTAGATTATTATTTTAATCAATTGTTACACTTGAATCGTATCTATGTAATTGATTATATGCTGACATGTAACCTAGTCTGTACGTGGCCATTGAGATCCCTTGGGTCGTGCCAATCCATATCGTCATTCACCTCTTTAGAAAACCTTCTGCCAAGATAGTGTGTACGTTAGCAAATACAAGATAGCATATGGTTTATGTGGATGTTGACTTTCATAACTATATCTTCATCGCAGTCATTGTTGCAACGTTGAATTGCTATCAAAGTTCGATTTCCTATAACCGCTATCCATGCACACTTTAGGCTTTATCTAATCATCAATTAGTTGTATTTGTTTATTATTGCTGAGTTAAATATTGACTTTGATGACGTGGCTAATAGCAATTCCATCAACCCCTTAAATCGATATTATACTAGCTGCTCGATATATTGTCAATTTTTCTCTTTCTATGTTTCATAGTTGTTATCGTGTCTTGTCTTATCCACTCACGTATGATGTCCACCAATAGATATCCTTGTGCCTGTACCTAGAGATATCGTCCTCTGTTCTAAGTTTCTACCTTGCTTCCCATAATAATCAGAATTTAAGAACAAGCTCGATTCTTGTAAGGTGTGTGGACATAGCTTTTTGTAGCAACGGAGATGCCTGTGATGGATTCCACGTAGAAGTATTGGCTTGAAACTTCAATTATCCATTTGAATAAAGGAGTCGTATCTTCCCTTCCCACTTAGTCACTTTGTATGGATATTGTCATCGTTTCTATAATTATAAGTTTAAATCTTTAATTTAAACTTATATAATTGTTTATCTATTTAGTAGTTTCTCCCTTCTAGAATGGGGATATTACAACATATTTTTTTATTCATCTATTGTCATATCAATATGACACACCTTGCTCATAGATCTAAAATCCCAAAAAAAGACGGATAGGAAAATTAATCATAAAATACTTTGTCAATTATCTAGTTATTAGAGAAAAAAAAATATAGCTCCCAAAAAGAGGGCATTATTAGATGACATGAATTATATGTCCATGTAATATCCCCTACGGATATTTTTGCTCCAAATTTTCCGAATGTGTCACAGGAATTTAAGCAAACAATTTACATGCAAACTGATTTCTTTTCATCCAAAAAGTTATTTTGAAAATCATATAATTTCAAACTGAAATAGAGATATAAATATTGGCATTAAAATAGATAAATCATCATGTGTAGTTTTTCTTGGGTTCGATTGTGTATAAATTTTTAACATCAACTTTTCGGATCACACTCCATGATCACACATTTTTTCTTCTCCTTATGTTCTCTTGCATCCTGATGATGGATCAGGACCGATCCGAAACGTTGATGTTAAAAATTTATACACAATTGAACCCCAAAGAAATTACACAACATTGATATGGATTGTGGGAATCTAACAACTTTGATAGATAAATCATTACAACCTTATTTTCCAAATAGATATGAAATACGTCTATTACTACAAATTTCTCTTCAGATAAATACTCCACAAATAAGCCCAACTATGAACTCCGTCACGAATCCACCTCCAAAGATGAATTGGGTTTCCGTTCAATCCACCGAGAAATCGTGAAGGTTTTTGTCCTTGGGTTTTTAAAACTAAAAGCCAAAGCTTCCTAGAATTCACCAAGAAAAAACAATAATCAAACATAAACCAAGCATATCCAAAATGAGCCTCTCAATGTTCTTTAATACCACCTCCCCGTAACTCTTCATTTTCCCTCTGTCTGTCTCTTGATATTCCTTTTCTTTCTCTTATTTCCCCTTCTTTTAATTTAAAATTAGGGAAATAATAATAAAATGACTTTAATATTTTTTACTAAACTCACCATTAAAGTCATTTTAAAACTTTATTAAATAATTAAATTAAGTTGTCATTAAATTTGATATAATTTGACAGCTTAAAACTTAATTATTTAATTGACTTCTAATGTCCCAAAATGGGGGACATTACAACCCTCCCCTCGGAGATTGCTTTCCCTCAAGAAATCTGCACCTACATGTTGAAACCAAATGTCTGGATCCCATATCAACCTCAAGAATGTTGCTCTACCAATCTGGTTCACTACTCTGATGTAAATATCACCATACTCGGAGTTGTGAAGCCACTCATCATGATCCCACTGAAGTAAAGCACCAAACATGCCAATGCCAATATTCCAAATCATTATGTAGTCACAACTATCAAATATGAAGAGATAGAAGTATCTCAAGGAACTATCAACACAGAACAACTCTCCAACTCCAAATGATCTTCCATGGAAGTGCAAAACACCCATCATAGGCACACAAAAAGACATATTAGCCCATATGTTGGTGTAAACTAGAATAGCAACCATCCTGCTTAGAATACCACTAGCAATGATATAACAAATATATCCCATGATAGGAGAAGGTGAAATCTCAACACTGTACCAATCTCTAATAAGGAATAGATGAACCCAAACTTCCAAAATCATACATCCAGGGAGGATGAATATCAACTAGTGTAAATTTAAGGACTGTATCAAGTTGAGTACCAAACTGATCTGGACTCACATGGCTGCAAATTAGGTGTTCATGTGAACTACTATCCTCTAATGCCAAGACCTCACCTTCTTGATTTGCCCCATGTTCCTCCCAAGGGTTTAGAGGTGGAAGTAGCTCAAAGAAACCTTCATAGATAGATGTCACAGTGCTGCAAGATATTTCCTTGTGAAGCTTTTCAATCCATTCTTCAGCTTGTTCAACTCCTACACCACTTGCCTTGTCATTTTGTACGGTAGAAGTGGCTTCTATAAAGGACTGACTTTCCTCAAAATCATCATGATCAATGTATGGAGGATATATATCATTTGCCAATTCAAAGAGTGGATTTCCATGAGCCAAGTGAACACCCACCTCAAACAAGGGGTTATCAACTAACCACAAGAATTTACCTTTCCCATCGAACACATGCACAAACAAGTTGTCATCAACATAACTGTAGATTGATTCATTTCCCTCACACTCCTCTTCAATTGATGTTGTGAAATCACCCCAAAAGAAATCTGAATTTCCATCTTTTTCCTCATGTTTGATATGCTCAATTTGAGTACCAATCTTGGAAGACTCATTCGGGGATCCGTCATAACTTCCTGTGGCTTCTTCTATTCTTTCTCTTCAGATGTCAAGATAGCACCTTGTGATGTTAGTTCTCAGCTGTCTTGGATGTGTTAAATGGGCATATTGTAAGTGGGATGGGTCCTACGACAAGGACTGGCTACATTCCACGTGGCTCATATGGTTGTAACTCAGAGTGTGAGTTCTATGAATACTTCTTGTACAATTGAAAGGAATGTTGATCCCTCAATTCTTGGTTTATTGGTTCGGAGGGAGTGAACCATTGGATTCATGTCTTGTAACAGATATCATCTGGATATCTCATGTTGTACTTATGTATTGCTCATGATGATGAGATCATTGATGTAGTCATGATAGTTTCACTATCTTGGTTGAGAGGGAGTCTCAACCTCTTTGATGTACTTTTGTATTTTAGACCACCCTTGCGGGCAATGCAAGGTGGATGTTGTATTATTTGGATCTTCTTTAAGAGAAGATATGTATGACCACCCTCTCCGGGCAATGCAAGGTGGAGACATATTTGTTGTATTTTGACCATCCTCTGCGGGCAATGCAAGATGGTGTTGTAATCATTTTTGAAGTCCACCCTCTTCGGGCAATGTAAGGTGGTAAAGGTTTTGATCACCCTCTGTGGGCAATGCAAGATGGTGTTGTAATCATTTTTGAAGTCCACCCTCTTCGGGCAATGTAAGGTGGTAAAGGTTTTGATCACCCTCTGCGGGCAATGCAAGGTGATCCTTTTGAGGCTTGTCCTCTTCCACCCTCTGTGAGTAGGTATGGTGGATATTCTTGACCATCCTCTGCGAGTAGGCATGATGGTTCCACCCTCTACGAGCAGGTATGGTGGATATGCTTTGACCATCCTATGCGAGTAGGCATGATGGGAATGGTCGATTTGTTTTTACAGGTATGCATCCATCCTCTGCGAGTAGGCATGATGGAAAGTAATGGTAAGGGCTAGAATCCTCCTAGCTAAGAGGGAGTGTTAATGTTAGTAGCTAGATCGGATTCTAGCTCTCATTATTTTAATTAGAAAATTAAAATAATGAATTAATTATTTTAATTAAGGATTAATTATTTATTTTGGAGAAATAAATAAATAACTTATTATTTAATTAAGAGAATTAAATAATATATTGAATTGGGAGATTATGTATTTAATCTGGAAATTAAATATATATATAGGAGAATTAATATTATGGATTGATTATTTATTTAATTAGGAAAATTAAATAAATAATTGTGAGTTAAATTATTGAGTTATATCTTTAATTTAACTTAATATATATCGGGCTATTGTATTTATAAATAAAATAAAATAAAAGATTAATGGGCTGGGCCCAAATTTGTAATTTTATTATGGCGCCAAGATTATAAATTCAAGGTCGGCCTTGGAGGCCGACCTTACCTTGCATTTGTTATTTCCTCATATAAATGAGGACCTACGGGTGAAAGAAAAGATAATTCAAGTAAGCAAATTATCTATGTGATTTCAGCAGTCTCTGCTATACATACGATCCATCTCTGCGATATATATACTTGGCATATTCAGATCTGGGCATATACAAGGCAGTGATATAACACATACAAGAGATCTGAATCTATGGCACAACGATCACACCTTGACATGCAATCTGAATATATTCCTAGCGGTGAATATAAGGTCTTTGGCAACGAACTCAAGGCTTGCGATTATTACTCCTCAATTGGCGATCAAGGTAGCAGCTACACTATATCTGAATACAACAGCAATATATATTCACAGTGATCTGATTGCATACTTCATAGCATTGGCGGGTGAAGCGATCTGATCACATACAGCAGCAAATTGTATTCAGCAAATCAATCTGTGTGTGCGATCTGAACCCATACACATGTAGCAATTGGCATTTGAGATCTTCAGTGTGTAATCTGAACATTCAGTGTGGGATGTACTTGATATCGGCAATACACATCAGAACTGTGTCTATTCATCTGATCAAGAACTGATCAATGTCACTGTTCTGATTTATATTACTTGGGCATACACACCACTTGATCCTTACCTGGGTGGAAGCGATCTACATTAGAGCTAAGAGGTTGGCGATTTGCTTCATTGATCAGTGATCTTCAGCAAATCAGTGTTATGTAATTAATTTTCAAGGCAATAATCTATGTTCTATTGTTGCTGGGTTTTTCCTCCAAGTGGGAGGTTTTCCCAGGATAAATCTGTGTTATTTTGTGTCTTTACTTATTGTATATTTACTTAATTGTTTACTGTATAATCTGAGCACTAAAATTAACAGCCTCAAGGTTAGATTGATCCTTCAAATCATGGCCTTTCATGACATCTTCAACATGTTTCTCTTCATTAGCTGGTTTGAAACTTTGTTCACCTGTAGACTGATTAATGACTACTGAAAACTCCTCAATCCTCATAAAGACTTCTAGATACTTCACTTGTAGTTGCATCATGTCTTTCATTCTTGTTTTGTGATGTAGAAGTCGATTGTCCTGATTGATACCGATTAAGAATTCTTTTGTAGTGTTCCTCTAATTGCAAGGTCCTTTGTTATTTTCTACAGCTAAGTACATTTTCCTTCATTGGTGAAGCAGGAAGGAAAGTAGGTAATAATCTTCCATCCTTAATTCTAGCCATTGATGTAATTGGCAGCTGAAGCAAACTGATTTCTACCCTCAGGCTGGCAAAATCCATGCTCTCATAAGAACCATCACTAGTTTTGGCTCGAATTTCGTCACCAAACTGTGATGAGCCCTACTGGCTCAATCTCTAATCAATCTGGCAATTGAATGTGTTTGTTTGGTTTTGCAAAGTTTTTTGAACTTTTTTTTTTGCATTTTGTGAATATCTGTTTTTTCTTTGGCTTTTCTCCTGTGATAAATAACACCAACACCACACTTGCAAATAGCAAAGATCTAAACTAATATTCCAAGGCATAAATTGCAAATACTTTATTTAATAAAATATTTACAATGCATTCTGATTGCAAATTCTGATATTGAAAAATGTTATTGAAGCATAAATGAGAACCTGAGGATGAAATGCAGCCGACGTATTATGCCAATCTTCTTCAATTTCTGATTGCATACATCAATGTTAGCCAAACGACCAATGTAGGATGGAATGGTGGCATTAATGCTGAGCGTTTTACCAAGAAAACCTTACGCCTTGGCTGGGAGTTCCCACATGGTATGAAATACCTATACAACGGCCTTGGAAATGCTCCAATATGATTACAGGACATAACAACCCGGCCAAAATAACCCGGCCACAATAACCCGAGGACAAAATAACCTAGGGTCATAATAACCCATGGACAAAATAACCCCATAAGATTATAGAGAAAGGAAAACAAAATTTATAAATTACATGTATATTTCTATAAAAAAAAATTATTCAAATTTTCAATTAAAGCGTCAAATTATGAGCAATGCCTCTTATATAATCTGAAATATTATTATTGTCATAACCATCAACTAGTCTGTTTAGTCTTTCTTCGAGTTCATGACATTTTTTCCTGCTTGGTTGTGTAGTGTGTCCAACCATATATTTCTCTATTTTATTCTCTTGGAGACCCTGTTCTTTTTTCACTGTTTTGATAAATTTCTAGATTGAGCTATGCGATGATTGAAGCAATTCACTAAATCCTCTATGTCATCCCTCAATAGAATTATTGGTTTTGGGAAGATCACCTTGAATAGCTGAATAACAGTTCCACATTGTGATTGGAAACTTGGGTGACCGGTAATGAAATATTAGAACATGTAGAAATGATATTTCTTGTAGTCTTGAGTCAAGCACGCCATGTCTTTCACTTCATTCAACTTTTGTTTGACAGTGATCATCTCAATTTTTGGAGCATGATGATGTCCTATACTACTAATCACATCACCAGATTCTGTTTGTGTTGTAGTATAGCACCGACTTGAACATTTATTTGTAAAATATTCTACACAACGCCAAATCATTTTATTGACACCTTCTCAATGAAGCAAAAATGTGTAACCATTTAAAATGAGTAATTTCTTATTTTTTTGACTTGTTAAAAATTGAAGAGGCATTGTATATATTAAAAATTATGAAGAATTGCTTGATTCCCTAAAAGTATATTTATTTTTGTATACTTTTATAGAAACCCCTAGGAAAATTTAATATAATGTTCAAAAAATTATATTAATATTATATTTTTTTATGAATTTTGATTTCTCTTTTTCTTATCACTCTACACACTCTTAATTCTTCTCCCATCCTTCCTTCCTTTACTTCTCTTAATTCTACCACTTTATATATCCTCTTAATGCCTTTTGACTTAATCTTTACATAATAACTCTTATTTAGCTTATTCCCATGAATTTGTCTTTATTTCTATAATTATTTACCATTTTATAAGTTATTTAAGCATATTAAAGATGTTTTAAGGCTATTTTAGGGGTATATAATGAATATATGGTCTAAAAATGACCTAAATATCCTCTATGGTGCCTCACAATCCCTTTTTTAGCATACTAACTTGATCTAAAATGACCATGGGTTATTTTGACCATGGGTTATTGTGACCCTGGGTTATTGTGTCCTTGGGTTATTATGACGGGGTTATTGTGTCCAAGGTTATCTTGGTCGGGTTATTATGTCCGGTTACCCTCCAATATATACTCTAAAGGCTGCAATCCTTAATTCTATCACCTTAGACAGTTGAAACCTGCAAATATCCTTCAAACTAGTACAAAATCTACCATAAACTATGAATTTAGGCACAAATATGACTCTTGAGTGTAGCCATCAATGCATTGCAATCTTAGATGGATCTTATTATGGTAACATAATGAATGTGTTATTAAACAAAGATCATAAATGATCTATATATACAAGTATACACAAGAATGTTTCTATAACGAACAAAGAGAGAAATAGAAACATTCTGAAGAAAGTGGAAGTTTCTATATTGAACAGAGAGAGAAATAGAAACATTCTGAAGAGAGAAAAAAGAAAGAGAAAGTTTCCATATTGAACAAAAAGAGAATATGGAAACATAGAAAAGGAGTGACCATTAGAAATAGAAATAAATATACAAAAGAGAGAGAGAGAAACAAAAATGGATAGATTTAACTCTAATAGCCTCCCTTAATGGTCAATCTAACTTCAAAACAAGAGTCTGCAAGTGAATCCTCAGAAGGCATAAAGGGCAGACTCGGGCTGGTAGGATGAGTCTCGGTACCCAAAACAAGCACCTTAAAGCGACGGTATACGCAGATTATCATTATTCTCTGCTTCCAGGTGTTGTAGTTCATTCCGTTGAATCGCTAACTACCTTCCAACAGAAGATTTGTGAGAGATGCCATGACACATTGTTCGATACAAAAAAATGTGAATATCTAAAAAGGCACAATCTTCGATGTAGACTGACGAAAGACCCAAAAAAATGAGAAGACACCCATAGAGCATGAAAAACCCAAAAGGAAACTGCTATCAAATTCTGAATCCGCTGGCTCAAAAATCGAGGCACAAAAAACAATGCACCCAGAAATACAAAGGCAACCTAGTTGAGATCTACAAAAACCCACCCAAAATCTACAAGTAGATTTTCAAAACGGCAAAGAATCTGAGAGTTTCAAAGGAAACCCTAGCCATCCAAAAAAAACTTCAAAAATTTGCAGATGGCTATTAAAAAATGGATGAAACACTGGCTACAGAAGACAAAGGGCACTATAAAAACCCTAGACGGCACGAAGCAGCAAAAATCAAACACACCTAGGCAAAGGATTTCGAAAATCTTACGAGTCTGAAAATTTCATGAAGAAATTAAAGATTTTCAAAACCTATTTCGAAAAATAACTCAGGAAATTTCAATAATGAAATTGTTATTTTTTGAAAAAAATAGCTCTAATACCAAATTATGGTAAAATAATGAATGTGTTATTAAACAAAGATCATAAATGATCTATATATACAAGTATACACAGAATGTTTCTATAACAAACAAAGAGAAATAGAAACATTTTGAAGAGAGAAACAAGAAAGAGAAGTTTCCATATTGAACAAAGAGAATATGGAAACATAGAAGAGGAGTGACCATTAGAAAAAGAAATAAATCTACAGAAGAGAGAGAAACAAAAATAGATAGATTTAACTCTAATAGATCTTTCACCATTTCAGAGTGCACAAACAATGAAGAATTCCCAATTCTCCTTGCTGAAGCTAAAACCCTTGGACACATCCTAGAGACTTCTAAATTTGAGCAAATTCGTCAATCAACATAATGGTTCGACTTCTCACTTTTGGCCTTTATATTATTTCCATCAAATTCGAACTATGAATCTTCATCAGCAAGACACTTTAATGATTTTGATATTTGCTTTTGTAGTTATGAGTTGGCTTTGCAATACTCCTTAGTTTTGGGCGCCAACATTAAAATAAACATTTAATAACCATTAATGATGTCTTTGACCCCCATTCAGTTAATAGAGTTTTATAACCAATTATTAATAAAGAACACTTTATTAATAATTAATATAATGAACTTGTACTATTAAACTTATTCCACTTAGGCAACTGATGATCTCTGCAAATACCATGTCCAATTATCCTGCCACAAATAGCAACATGAGCATAAGTGACTTACTATAAATAGTAAGTCCCTCAAACTAGGCCAAACAACAACTACAAAAGGCCTGAACCTCAATTCAAATGAGCTCTAATGAGAAGTGATGTCCCTACTAATCAGGCAACATCTAACATGGGACCCTCAAACCATCTGACTTAGCCTACAAGGGCCATTGATAGGCTAATACAACCCACATACCATGGTGAGCTAAAATGGGGACATTACACAAACATACTTACAATGCTTAGGTATTTAGACAAACACTTGGAGTGCATCTAATATTTGGAACTTGTCCCTTGCCCTCAGCTCGGTGTTTGCAGATGAAACAGATTGAAAGACTAGCTAATATATTATATTAAGGTCCCCAAAAGGAATCTTGCTAAGATTCCCCTCCTTCCCTTATGAGAATTTTGTCAAATTGTTTGCTTGCATAGCCATTCTCAAGTCGCTCATTCAGATGTGATGACCCTCAATTAAACAATTCGTTACTCAATGAAGTTGATCCGAGAGTATTATGTTAATGAATATAATGAACATGTCATAACCCTATATTCACATATGATTAATATATAAATTATTCTAAATATAAATGTATGTTCTATTATTGTAAATGGCATCATGATAATTAATATAAATAAATAGCCCATTCATAATCAATATTGATAAGTAGTCTATTTATAATCAATATAAATAATTAATTAATAATATACAACTTATATTATTAATAATACTAAACCATATCTATTAATCAATTATTATCCTTAATCAATCAATATATATTATTAATATTATAAATACAAATGAAAAAAGAAACTATATTTTACAAATGAAATAAGAAATTATATTTTACAAATTAAAGGATGCTATTTTATAAATACAAATAAGAAATTATATTTTACAAATTAAGGGACCAAATGTTATTAATTAAACATTATAAATTCCTTTTAAATATTCTTTTTAAATAAACAACAATAATATTATTAAAAGTGAAGATTATGAAATAACTGTCACACCCTTTCCGAAGGGTACTTAAACGTGAACTGCATTCATCAAAATGGGAAAAATAAGGAAGAGATATTCACATTAAGAGAAGAGGAATAAAACATAAGGAAGGGGAAAACATAGGATAGAAGTCGATAGGGAAACAAGGCAAATTAATAGCCTAAATTATAGGGAAGGTCGAAAATTATAGGGAAGGTCGAAAATTATAGGAAAGGCCTAGATTATAGGGAAGAGAAATAAAAGAAAGGAAATTACATTGCAAGGAAGATAGAAATAAAGTGAGACACTTGCGTGAACATTTAAAAAGGAAAATATTTCAAGAGCGCATTAAAATCTATAGAGCTGAGTTAAGATATAAAGTGGGATTCATTGTGCGATCGACCAAGAGTAGAGCCACGTGTACCAAGCTAAGAGGAAGGTAAGGAAGGTATGTTTGTAAAGTATATTCATGAATTATGTTTATGAATTATATTTATGAATTTATTTATATTCATGAATTATGCTTATGGATAGTTTATACATATACATATGTATATATGTATGTGTAAAGGTGGATTTCTAAATGGATAATACACATGACTTAATGGTTATAATTAATAGTTTAAGATCAAGAGAGTCCCTTTCGAGGGAAGTTAGTGATCTTAATATGGCATTTAATGTCGGTATGTGAAATTAGCCTCCATCTGACCGACATGAGTGAGGATGATATATTCTTTATGGTCAGAATATTCCGTTGATGTCAACATATGCATATGTGATAAGGGCCTTGGACCGAGGTTATCTCTTCCAAGAAGGACCTTAGAGGTAGTACTCTAGAGAAGATGGAGAAGTAACCGAGGATGGTACCAGAATTGATATTATATCATTCAGGACCCGGTGATCCTCAAGAGGGTTAATAATCCCGATCTGGAGACGTCTTTAAGGTTGGGGTTAGGATAGAGGGTAGAATAGTATAGTTAGACTTATTATTGTTTAAATTCTGACATTTATTTTGCAGGTATTACTTGTCCTAAGCTAACCCTAATACTGGGGACATTACAATGGTATATATATATATATATACACATACTGAAGTCCATGTCAAAAATAATTGAGTATATTCATCTATATATGATGTCGAAATTGTTATTCTATTACATGTGACTGGTTTTTTTGATAAATGGATGATTATATACATAAATAATTTGGAGGCTTATATTCTGATTCTTATGATTTGATTCCGCATTCTGAGCTAGAATTCCTACCTTTTCTTATACATTTATATGTATATTCACTAACTGGTTATGATGATATAGAGATCATATGGAGTGGATTTTATATTCATTAAGGATTGATCCTATATCTGGAGGGGACTAATGGAGATTGCTATAGTTTCCTTAGTCTCGAGATTGTTATAATCTCATGTAGGCAGTATATATACTAGTATCAATCATATGCATATGTGTAAGCTTGGAAACGTCTATCGTTTCCAAGAGAACCTTAGGAGCAGTGCTCTATGGGAAGACGTGTCAATAGTTCAGGTTGCTTAGAATGGATCTTATATCCTTCAAGCGAAGAACCTGGAACCCTGTGAAGCCCGACCTAGAAGCAGTTCCTAGGATCAAATCCCCCCTATTAACTTAGAATGTAGAAATAATAGGTTGAATATTATATAATCTTCTACTAACGATGGTTTTTACAGGGAACATATATAAGGAAAACAAGCAGGGACATTATAGTGGTATCAGAGCATGATCCTGCCATCCTACAGGGTAAAAATAAATAAAACAAAAAAAAACCATTCTAATGAATCTAAACGTATATACACATACTTAAAATTATTTATAAGGAATGGATCATTTATATAAATAACCTTGATTATACGAACATGGTTTTGGACAAACTCAAATAAGCACCATTATGCAATGATCTAAAACTCATTTCTCTAAAGATGAGAAGAAACGTGTCTTAAGTTCGGTTGACCATTTTTATTAAACATAAAGACAAAAATTGTTTGAGGACAAGCAAATTTGGGAGGGGCGGACTGTCATAACCCTATATTCACATATGATTAATATATAAATTATTCTAAATATAAATGTATGTTCTATTATTGGAAATGTCATCA
Source organism: Chamaecyparis obtusa (assembly GCA_027943335.1). NCBI lineage: Eukaryota > Viridiplantae > Streptophyta > Pinopsida > Cupressales > Cupressaceae > Chamaecyparis > Chamaecyparis obtusa. The sequence continues at coordinate 946,126 of BSBK01001607.1, forward strand.
TGATAATTAATATAAATAAATAGCCCATTCATAATCAATATTGATAAGTAGTCTATTTATAATCAATATAAATAATTAATTGATAATATACAACTTATATTATTAATAATACTAAACCATATCTATTAATCAATTATTATCCTTAATCAATCAATATATATTATTAATATTATTAATACAAATAAAATAAGAAATTATATTTTACAAATGAAATAAGAAATTGTATTTTACAAATTAAAGGATGCTATTTTACAAATACAAATAAGAAATTATATTTTACAAATTAAGGGACCAAATGTTATTAATTAAACATTATAAATTCCTTTTAAATATTCTTTTTAAATAAACAACGATAATATTATTAAAAGTAAAGATTATGAAATAATCGTCACACCCTTTCAGGAGGAAGGGTACTTAAACGTGAACTACATTCATCAAAATGGGAAAAATAAGGAACAGATATTCACATTAAGAGAAGAGGAATAAGGAAGGGAAAAACATAGGATAGAAATGGATAGGGAAACAAGGCAAATTAATAGCCTAAACTATAGGGAAGGTCGAAAATTATAGGAAAGGCCTAGATCATAGGGAAGAGAAATAAAAGACAGGAAATTACATTGCAAGGAAGATAGAAATAAAGTGAGACACTTGCGTGAACTTTTAAAAAGAAAAATATTTCAAGAGCGCATTAAAATCTATAGAGCCGAGTTAAGATATAAAGTGGGATTCATTATGGGCTCGACCAAATGTAGAGCCACATGTACCAAGCTAAGAGGAAGGTAAGGAAGGTATGTTTGTAAAGTATATTCATGAATTATGTTTATGAATTATATTTATTTAATTATATTTATGAATTTATTTATATTCATGAATTATGCTTATGGATAGTTTATACATATACATATATACATATGAATATATGTATGTGTAAAGGTAGATTTCTAAATGGATAATACACATGACTTAATGGTTATAATTAATAGTTTAAGATCAAGAGAGTCCCCTTCGAGGGAAGATAGTGATCTTAATATGGCATCACCCCCTTAATGTCGGTATGTGAGGTTAGCCTCTATCTGACCAACATGAGTGAGGATGATATATTCTTTATGGTCAAGATATTTTGTTGATGTCAACATATGCATATGTGATAAGGGCCTTGGATAGAGGTTATCTCTTCCAGGAAGGACCTTAGAGGTAGTACTCTAGAGAAGATGGAGAAGTGACCGAGGATGGTACCATAATTGATATTATATCATTCAGGACCCGGTGATCCTCAAGAGGGTTAATAATCCCGATCTGGAGACGTCTTTAAGGTTGGGGTTAGGATAGAGGGTAGAATAGTATAGTTAGACTTATTATTGTTTAAATTCTGACATTTATTTTGCATGTATTACTTGTCCCAAGCTAACCCTAACACTAAGGACATATATATATATATATATATATATATATATATACACATACTGAAGTCCATGTCAAAAATAATTGAGTATACTCATATATATACTAAGTTACCGGTTCGAGTTCAGTTCCAAGTTCGGGTATGAAGAACCGGTTCGCAAGTTCGACAAACTTTTGAAAAGGGGTTTAGGTTTAGGTTCGAAAAAACATGTAAAATTTTTTAAAATATATATATATACATATTTATGAAGCCTAGAAGCATGAGTTAAAATTAGAATGTCACATAGTATCATAAAAACAACAAAAACACACCATAAACTTGTAATCATAGCATCATATCAACATCAAAATATTAAAATAATAATATTAAGTTCAATTATCATTGTTTTGACTTTCAACAATTGGAACTTTATACTAAGTTTCAATCATCTAATAGAATATCTATTCTTCTTCTTCTTCATCATCATCATCATCAAAGGCATCAGTTCATTCAGAAACAGTGCCAATGCCAATGGGATCAGCTGCATCAATAACATTCTCTCTTTCCAAGTCCTCAAATGCTTATTACTTTTTCACTGTACAAAGAGTTTGTTTGTTTGTAATTATTAATTAACATCCTACTTGAAAAATCATAAATGTTAAAAAAGTAGCTGGCAACTCCCTTCACCTATTGAAGATATTGTTTAATGTTTAAAATATGATTTATCACTATAGATAGCTTCCAATTAATCAGACAGGGGTCATTATCAGCAATTGGATATACAAATTTTACTGGAAGAAATCGTGAGGGCTAGTTTAATTTGATGTAATAAATATCTGAACTTCAGCAGATTTTGTTTTGTAATGTTAAAGATCTTATTCAAATTCTGTAATAATTGTTTTCCACACTAAATTATAGAATGTTTCTCAGTGGAAATGTACCTGGTTAGACCTGGGTTCGACCTGGTTCTGCCCTGGTTCGACCAGGGTTCGGCCCGGACGAACCAGCCTGTCTGGGTTCGAACCCTAGGCGAACCGGACCAGAACCAAGTACCAGTTCGAACTTAGGCTGGTCCGGAGGGGTCTAGGAGCGAACCCGGTAACTAAGTATATATATGATGTTGAAATTGTTATTTTGTTACATGTGATTCTAGTTTTTTTTATAAATGGATGATTATATACATAATAATTTGGAGGCTTATATTCTGATTCTTATGATTTGATTCCGCATTTTGAGACAAAATTCCTATCTTTTCTTATACATTTATATGTATATTCACTAACTAGTTATGATGATATAGAGATCATATGGAGTGGATTTTATATTCATTAAGGATTGATCCTATATCTAGAGGGGACTAATGGAGATTGCTATAGTTTCCTTGGTCTCGAGATTGTTATAATCTCATGTAGGCAGTATATATATTGTTACAATCCTCTAACGAATCAATCTGGAACATTAGCACAATTGGCCAACTAGCATAGTGAACACTCCATTACTCTTAACTTTTTAGTCTGCTAAAGCTTGGCCTCTGAACCTCTAGAATATGATACTTAACTTGTAACTTTACTTCCAAACCGCAAGCCATAACTCTCAACTACGACAGGATGTGGAGCCGAACATCGTGACAATGCAACTAAGTGAACATATTGTTTTTGAGCAACAAAACTTTGAAACATTTTGGAGATACTTCTAGACAACAACATATGTGATATACAGTGAAGAACTACTAAGATTGGAGCATAATGATAACATTAAGAGAGGTATCAACCATAGCTTGTTAGAGTCTTTCCAGAACTCAAATGCACAAACATAGACATGACAATAGTTGTAATGTGTCTGTAATATCGCACACTAGCATATTGCCTCAATTCTGATTTTGGTTGTCAATTTTGAATGTTTGACATTTTGTCAAATGCTTTACATGCAATGTACAAGTTCTGATTTCTGGGTGTGAATGGTTTGCTATGTTTGTATTTAAATGATTTTGCAATTCAAAACATATGATAATACATGAAATTCACATTATCTTGCAAGCTAAGTATAAATATTCCATTCATTTGCTAAAACCAAGCTGCAAGTATTTACAATGCCCAAATATATGCATCAACAATTATTAATTCAAACAAAGGAACCTAGATTTGGTTGATTAATGACTCTAAACAAAATCGCAGCCCACTGGATGTTGAATCGCTTCCATGGAGAGTTCGCAGCCAGTAAAAATATGGATGCAGCCAATAAGAATATATTCGCAGCCTTGTAGAGATCTCGTGCTGCCTTTCAAACCAGTATTGCAGCCAATATGGTAAACGCAAGGCTCATGGAATGATAACCGCAGCCAATGTATGAGATCGCTGCCCTTTAAAGCCATCTCAGTTGTGTTATGTCTAATGCGGCACATAATCTAGCATAGTTCACCAACTTAAATGTTGGTTCAAAATGCCTACACTAGCAAGAAGATCATTTTTGGCCTGGAGAAGAAAAACTTCAAACCCTCACGAACACAAACTCCTCAAATTGCAAATAAAAGATATCCAAGAATGATTTCATTTGCAACAAGCCATTGCTTTTATAATAATAAAACAAATCTTCCTTATCACTCCAACAGTTAGCTTCATGAAGACACTTTTCACTTAAATGCCCTTTGCTTTATACTTAGGCACATATTTGAATAATATAATTTATTAACTCCCTTTGGCTCCAAAAACGACCTTTTCATCAATATCATGATATTCTGACACACAAGGTCATTGTTTATTGGACCCAAGATTTAAAGCTTTTCAACCTGGTTCCAATAAGCTATGACACTAAGGTGACCAATATACAATACCAACAAAAATAGCAACCTTAGCATATTTAATTAAATAATAATCATAATTCACCCGTCTTGCGAAAATGACTGAAGAAGCATCAGAATCAAAATCTGACAGCACATGAGTGATCCTAATTAAGAAAGTCGATGTATGAACCTGACAGGGTGACTTACTAAAAATAGACACTCCCTCCAAGATTCTTGGAGCCCAAACCGGAAGCCAAAAATAAAAACTGAAAGCATCATTCAACTCCTCTAACTCATCTGAGCTCATCGGAACCATCCCTTGACTTACTATAAATAGTAAGTCCCACCAAACGGAATCATAACCCTCTAATCACCGGTATTAGCCTATAAGGACCCAGTAATAAGCTAAATCCATCCACTATCATGGTCGTGCTAAAAAGGGGACATTACAATGTCGGATGCCTTGACATCAATGACAAAACTTACCAACACCTTTGATATCAATGACAACATTTGCTCACCAATCGTATCCACTACTAAAGATTGTGCACTCCCTAAAAACTACTTTTGTTGTTGTTCTTGCCCTTGCTCTTTTCCTTTCTTAAGACACTTTAGAAGCATATAATTGTTCTCGTGACATTTGAAACACTTTATAAGGGTTAAGTATTTCCTCCCCTAATAAAAAGAAGTTAAGTCCTCCTTTCCTTTCTTACCCTTCCCAAGTCCTTTCTAGCCACCTTTCTAGATGAAATTGTCTTCCCAATGAGGGTTTGGTTATGCTTTTTCCCCATTTTCCCAATGAGGGATTCGTTATGACTATCTTTCATTCTATCTAAACTAGACTCAAATCTAGTTTATTCTTAGATGAAATTTTTCCAACACTTCCCAAAAGTGGGAAGCTTCTCATGAGAAGAGTGGATCCTCAATATGGAGAGAACCAGTTTAAGACTGTGGACAACAACTCTTCATTGTCCACCTTTCTCCCAATTATAGAAAGTTGATCACGAAGTTTTGATCTTCATTAAATAGGTGGTTATTGTGTTTGTGTCACTCTGATGCAAGGGCATCCAAGGTTAAGGCAGGGCATTCTGTGTCCTCGGTGAAACTGCATGGAGTGTTGGTATTTTTCGGTCGGTGTTACTCGGTTGCAGCCTTGACCGACAGTCTTGGTCATTGAAGGAAGCTCGGTCACTGAAGGAACTCGGCAGTCTCTGGCGCTCGGTGAAAGTGTTACTCGATCATGCCTGCAATGCTCGGTCAACACTGGTGCTCGGCGATGCCTTGCGTGCTCGGTTAATTCACTGTCACTCAATAGTTCTGGTTTACCGACTGGAGTTCTGTGTGATTTGTTGAGCCGACTTGGTGCATTTATTGTTGGTAGCTATTGTTATAGGTCGACATGCTAAATTAAATGTTTGTATACATTTGTAAGCTGACTTGTATGGCATTTAATTATTTGTTTTGGGGAGTTAAGGGTTTCATCTTGCCGACTTGTGGCTGATGATTAGTATTTAAGGAGTGCTTGGGTAGATGTTTAGAAAAGAACACAACTTAGCAGATCTGGGATATCAAATGTGAAGCTTGACAGCTGAAGTTGGCGAAGTTGTGGAAAGTTCTTGCATGTTCTTGTAGATCAGATTGTAATCTGATAGTTGTTTGTAGCAGAGCTAGGGATTTGCATACTTGGAGACAAGGAGATTGCTTGGAGGCTTGCGAGCTCAAGTTTAGATCTGCCTTAGGGTTTCCATTAGCTTTTGATTGTCTTCAGAGCTGAACTAGCTGAGATTGTATTGGATCTGTTGTGGATCTTGCAGAATTGTTTCATTTTGTAATTGGCCCTAACCCGGAAGGCCTTACAGCCGGGCATGTTAGTGCAAATTGCTTGAAACATTTGTGGTGTTATCTGTTGTGTTGAGTATTCCGCTGTGTAATTCTGTTGGCTGCAAGGTTTGGACTGTCCTTCATTGGATCCACCTACCTTGACTGCATCACACTCACATGTGTGGCACTAAGCTTGTTCTTCAGCAGCATCTTGCAAGAAATTTTTACACTTTGATACAAACTAATCTAGGCATCATACATCTCCTTTGATGTTGTCTTCTCTACAGTCCGAGGAACCGATAATCTAAGATGTTTCATTTTTCCTTGGCCATAGGTTCAACCAACTAATTAGGATCAGTAGGCAATATAGTTATTATTATTAAAAACACTAATGACCAGTTTTTCTTTATTATTATTCAACTGAAATCAAAATTGTACATCAATCGCTGTTTTTTATTCACAAAAAATTATGCATACATCAATTTGAGTGCCCAGGTCTCTGAAATAGACTTCTGCATTTTAACACACTTCCAATCAACTTTAGCACTTCAACTTCCAAAAACAAAAAATAGATAAAATAAAGAAAGCACTTAATGCTGGAAACAGTTCGCTTTTTCATAAAATTAGAATCCCTATAGGAATATGAAAATAGAAACCTCCACTGCGCAGCTTATAGTAGAAAAATAAAACAAACAAGACAAACCAAAAAAATCTTTAAATCTTGACTTCTGCAACCATTGTAAGGGATCAACAGCCAAGCAACCCTGGAAAAAACTATCAAAAGACCACATTGAGAAGCTTCTCATGTAACTATCAAAATACTAGTTCATGAGGCAATTGAAGAAACCATTGAACTTCACCGTGTGAGCAAGAGGCAAGCCACCCAACATCGGAGCAGCAGCAGTACACAGGCTCAAAATACAATGGGGGGTACATGTCTTCAAGCCAAGGGCAAGGCAGTCAGTATGAACAGAACAAAAAATGCAAGCGAAATTACTCCACTGACCCCAAGCAAAAAGGTCCTCTCCAAGGACGGTATTAAGGAGTGCCAACCACTGTTTACAAGGGATGGATCTCATGCATAACACAGCAATCTCCGTATTATGTATCCACAGTGTTAATTATCCAAACAAATCAGCACCTTTGTATGTGTTACAGTAAGTTGAATGTCTTATTGGGTGATTGTAACTCAGGCACGTATCCTTTTTCATTGTTTTATTGCATGATTTTAAATGGTCTTGATGTAGATAAAACAGACTGTGCGCTCAATATACCGATGTGCCTCTTCTTGGTAAAATGAGCATCCACAGTTTGATTTGATGGATTGATGTATGGTTATTTTCCACATTTTATTCTAATATTAATGCTATTGTGCACTTATTAAAGTATAATAAAAAGTTACTATTTTCAGACTGAAAAATGGTTTGTATGAATTGTGCGCAACCAGCCTAGCTATTCCATAGTAATGATATACAGTAAAACCTTTTCAGATTCAAAATCAATCTAATTATGAGATTATAGAAATTTAAAGAAAACATACATGTCCTGCATAGTAAGCTCTAATCTGGAGATCCGCATCAACTTGCACTGTTTGTTTCAAATCCACAGCTGTAACTGCAAGCAGAAGACAAGATGCATGATTTCTGCTCGGGAAACTGCGAAAGAAAAAGCCTTTTTCTGAGAGAAGATAAAACATACATACAAAGAAAAAGCCTTTTTCTCAGAGAAGATAAAATATACATACATACATACACACACACACACACACACACACACATATATATATATATATTAACAGTAAAAAGAACTGGATAGCATCAAAGATTGCATTTAGGAAAGAAACGCAATACCAACTAAATCCAATGTTGATCTGTAATCGACATAGAAGTTCAATAGCACAATCATCAACAATAGTGATGCATTTTCCTTGTGTTGTTCCTTAAGTTTAATTCTAATTGAAAAACACAAGTTCCAAAAAGATGCTAAACTCTCATCATGCAAGAACTAAAAGGACCTTGCCACACCATACATATGTAACCAAAGCTTCAAAAAATCTCATGTTTCAACTTCCATCATGTAGCTCTACAGATTCCCTGTTGTTTTTGTGTACCTTGTAATGCCACTCAAATGTGTCTAATCACTATGAGCTTCATAAATGACAAATGATTGTTTGTCATTTCCCACTATTGGCCAAAGAATGGCTCCCTAACATATCCACATTCTAGTGACAAGACTTGTTCCCACATGGCTTTCCCAAGCTTGTACAGTAACACAGGGCACTGTGGTGACACGCCCCACTCTATACACTCCATCTTTTACTTAGGCAAGAGTTTGCTTCAGCTTCTGTACCACATCCACTATTAGTGAAACCAATGGCTTTCACAATAACATTGTAGATTGTGCAAGCTCCCAAACACAGCCAAAATTGCATAGAAAACTCAAGATGCATACTTCAAACCAAAACACAAAAACTAGTCCACTGTGTGGATAAAACAAAACAAATCACAATGAAAGGAAGCTCTTCTCAGATAATGCAAGATTGCTCCACACCTAGGATGCTCCTACATCAAATAAACAAGAACTATGCTTGTAACCAGGTTAATATAGCAAAAAGATGTTTTCATAAGTGCTCAAGTTGTAGAACTCACATGGCGGGCAATAGGAAACCAAAAATATCCACACTTGTAAATGCAGTGGGTTAATTGCAGACAAACATGCAAGATTCCTGCCCTCAACCAAACACAGCTACGTGGTCCATCACCAGCTCAACAACTCGTTCAAATATTCTTGACTATGGGAGCATCCTCCCCACTTCACCGATGGCGAACCCAATAGACCCCCAGATTGGATGGTTAGACAGATGAACTTGTAATGTTCCCAAATGGGGACCTTGAACAACATGCGATTTTTATAATATTTTGGGCAGATATAAAAGCTGAAAGTAAAATGTGAAAATGTCGATTATCTATGGTAATTTCTAGAATACTTATTTATAAATGCTAAAGAATAATATTGAACAGAGATTCTATACTATGCTGATAATTTATGATAATTTTCAGAATATAACACTTCCACTTTCATTTGTTCATTGACCATGGACCATGGGGTGGGTAGAGGGTAGATTAGTGAGGAGCTTGTGAATGAAGCAACAAACTGATACTAGCAACACTAGTGGAAGAGGGGTTTTAAATTTAAACACTAAAAAATGAATGCGAGATATAAATTATAAACCCTAATTATCATGCTCATATCTGATCTATAACAATTGAAAATCAGAATATCAACTAAAACCAATAATAGTAATCATACGTTTTTAAAATTAAAACAGCATAATGCTTAATATAAATTCACAACAGCATTAAATACAGGTACAACAATCCAACTATTAAATATGGTAGCATGAATAAATTTATGCAGTAAAAAGATATTTATCAATGCCAAATAACACCAACAATAATAGTTGAAAATAAACTTTATTTAATCATTGTCCGCCCTTCCTACTTATCCCACCACTGGTCACATTCCCTCCGGATCCCCTTTGGTTCTTTCAAAGTGGGTTCGCATTGGCTTTGGTGCAAGACCGGCCATCATATTGACAAAGTACACAGGATCTGCCAGCTTTGTAGCATCGACGAGGTTGAGTTGGAGGAGCACTTCATCTTTTGCTGCCCTTTATACTATGAGATCAGAGGGAGGTTCCACTGCCTCTTTAGAGAGGCGCGATTGCTCTCCACCTTCAATTATACGGACCAGAGGTACCTTGCCCTTTATCTTCAAGAAGCCACTAGGCTCCAAGACCACACACTCCAGTACTAGCATCATGCAACGCCTTAACCCTATCAGCTCATCACTTCCTTCTTCACAGGACCTCACTCAACACGCAGCACCAAGCATCAGCTTGGACCTACCCCTTATTCCAGATCTGTGAAGCCCAGGACAGGCTCCTATCAGCAGCAGCCTTCCTCTTCCAGGATCACCCCGAAGTGGCCCAGGGCTCTAACAAGTTCTATGGCTCTAACTCAGTTGGGTTCTAGAGGGCTTTCTTTTGAATCTCTCTCTTTGTTTTTGTTTTGGTTATTACTTTCTTACTTTAGGCACCATTTGGTGTTCTTGTTGCAGGCTAGCCCCTTTTGTTGTTCTTAGCAGTCCCTTTGACCCCTTTTGTGGTCTCATGTTGGACATTAATAAATTTATCTTATCTTATCTACTTAATGCATGCTGCTAGAGTGAATTAAGTCTTGTAGCTTGTAATTTCCTAGTGGGGACATATTCACATATTAACTTAGGTAATAGGTGTCATTTCTATAAGTTAGTTATAACGGGATCATATACATCTCATTTACTTTAGTTACCTAGGCATTTAATATTTGCATCTAGATAGTTTCTCATACTACATCTCACATTGCCTTTATAAGCAAGGCTCTTGTACATTTGTAACATATCCCATATCTCATTTCTCAATATTCAAGCAAGCTCATCATCTCACACTCTCTTGTGGAGGCATCTTTGTTTCTATAGGTGATCCTTGAGTCTACATCTCCTACATGGTGTCAGAGCCATGGCCGTGAAAATCCTTCTTAGATCTGAGACTAGGAGTAGAGCTATTGCCGTATGAAAGATCTTGATGATGCTACTACATGGTATCAGAGCCATGGCCACGCAAAACCCTTCTTAGATTCGAGAGTAGAGCTATTGCCAAATGAGAGATCTTGGTGCTTTTTAGTAAAGTTGAGCATGCTCTTCTATTGCATCATATTGTGACCTAGAGAATAAGGATAACTTATAAAAAAATACAAGATTTGGGGTTTGCGCTTTTGTTGGTTTTCATTGCTGGTTATTTTTGGTACATGTTGAAGGAGATTTGAGCTCAACATTGAGTCCAAAATGGCTGAGAATGGAAGGATTGGCTTTCAATTCATCTAAATCAGACATTTTTTTGCCTAAGTTACAATAGTTTCAAGTTGGAGGAGGTTACCAAATCCAGGAGGTTGTTGAAAATTTGGAGCAAATCAGGCCAATACGAAACCTGCCATAACGTCTGAAAGGCCCAAAAACTCTAGGAACATCCGTCAAATCATCCATTTTTGACACTATTGCCTATGGCATCAAAATAAATTCCACCATTTTTATAGTCATATGTTCTATATAGTCTGCATTAGAGTTAGCAACAATCGGCAAAACAAAATAAGTATATTTCGTAACATATTCTCTTGCCTACGTGGACCTTGTGTCTCCTTTGTGTCTCCCTTTTAAATAACACTTTATCACTTATTATTAAGTATACTTATAAAACATTTAAAACTCCCTTTAAATAAAGTCCACTTAATTTATCAATGATACACACTTAATAATTAATCATTATTAAAGTATAACTTTGATAATAATTACAATGTTATAACTCCATCATTAATCATTATTTCTCAATTCCGACTGAACCTAAGAGTTAACCATTGTATCCACTGTGCATCCAACTGCCTTACTAAAAACTGTAATGGTCCATCTCTATCAACTCCCGACCTACTATAATTAGTAATTTCCCGAATATCTGATCAACAAAGATGCCAAGGGTCATCATTGCAACAAGGTTTTCAGAATTCCAGAGTCTGAAGAATTAATAATTCTCAGATGTTCAAGCACTTTGAATTGGTTGATTGTAGCTAGTGAATTGTGCAAATCGATGGCTTCATGCAGAGGCCATGTTTGGTATTAATGGGTGCGATTTTTGGAGTAGAAATCCCAACAATTTATCACAAGAATTGTCTCCAAAGGTTGGGTGAATAATTTATACTGCAGATTACAGCTTCAAGAAGGGCTGCGTTTGGAAACATAGGCAGCCGCAGCCTTGAAAGAAGGACTGCATTAATATTTTGAAGGCTGTGTTAGTATTAAGAGCAGCGGCAGTCAGTTTGTAGAGGCTGTGTTCTGATAAATTGGGCAGCATTTAACAGAAGATCAGGCAGGTTTGGGAAGTAGAGTGCCTTCAGTTTAATTATCTTGCTTTGGTGTCATGTGGTGATCATTCAGAGGAGGCAGCGATACAAAATTTAAGTGTCATTTGATGCATGCGACCAGTCTCAGGTTCTCCTCAATAATTTCCAAATAGATTTCCTCATGCATTGTATTTGACATTGTAAATATTTTCATTGAGGAATAATGTAGTAGAATTGCTAATGATTAATTGCAATGTAATTAGTCTATTTTTCAAGAATTGTTATTTGAATTCCATATATTTTTAAAAAAACCGAAAAAGTGTTGAAACATTGCAAAGACCAAACAAAAATCAGAGTTTGCATGCAAAGTGTTTGTCAAAATGTCAAACATCTAAAAACTGAAAGAATTCAGTGTTTGCCAGAGTTAGAACCACAAGAGGTTCTTACACCTTAACAAGGACTGATAATGCTCATAAACGCATTAAGAAAATTGTTTGGAGAATTCAAATGGAGTAGAGGCAAAAATGAGTTGCAAGTAGAATTACTGGTGCACAGCTGCAAACAATCAAAAAAACATTAGAAACGATGAAATCAGATTACCTTGCAGCTACTTGTGGATATGGATCTTACTATTAAGTTCACTAAAGACAAGGAAAAAGCAATTGATGGACTTTGCTACCAATTAAGTATGGCTCACTTCTCATTATGCCACTTAGAAAATCAGATAACTATTGCAGCTACACCTAAAGAACAGGATGTTAATTCAAGGATTAGGGGAGTCAAGCATATAATTGAAGGGATTGGTGAAATCCATAGGGATGAATTGTTGCAGAGTGTTTCTAGCATTGCTTTATGCTGAGGAGATCCAGTATGCGGATGGAGATTGCAAGGTGCAACAAGAATTTGAACTCGTAAATTTTGATGATCAATCTACACACGATGATGCAGTTCGCAGCCATGACATAGTTGCTATAACTAGATACGTCGGCAGATTTCCGAGTGGTAGATTTGTTGGATTAGCAATTAATGATGAGCAATCAAAATTAGAAGACGAGATACAAGAACTTTGAAAACAGCATTAAAGGTATGAAACAAATGCTGATTTTATGATTATGAACAACAGTCCATTAAATCCATATAGTTGTGTGCAGCATGAGTTTAACTATGGTCAAGATTATATGGCTAAGCATCAAACATTGATTCCCAATCCTGGTGTTCAACATTCATTGCTCGCTAATGGTCAAATACGCCATACCCCTTGTTTGTTGAGGTGGCATAACTCCATCACTATACAGCGAACGGGTGAATTTTCAGATTTGGTTCACAAGATTTCAGCGTGCACACCTATATTAAGTGGCTGCCCTATAATGTTGATCATGAAATCTTCAGATTATGCATTAATGTTAAAAGTTGATTGATTGCTAGATGTTTAAGCACTAAGAACCCCAATGGTTCTACCCCTGTCTAACCACTGATTTTTTTCAATTTTGGATGTTTGGCATTTTGTCAAACACTTTGCATGCAAGCTCTAATACCACTATAAGATCCCTGTCTAATTCTGATCTTAAATTCTTAGTCTTGGGTTATATGCATTTTGTCAAACAGTTTGTATGCAAAGTTTGTTCTGAATTTTTCTGAGTTCTTTGTCTGATTTGCAATTGAGTTTTAACACCAAATAACATATAGAGCATATAAAATGTAAAGCAAAGTACATGAACAATTGTAGTAGTAAAGAAGTCCACTTATATTACTTCAAATCAGTCAAAATTCATACATGGACAATTCTGATAAAATGATTCAGACATTTATATTTCTCAATATTCTTATTCTTTGATTGCAAGAGCAGTGTATTTCACATACCCAGAGGTTGTGCACAAGTAAGGACTGCATACAAGCTGAAATCAGTCACTGCTCCTAATTATCTGATTTTTAATATGATAGGATTCTGATGTTTTCTGGGTTTGCAACTTACTTAATACCACACCTAGGGAAGTCTATTTCACCAGTCGTTTCAATAACTAAGTGTTGGCTGTCTCAAACAGTTAGCAGCTGATGGATTTGCATTTCCTTCACATGTCTAACCCACCCAAAGTTCTTGATCATCCACAAATAAAAATATAAGCAAGCTCGAGCTGTAGAGAAATACCAGGGCATTCGATTTGGCAGCAAATCCCTAGCTTAGATATCTGCTATAAAAACTTCAACTCATACCATAATATTTAACAACATTCGCCATTAAGCTTATTGGTAATCTCAGAAGGTAAGATTACCTCACAATGAAGACCGAGTTCTCGTCCAGTCTTCCCATTCCAAGGGTTTTTGTCCTTGAAAAACCCAGTCACTGATTTCCAGCAACAATGGACAAATAGCATAAATATATATTCTCATAACACGTCTCAAATGAAAGGATGGCCTTGCTTATATAGTTTTTTAGTTGGTGAATGCTTGTACTTTTAGCAATGTGGGATAAAACATTCTTTACTTTTAACTCCTTGTGAAGTAGCTTCTCGAACAAGCTGGAATAACTTAAAGTGACTTTATATTATAATTTTATTATAGTCACTTCATAATTCATTAATGATATGCACTTAATAATTAATTATTATTAAAATATAACTGTAATAATAATTATAACATTATAACTCCATCATTAATCATCGGATATCAATTCTGACTTCACCAAGAGGTAGCCCACTGCATTCACTGCTAACCAGGGTGCCTTACTATAAATAGTAAGTCCCTCCAAACAGAACCAGAAACCTCTGAATATCCATGCCTCAAAACAAATGAAGGATCTGGTGAGGTAAACACACACAATGGCCACCTGAAGATCTCCAAAACTCCCAAACTGGGCCCTCCAATCCACCATACTAGCTTACAAGAGTTGGGAAATAGGCTAATCCTCTGTAAGATGAAGCTCACGAATATGGGGACATTACACTACCCTATAATGTTGATCATGAAATCTTCAGATTATGCATTAATGTTAGAAGTTGATTGCTAGATGTTTATGCACATGGTCGTCACTTGAATTCTTGGACCATGATTATGAATGTTAATGATTAGATAAGTGATGCATATGTGTCCCCTTGAAAAATTTATGCGCATCCAGTTGTGAACAATAAAGTGGATACCATTGTTGTCGCTTTAACATGCATCATTACACACTCTTGATGGGAGTCACATGGGAATCGGAATGGTCAAAGTACACAATGGCAAGTTTGCTAATTTCATGCAAAGGTTTATCCGGTTTATATCCAAGAGATATAAGGAGGTAACATTTGTAGGCATGTTGCAGTATGATGTTTGCAATAGGAGCTTCTATCAAACTCCAAGATTGATATGGAATCCTGGTAATTGGGCTACAGGCATGGGTCGCTTGAAGGCAATCAAACTCAGGTTGGGAGGACTTGCAAAGTCCCATTTTTGACAAGATTAAAAAATTAAATATTATTTATTTTCCTTAAGGATTAAGTGTATCAAAAAGGGAATTAAATTCAATTAATACACCAAGTATAATCAAAGGGTGATATTAAATTAATAAAGTGACTTCAGAAAATTAAAATTAATTAAAGTCACTTGATTAATGGTGATAATTGTACAGGAATTATCGAATAACTTTATAAAAGGTACGTTTTGGAGGAAAGAGATATGGAATGATTTATGTTTCCTTATGTTATTATTTTTGAGGAGCTGCCCAAATTTAGAGACTCGGGACAGAAACCCTAATGATACCATTTTTGGTAGGGAAATTCATCTACCCTAGATGGCCTTAGAGGAGTCACTCGGGCTTCTCAATTGGTTTATAATGATTGGAAGTTTGGCATAATTAGTGAAGTCTCCATTGGAGACAAATTTACAACAGTGTTTTATTATTTTTCAGAGTAAGGATTTATTTAGAGGCAATATTAGAACAATTACATCCTTCTAAGCAAATAAAATTATTAATATGCTGAATAATAATATTTGCATTTGAAGACTTTATTTAAGTTGGGGGTTTCATATTGCAATAAAATGGACACTTATTTCCTTCTATGCTTACGGCAAT
This sequence comes from Chamaecyparis obtusa, assembly GCA_027943335.1. Classification (NCBI taxonomy): domain Eukaryota; kingdom Viridiplantae; phylum Streptophyta; class Pinopsida; order Cupressales; family Cupressaceae; genus Chamaecyparis; species Chamaecyparis obtusa. The sequence goes on from BSBK01001607.1 coordinate 962,085, forward strand.
CACACTTTAGTATTCTAATACTTGTTTGGTTGGAGAATCAATATCAAATAAAGAGCTTGTATTTTATTGGATGCCACCTTGTGTTATTTGATTAATCAAAGACTAAGATACTGGGTCCCATTGTTTTGTGTTGGATCCTAATCTCGGTTCAACTCTGGTTCTGGTCCTGTGTGGGTCCTGCCTGGGTTCCGCCTGGGTCCTTCCCTGGTGTTTGGGTTTCCCTATGGGTCCTCCTCCAAGAGCCACACGAAACCTGGCCATCGGAGGACCCGGGATAAACCCATGCAAGACCCACGGGAACCCTATAATCATGTCTAACAGGAAAATTCAAAAAATCAAGGCTACGGTGTTTGGTAACAGCTGGGTCAGAAGGTAACAAATACCCACACCAATAAGGGAATTGCTAGTCATGTGGCCAAGAAACAGTTAGATTTGAAATTCCCAGTGTCAAGGTTAAAGTGCCAATCAGCATTAAGGCACAATCAGAAACTAGCACAGGCATAAACTCTTGTCAGAAAGACATGGGAATCATAATACCTCATGCTGAAATGGTGAATGATGGTAAATGCCTGGCAGAGAATGGGATGAGTGGTAACCACCAGTCGGAGAGAGCAAGTAAATAATTTACCAAAACTTCATAAAATTGCAGTATAAAGCTGCTACAAGTAATGCCTGCCATAAATACGGAGAAGACTGCAGGAAATGCCTGTCAGATTGTAATTGCCAGCCTAAAATAAAAGATCCACAATCTCAAAAGAAAATGCCAGCATAAAGATCGCAAGTCAAGGGAACGAATATCCACAACCACACTTGCATTGCCCAGAACTACATGTTCTTTATGCAGCACCAATAAGGTGGTTCACTATTATATGTTTGATGGTTTGAACCAATGAATATAATGAAGTTTTGAACTGAATGTATGTGTGTGTGTGTGTCTATATATCTCTCTGTGTGTGTGTGGAACCGGAACCCAAGCAAAAAATAAATTTGCCAATCCCGCATACCCGAGCCCGTAACAGAACCAAGATCGGTAACTTAGATCAAAGAAGAGCTCGGAAGAGATTACAGGAGATGATTAACCTTAGCTTGAAGATCTTCTTGTTGGTGTGGGCTTTGAAGGTTGGTGAGACTCTATCATTCCCTTGCGTGCATTTCCTTGGCACATAGAGCTATTACATTGAAGAGGGAGTCTCTTTGGTTTGACATGAGGAGAAGATTAGCTCCATCAAAAGGTTGAAGCCAACTCTTTCCAGTCGCAAATGCTGAATATCACGGATTATGCTCTCATTGCCCTCATGGAAGCTTATTGTATGGCCTTGGGAGGTCGAATGGAGATTTGCTAGCCATATATTCTCATAACATCATCCTCTGTTCTTGGCGTGAATGTTCCTATAGGGAAGTCAATTGGCTTTTTGAACACAAAAACCTGCTATTAGAGTCTTTCCTGGTGCGTGTTTTCCCTTTTCTGTGGTATGTGAGCTTTGAGGGAGGAAATCATGGCCATTATCATAGCATTTCACCCGTATCTGAAGCTGTTATGAAGACATGGGAAGAGTCTGTCATTAGAACATTGTTGGGCTTGTCATTCGGGGATAATTATAGAGTGGTCATGGAGCAAGGTTACCTCTGCTGCTGAAATAGTACTTAAGGGAGGGTTGTTATGATTTTGTTATGATGCTCATAAGGCATAAGCAGCATCTCTTCCTTGACACAGTGTTATCATCATTGGCTGCATTTCGAAACTTGGGCCTTGGACAGTATCTCTGTTGTAAATCCTTTATATTTCTCTAAACACGTTGAGTAGCAGCACTAAACCTCAAGGAGTGGCGTGGACTCATTCATTGTGAACTGTGAGTGTCTTCATATATACTGCTGTCTTTTCTGAGCAATTGGGGGCATTAATACAACAATCTAATCATACTAAGGAACAGAGATCTGCATATTGTGTTGCTATTACTCTTTCATTGGGGCCTTTGTTAAACTCTGAATATCTTATTCAATCTCTGTAGTAGATTCTCCATGGAAATTTTTTAGCAGATTACTCTACAGTACTATTGTATTTCAGTCATTACTTTATCAGTAGAGGTCTGTAATGTTTCTTAAATATTTCCAGGATCAATGTACATGCTAAACCCGCACATTATCACTATACATATACCAAAAGAGGCAAGCTAGTTTGAAATACACATTCTGCAAACAAAGAAACATTCCTGTTCAGAGAATGCAAACTGTTTGACAAAATAACTCAGATTGGAAAGGTGAAAAGTTTGGGGTTACTACATTATATCTATGCTCATTAATATGATTTCTCTTTCACAATGAGAAGATGATTAAAGTGAACAAATGCATCATTTGCCTGTTCAAGATCTAAAAATCCTTCAATGCTAGAAACAGAAGAGCACCAGCCACAAAACTTTAGCTTCACAAGTTGTTGTAAAATGTGTATAATACCTTTCTTCATACATTGGTGAATTTGAAGGACGCTAAATTGTTCATCTTCTCCTCGCCTATCAACCATAACTTTACGATAGTCTTCCAACATTAAAGGTGCAAGTGCCTTAGTCGGGTACTATTGCATGAAACAATGCAAAAGACATATTAGTTCAAAATGCACGCTTTAAATCTATTCTAGTGCAAAATTTGGCTATAAAATCTTGGATAGTATTCAAAACAATTATATCAATTATAACAAACCTTCTAACCCAAAAAAACTAACTGAAACAAAAAAAAAATCATTACAAACAACAAGCACGATGGATATTATATGTTTCTGCCCACTTCCAGATTGACCAAACTACGAACCATATTTGAAAGTTGGAGAATGATATCTATAAGAAAAACAGAACTGATACCATGACTGACTTTAGCAATGTACACCTTAGTTTGGTATATCAAGAACTAGAACCCAAAAATTGATAAAGCACAACCCAAAGTGATAATATTAAATGAAGAGGAACAAACATACGCTTTAAAGCATATTGAAGCTTCTGGGAAAAAGCTATTATTCATTATGAATTATATCCTAATCCTAGTATGTTTAAACTGGATAAGAATTGATGTTTAACGGTATGAAATTACAATCTGAGTGCCAAATTCAGATCCCAAAACTCAACCTAATATTTGGTTCCAAAAGAGAGGCAATGATTCTTTAGTTTAAAACAAATCAATATTTTGATTAAAATTTGCAAACGTTTTGGCAAATGATGCCTTTTAGTATTAACTGCCAAGTAATGGGACCTTTGAGGACTTGATCCATAATCTTGTATCCATTGGCATGAGAACGTACCAGGTTGCATCAATTCAATGACTGGATAGCTAGCAATAACCATAGACATTCAAATTTGATGTATAAAGAGCTATCAGTAGTAGTATTCATTGTTCTTATCTGTTGTCCTGGTAACTTAGATAGAAGGATAATATTTTGTTTTAATTGTGATAGTAATGGATTTGTAGGTTTCTTCAAGTTTGGATTGAACTGTCAATATTTATTGGCCTTGAACATTTGAATGTAGTTAAAAAGATTGATTTCTATTACTGAAGCAATTGCATATTCACTAAATTAGGCGATAAGTTTTGACACAGAACATATATCATTGACTCTAGAGTTTCCAAAAATATAGCCCTTGTGATCAATAATTGGTGCAGAAGAGCAATATACAGGACAGATACAGATGAAAGAGTCAAAGTTGCACGATCTGTTGGGAACTAACTCTTTCTCCCTGATCATATAATTTCACTTGAGAGAAAGCTGAATACATTCGAGTATGAGTATTATAAGATTTTCAATAGAAATGGATAATGTAAAACCTGCATCAGGATGACAGGTAATCAAGTAGGTAATACTTATACTGAATCTAAACAAATGTCTTCACTCTTTCTTCTATATAATTTATTATAAAACAATTTACAACCAGGGTTAGCTCAGTCAAATGATATTCAAAACTAGCCAGATATAGCTTATAAATATGCTCTTAAACATAGAATATTAGAATGTGATGGGAAGCTTTAAATTTATTGTACAAAACCTTCAATAAATCCTACGTAAGCTGACACTGCCCATTTTAAACTACAAAGGCTATCTGAATCAAACTAATATTAAAGCTGGTCAAACCCGGATAGTTCAAAACTTTCTACTAACAATTAACTGCTGTATTTTCAATGAACAGTTGTAATGTCCCCTTTCTGAAATAAGTTTTAATAATAAATAATAATACAATAAAAATATAAAAATAAATAAATAATATAATTAAATTACAAGTTAATTAAGTTAAATGAAAGGTAAAGAGATATGTAATGAAGAGTTGTGACTCCCTCGGCATAAAATATAAAAGGGAGGAGAGTTCATTTGAAAGGTAAGAGAGGAAGGAAGAGAAAAGGGAAGAGGTAATTCAAGAAAGAATTAAAAAGAATAAGAAGAAAATAAGAAAGTGACTCTTTCCAAAACGAAGTTATGAAGGGTTATGACTCTTTCAAAAGGGCTGTAATTATGAAAGGTTGTGACTCTTTCAAAGGGCATCAATGATGAGGGGTTGGGGCCCTCTCAAAAGGTGGTAATTATGAAAACATTAAAAAGTTGTGACTCTCACAAAGGGCAGAAATGGTGAAGGCTTGTGACTCTCTTGAAGGGTGGTAATTTTGAAAGTTTGTGACCATTGCAAACGGTGGACATGATGAAGAGGTGTGACTCCCCACCATTGTAAATATAAAGGGGAGATCAACTCATTTGAAAGGAACAAGCAATATCTATCTATTCATTAGCAGAAATATAGGCAGATCTAAAAGATGATAGCAAACATATGTGATGAATAAGAGAAGATCTACAGCAGTGTAGAACAGATTTTGTATGGGGGGAATGGAAGAAAATATTCCTAGGGTAAGAGCAGACATAACAGAGATAAACCAAAATCAGAAACAGCGATCAAGGAAAGAAACAGTGATCATCATAATATAAGAGAAAACGATCTCCATTAATAACTATAGCAGAAACCAGAAAGAGTTTATGGTAAACAGCAGAAGTTGAAATTCATTGTAAGAACAACGATCATATGTAGTAAAGGCAGTGCTCAGTTAAAGATGTCATCCAATCCTCAAAGGGTGTGATTAAGATATTAATCATACACCTACAACCAGATTAGGGAAGGAAAGGAAGTGCAAGGAGGGGGAACCGTGAGGCCTCACTAGGTACACTACCTCATGAGATCAGTTAAGGACTGCACAAGGCCAAGGGGGACACAGATTCCTCTCTTGGGTCTAGGGTTGGGTTAAGGGCATCCTATTGCAATCTTCCTTCCAAGCTATATGGGTTAGTTATTGAGGTAATTAAGAAACAGATCCTCAATCATAAGAAGAGAGAAGGATAGCGGATGAACGGAAATGGTGTACAGGCTCCGCTAGGTATGCCACCTCATGAGTATGGTTACGACCACTTGAGGCCAAGGGGACAGAGTTTCCACTCTTGGGCTGGGGATAATTAGGGCACTTCATCATGTCCTTCCTATCTCAATGGGATCCCCAATCATAAGAGGAGGGAAGGATAGTGTGATGGAGGGGAATGGTGTATAGGCTCTGCTAAGTACGCCACCTCATGAGTATGGTTACAACCACATGAGGCCGGGGGGATAGAGTTTCCACTCTTGGGCCTAGGCTGGGTATAATTAGGGCACCTCATCATGTCTTTCCTATCTCAACCCTCATTATGGTTAAGCCCATGAGAATTATGTGTTATAAGTATTTCTCTCTTAACCCTAAAAATGGATGTATTACATGTATTATGATTATATTGTTATTGTCTAATTTGGTTGCCGGTTACAAGACAGGCTTATTACATCTTATTCATAGGTTAGGGTTATATCTCTAACTATATTGTGTTCCTTGTTTTGTTTGAATTTGTGAATTCAAAGAAAAGTATAAGGTGATCCCAAAAGGGGACAATACAGCAGAATGTTAGTCATCCTAATATGACTATAATATCATCTATTAGCTTGTGAGTTTTATGATGTTTTGAAATGTGCCTATAACAGTTTGATGATTCTAAGTAAACCATGCTTAAGGATTTATAAATTTAATAAACGAAAAGAAGTAATGAATTGTAGCAAGATAACATATATTAATGTAGTCATGATAGCTTGAAAACTTACAGTCATATAGATGGGTCCTTCATATCCAAGAACCTCAGTGAAGTATGGAAGAGCCCCTATATGGTCCAAATGACTGCATCATAGAAAATGAATATACAATAAGCCAATCGATCAGTTATCTAGAAGCATTAACAGAGGCGAAAAGCTTGATCAGTAGCCTTACAAATGTGAAATTATAACACAGCTAATGCTGTTAGTGAAATCCCCGATTTTGGATATATTTGAGAAATCGGGATATCGTTGATGATCCTGGAAGCCCATGTGCATGCCACAATCAAACATTATCCTTTTGCTACCTATTGTAACAACTACACAGCTTTTTCCCACCTCTTGACCAGCACCTTCAACCAAAAACATATAGTTCTAAAATCAGTTTATTAAGTGTAAAAGATATTATCATTGCCCACCTCTAAACAAAAGCAAATGCAGAGAGATACTTACCCAGAACCAAGCACTTAATATGCATGATTATCCTTCTCCAAGGTGAACAGGGAGCTTTTTCTCTCTGACTTGTGTAGAAGGAACTTTGTATTGACTTCTCGTACTTATGTAGCCAAAAATTACAAATGCCAGGAAGCCAAGTATTATAGAAACCCAAAACTCTACATCTCCTAATTATCAATCATGATGTTTCCCTTCCAACCTACAATCAACCAAACAAGAAGAAATGCATTTCATTATCAGTAAATGTAGTTTGCTTTGCAATTTATATCAACAAAGTAGAAGGTACGATCGCAACGAACAGTTTAGGATAACAACTTAACCTCTAATTCTGAATATTTAGGAATTAAGTCGTTGCACTGGAATCTAGTACGGGTATGGTACATGGGTACAATACATCAATGTGGCAAATTTCTATTTTAGGTCGCTGGATATGTTTGAATATGTTCATACAAAAAACATATAAAAATTTTTAAAAAGTATATTAAAAATTAAATAAATTCATTAAAAACAAATATAATGAATATTTAATAATGCTTTATAACTTATACAGGCTTTTAGTTTATGATTTTTAAGTTTTTGGTATTATTAAATTATAATTTTATTATATAATTATTAATATATGAGTTAATAACAATATACTAATATAATATATTAATTTATATTATCAATTTATAATTTTATTATATAATTATTAATATATAATTTAATAAATAATATATTGATATAATATATTCTAGTTTAAATTTTAAAAATGTTTTATAATATTAATTATTTTATTATTTCAAATTATAAATTTTAAAACTATTCAAAAATTATATAAGAGTTATACTTAACAATCTTAGTGATCAAAATTCATTGTTGAAGAGCAAACTTTAAAAAGTTTCAAATGGCCTAAAGTTCTAGCACCCTATTCTGGGGTGTATGCTATTTTTATGGGGCCCATAGGCTGCTTTGGCCTTGTGAATGTTATTAAAATATTTCATTCATTCATTCAATCATACTTGTTGGGCCATTTTATCATGAACTATATTCCAAAGTCCCACTCTTGTGTTGACGAAAACCACCATAAGGAAATAGGTTTCTCTCACTGATCGGAAAAATTGAGAAGTCTCTCTTGAAATGCTCTATACTAACATAAAACATGGGAGAAAGTCTAAAGTGGAGGAAAACTGTCAAATATGAACAAATGTCTACAATCTTTAAAATATTGATTTCCTCTCCTTTAATTAGTTGGAAATTAAACAATGTAAACTACTCAACCCATCAACTTTGAACTAGAAACAATTTTGTAAATGAGAAAAACAGCCATTAAACTGAGACCTCTATCCAACGCATACTAGTTCCCTCTCCTATCCCCCTCTTCTTATAGACTCCATTAAGTATAAGAAATATATTTTTAAAAAAATAACGCTTTTAACAAATATTAAAATCAATTGCAACTAGAGGTATTCATGTTTTTTCTATCCATTTAGGGAATTTAATTTTCAGGGGGCAAAAAGTGTGGTTTAGGGTTTTCTTGAGGTCAAAACAGAATTTCCAAACCCTATCCAATTCCATGCAAATGCCAATTCTAAAATATTTTGTACTTGAAATCAACCCAATTTTTAGGCAATTCGATAACATTATTTTTTCTTTTTTTTATCGGTGATAAGGTTATAATTTTATAAAAGTAAGTCAAATTAAACCTAGCCTAAACCAATGGTAGTTACAAAGGAGAACTACCTCTCCATACAAACAAAGAAACCAAAAAGGACATGTTGTGAAGTTTTCACACCATCGCCCCATTGCAAATGGGGACCCCCTCTATTTGCTTTGGTAGTAGGAGCAGTGGTCTTAGGTGGTCTTAGTTGGTGACAATTTTCAAGTCTCCAAGTCTGGAAGATGAGTTTGGGCAACTTTGGCTTGCTAGGTAGTCAAGTCAGTCAGGGGATGCGAGTAAGAGTTGGGCTAAGCTAGTCAAGGATATGGAGCTAAAATCAAGGGATTTGTGATTAAATGAGTTAGAACCTTTTGAAAATCCTTGTTCCAATTTCAATTTCATCTTAGAAAGTCAAGAAAGGTTATGGGAGGTAACATTGATGAAGGCGTGTTGAATACTAAAATTTGGTTAAGTCTGGAATTTTTTAAAAACCCCCAAAATCTAATCTTTATTATAACTCCTATGATCCTAAAACCTATCTCAAACATCCTCACAATATTTATATAAAATATAACTTAAATGTTATATTTTATATAAATCATTTCACCCTCCGAGATCAAGAAATTGAAGTGAGAAAATTAGGAGTTAACTTGCAAAATTAAAATCCTAAGAGTAGATCGGAATCCAACCATGTCTCAGGATTCACATTCCTGACAACCCCCAAAATTCCGCCCAAGTTTAGATGGTTTCCAAGTGACTGCAAGGCAAGATTCAAGTGCGAAATGATGAAAGAACCAAGGAGAATGAGTGAAAAGCAACAAAATGATGATTTTGGGAGGTGAATTTGTAAAAGTAAAGTAATCCCGAGAGGAGGTTGGAATCCAACCCTCTCTCAGGATTCTCAATCTCAAGAGATATCATATTTATGCCCCCTTCCTCTTGGCAAAACCCTCACCCCCACCTCATTTTCGCCCAAGTGTAGGGGATGCCTGAGATGAAATTTCAATTCTAAATGGTGTGGGAAGATCAAATTTGAAGGAGAAAAGGTAAATTCAGTTATGGACTTAATGAGAAATGAGAAAACATTGAAGATAAAACATGGATGAAATTAGATATCAGTGAATTTCAGTCAACTAAAGTGCCCCCATGTTAAAGTGATTTCAAATTCCTTAATGGGAGAAATAGCTTTAATAGATAATACATGCACCGACAAGATATGTTTCCACTATGAGATGCCCCCAACCAAGGATAAACTAAGAGAAATGACACACATGACAAAGAGAGCACAAAAAAATATCTATAAACTCATGGGTTAGTATGATCATATGATAACTCATGTATATAATAATTATTTCAAAGTGAATTGACATCATCCCCTAAAGGTAGAAGAACTACAAGCACAATGGAAGAATACCACGTGAGAGATACAAATAAGAGTCTTTTTTAGTAGACAAATTGCAAAGACCAAAAAGTAAGGTAGCTACCACTTTGCATCATCCCCAATCAGACAACACAAAGGAACATTTACAAATAATGTCACTTGCACAACAAAACATTTATACGACATATAGATGAAATGAGATACAAATAGAAGAGTGTCACAACAAGTTGATTCCTTTATCACCTTGCACCAATAGAGCAACAAAGGTATTCTAAATAAATATAAATAAAACACATTTAACAAGCAACACATCACAAGGGAAGCACAACATGATAGGAAACACACACAAAATAATCCATCGTACAAGAGGAGGTAATTAAGCATATCACCTTTCCCCCATATTGGTCCATACTATTTAGGGAAGGTAGACAACAAATGAGAGGAGAAACATCGAGCATGGTAGATGGAGAAATCACAAATTCCAAACAAGAACCATGCTCTAATGATGAGTCATTTAGTTTGTCACTAGGGGCAATAGATAATTATTTTACAAATCAAATAGGTAAATCATGATTAACATCAATAATCTCATGCATATCATTAGAATCATTAGCATGAATATGATTTGCATCAGAAATATTAAGATCACCATCTTCAAGAGCATCTTCTTCATCCAAATTGAGCAAAATAGAATCTAATATACAAATAGAATCATCATGTTTGTTCAATTTCATCTTCTGTAGGTTAACTATTGGAATTAAGGAACACTAAGAGGGAGGGGGGGTGAATTAGTATTTTACAATTTATAACTTTGTTAATATGTTTCTTAAACTATATACCACATGCAATGAAAAGTAAAGTACACAAGCATAAGACAAATATCCACAACACCATAACACAAGGATTTTTGCATGAAAACCCTATTAGGAGAATAACCACGGTGGGTATGGAATCCACAATATTTACTCTACAAAAGTAAATAACCTTGTTAAAGGTTTAAGTACAAAATGTGGAATGTACATGTATTCAGGCTTATATCCTAGAGCTCATTGTTCAAATATAATAAGAGCTACAACCCTGAGGAAGGCTTACTGACTTTTAAAAATATGGACACCAATCCACTGATAGAATGAACTCATGAACAACATCAGCATATGCCAAGACAATTCCAATTAAGCTCATTAAACTAAATTAATACATTTCATACTATCCTTCTTCTCTTTACACATGAACCTATCATAACCATTGCACATACATACCAAAAATGATCAACCAAGTTGATCTTATATATCCACTTCAACAATTAAATCATCTATTGGGTCAACCTCAAGAACATTTACACAAATATTTTAATGTGTAGTTAGTTGGCCAAATCCACATGAAAAATATAATATGGACCAAAAATAATTGCCCACATGTTATCAAACAAGTCGGCCAATCATCCTTGAACTCAAAAACATTTACCAAAATGGATCTAATAGGATCGCATAAGGATCAACTATACCTTATCATTGTTCTTCACTATTAACCCAAAATCTAATACATAAAACCTCATAACTTGATCAAATGATAACATCAATTGTTGTGAAGCTAGAACATGATAGAGTATATCTTTATGATGCTTCCCCTAGGTTTGCACCTCAAAATCCAAAACTATGTGACTGTACCAAACCATTTCCTGAAAATGGTATACTTCTTTGTTTCTGCCATACT
>BSBK01001608.1:0-52500 GCA_027943335.1 Chamaecyparis obtusa
AATACCCAGATCTACTACCCAGAACTGCCCTAGACAACACTACGGGCCTTCTTTATATAGGCAATTTCCACCGCCTGAGAAGGTTCTCAAAATTTAGCCCTTAGGGCCGACCAAACTTAGAATTATTTTATTTTACAATTTATTACATCAAAGTCGGCTCAAAATGAGTTTTGAAACCCAAATAGAAATTTTGAAGAAAAATTATTTTCTGCCATTTCAGGTGACCCAACTTCCGAAGACCATAAGTCATCGCCCGTTGACCTGATTGGCTATTATAACCCCATTCTGGAAATGCCACGAAGTTCTCTACGGGCTTGACCCATGCAAAGCACTTGTCACCCAAATTTTCAACCTCATCTAGGGCCTCTAAAGCCTTCAAAACTGAGTTCGAAGTTTCTATACCCTGCTGCCAATACCGAAAATCTTCAATATCTTCAAAACTACACCTGATCTAGCCATGAAATTTTGCTGATAGGCTGATATGACTGAGATGAACCTCCATATGTAAAATTAGACATTCTGAGATCATAAGACCAACTTACTAAAAATAGCAAGTTTCCATAAATAGCAACTCTGCACAAGATAGCCCTTATTGAATACAAAAACAAAAATATTTTTGGGTGATGCAAGATTGCTCTTACACCCAGGATCCTCCTGCATCACTTCCTTGAGCTTGTTTGTTTTATATGATGATCTTGATTTATTGCTTTTTGTGTATGTGATTTTCTATTGTCATGAAAATTAGTATTATAATTGGAAAATAATATTAAATTTAGTTCCTATGTGTTTGTGTGATTATTAATTAATTAAAAATCAAATATTAGGATATTTGGATTTAATTAATTAATTATGTGAATATAAGATTAATATTGTCCATTAGATATTAAATTATTAAATTCAATGATTTAATGGTGTTTGGAATATTAAATTATTTAATGAGGGATTATAATAATAACACGTGCTTTATTAAGTTTGAATGTGATTTGTTTTAGAAAAGGTGACAACTTGTCTTTAGGAGTCTAAGTTGAGTTGTGCACAATTAAAAGATATTTTTAATTATTAATTAGTAATTTCTTTCAACTTAAGAGTGTGAGTTTGATTAGGAGTTGTATTGTGAGTCATCTAGGGTTTGCATGAATGGTGGAGTTGAATCCCTAATAGGGGGAATTTTCATTCATTTGGATGGAATCAAGTTGTTGGAGAGTGGTGGAGAGAGCTTTTGGAGAATTTTAGACATTCTTGTGATTCTTGAGCTTTGTGTGTGCTTGAGTGTTTTGGTGAAGATTGCTTGCATCTGGAATTGGGCTTTGCATACATTGTGTTTTAGATATGCAGGGTTGAGTTTTTTTGTTGACAGATCTAGGAGTTTCATCATTCTACAGGCATTCTATTACAGTTTCTAGCATTGGAATTGAGGTAGGGTTTGAAGAAACCTTCCTATAATTTTATCTGTGGAATTTTCAGTGTTTTCATATACTTGATTTGATTTATTGCTATAGATCTATTTTCAGTATTGCTTTCAATTTAGGTGTTAATAAACCCTTAGATTCATAGCTTTTAGATTATTTTATGACTTGGCATAGTAGGGTTATGCTATCAAAATTTTGAGAGAAAATTCAATATAGAACCCTTAGAAAACAAAAAATTAAACTGGCTATAGTTCAAACTATTGAATAGAGGAAGTAAATAAATGGGTTGTTGAGAAAAATCAATTTTGGTATGAGAAAATGCAATCTGAGTAAAAAACCCAATCTTTGTCAAAAAATGACAGTCAAAATAAAATTACCATAGTAAATATATTATTTTGCTTATAAATGACAAAATTACATTAGCAAATGGAAAACATAAATTGCAAACAAACAAAGAAGAAAACAAAATAGGAAAAAGATAAATTGTAATGTAGATTTGCAAAAAAAAACTCATATTTTCCTTTTCTGGAAAAAAAATCTATAGGTCTACAATTTCCATTTTTGGAAATATTTAATTTAAAAAAAAAAAAACTATTGCCAAATGAAAATGTGTATATGTGCTTTCATTGTTTAAAAAAAAAAATCGTAATAAAAATAAAATAAAATTTGTTAGTATTGAAGTTGGAAAAAGTTAAAAAATATATATGAAATGCCTTTTGAAAAAAAAAATATATATATATATAAATTTTTTTAAAAATAATAATAAGGGGGGGCATGGGTTCCACCCCGTACCCCACGGTAGGTTGGACTGCCTGCCAATGGTACACGGTACCATCGATAGTGCAGGCCACTGCCAGCGGCACCCATGGGTGTCGTGTGCAACAAGGTGGCCTGTGGGTGCGGGTCCCCACGAGTGGGCCCCCCCACGTAAAAATATTTACATTGTTTTTTTAAAGTTTTTTTTTATAATATGTTTTTTTTAAAAAAAAAAAACCTTATGTTATATTTAATATTTCGTATTTATATATTTATTAATAGTTATTATTTTACAATAATAATTTTATTAATAGGTTTTTAATAATTCTTATTAATAATTGTTATTATTTTATAATAATAATTTATTAGTAGATTTTAATAAATATTAATAGATTATTACGGTAAATATTATTTTATAATAATAATTGTAATTGTTTTTTAATAGTGGTAGACTTTATTAATGATAATTATTAAGAATTTTTATTCAATATTGGATAAAGGGGAAAAATTGTTTAAGTAATAGGAGTATTGGTAAAATTGATCTATTGCTTTTGTTAATGGTCTAGTGGACTTTGATCACGAAATGGTTTTTAGTAAACTATTATATGACAAGTAAATTGAATCTAATTGGACATAGATTAGGTTTAGTTAAATTGTTTAGATTTGAAATATTCATTTAATTTAGTTGAGGCATGAAGTGTAAGGTGTGTTTGCAATTGTATGAATCAATTGGGCTTAATTTAATACTGAAACATATGGCTCATTTTATATTTGTAAATGCATCATTTTATACTGAAATCAGTTGTTTTATTCAATATGATTTTATCTTTCCTGGTTGTTGGGTTTAAATGTTTTATGGGTGCTAGATGACCTAGGAAAGACAGAGGCTTGGGAATTGTCTTCTATGTTCATGTTGTTTCTTATATTTGATGCATGTGTGTATTCTGATTATCATCCCTATCTTGACCATTTGGGCTCATGTTGTATTGAGTTTTACTTCATATTCTATAGAGGAGAGTATGATATTGACTTTTATGTCTGATCCAAGGGATCATGTGTATATATTCTTTTGTGGACACTTTGAGAGTGTTTTGTGACATTATGGTTATGTGAGAACCAGTGTGTTCCTATTATTTTGTGGAATAGTCCTGAGGGACATTATTATCATCTTGTGATCTATGTGAGATCTGTGAGCCTAGGGTAGTTTACCTATATATGTAGTAGGAGGTGGCTTGCAATAAGTGTCGGGGCCCACAAGTGGCTGCCAGGATCACTTATTGTTAAGTATCTTAATCAAGTGATAACTAAATATAACATTGAGAGATATTAAAATGAACCTAATAAGATATGTTTCCTCACCTTGGCTTAGTGCTAGTACAGACTAAGGTGGGAATGGAGAAGATGACTAGCCCCCTTTATAAGGGATGAGTTGGCATAGTTGATGACTTTGTCTATACAAGAGGTCATTGACACCGTGTATGGTCACTTGGGTGCCAAGATCCAGAGAGATTACTAGGATGAGACTCAAGGATTAGACCTACATGATGACACCTTCCTATGCATAGTCTAGTTATCCTACATGTGTCAGTTGCCTCTGGATTAGTGAGTCTTTCATATCATTATAATTTTTCACCTTGAGTAGAGAGCTTATAGGATCCTTTCCTTAGCTTGATCTATTTGATGTTTGTTATCCAAGTGGGATCTGATGTTATCTCCTCAACATGGTGGGAGTGGACCATTTAGGTTCACGAGGTCGGGTGGTAGTGATTCTTTTACCATTTGAGATTCTGACATTCGTATACCGGTGTTGGATGATCCTTGTAGCAGTTGTTCCTTCTTGATCTTCTTTGATGGAGTTGTGTTCTTCTTCCTCTTTGTGATCATGTACCTTTGTATTAGATATTCAGAGATATCTTGTGTACTTCTTTTCGGTTATTGTATTACATACCTTGCGACATGTGCAGAGGATATAGATTTATGGATACCTTATGGTACTAGATGTATTTATGTTATCTTATATGTGATGTTTCTTTTATCTTTCTTTTGCTTATATGAGTTTGTAATTGTACCTAATCTAAATTAATTAATTTATGTTAACGTAATCTTCATCGAGGAACCCTTGAGAGTTGTAGCCTGTGTTGGGTTTTGTTTATATAAATGTGAATAAATGGTAATTGCTTCTACATTGATGTTTATCTTGTATGTTAACTTTAAAAAAAAAATTATTCTACAAACTTAGATACATGTTTAGGTTAAGTTCTCATGGGTTCCCTGGCGGGGCATTACACAACCTAAGATTCCATAGAAATTCCTTCACATACTTGGCTTGGGTCATGAAAAGTCCGTTATCATATTGAGTAACTTGCAATCCTAGAAATAATTTCATTTCTCCTATCATGGAAATTTCAAATTCTTTTTTCATTTCCAGAGAAAACTCTTTACTTAACTGATCATTTCCCCCAAATATAATGTCATCAACAAAGACTTCTACAATAATAATTTTCTCATTATCAATTTTAAATAAAGATTACTATCTATGGAACCTTTGTTGAATCCAAGTTTGAGTAAATACTTGTCCAATATGGAGTACCAGGCTCTAGGTGCTTTCTTTACTCCATTCAATGCTTTCTTCAACAAACATACCATATATGGTTCTTTTCTCAGAGTAAAACCATCAGGTTTCTCTATGTATACCTCTTCTTCTAAGTCACCATATAGGAATGCGAACTTGACATCCATATGATAAACTCTAAATTTCTTGAGAGTGATGTATGCTAGGAATATTCTAACTACTTCGAACCTTGTGACTAGTACAAATGTTTCTTCATAGTCAATCCCTTCCATCTAAGAGTAACCTTTGCACACCAATCTTCTTTATTTATCATAACTTCTCCTTCCTCATTTAGAATTTTTTTGAATACCCATTTGGTGCCAATATCATGTTTTTCTTTAGGCCTTGGAACAAGAACCCATGTGTCATTCTTCTTAATCTTTGATATCTCTTCTTACATTTCTTCAATCCAGTGATCATATTTAAAATCTTTTTCTACATCCTTGGGATTAGTGTGTGACATAAAGAATATCTAATCTTATGCAACCCTTCTTGTCCAAAATCTCCTATTTCTATCACCGATGATCTATCCTTCATTGTGACTCAATCTCACATATCTTGGAGTCTTCTTCCTTTTGCCTATTTTTTCAACATATTCATCTTCTCCACTAGTGTATGCCTCATCCTATGCACTTTTTTTCATACTTGGAATCTTGTTCTGCACTTCTTGATGTTATTTCTAATCATTACTATCTTTCTAATGTTCACATTCACTGGTCCTTGAAATTTTTTCAATACTTTCATACACTTTAACATTTTTTCTTTCTACAAGCTTCTTCAACCTCTTGGTATAACACCTATATGCCTTTCTCTTGGTGGAATAACTAAGGAATATGCCTTCATCACTCCTTGCATCAAAATTTCCTATGTCTTCATCTCTCTTAATGTAACATTTACTACAAAAAATTCTAAAATACTTGACAGTAGGCACATTTCCATACCAAAGTTCATAAGGTGTCTTACTAGTGTTTCCTTTTATCTATGCTTGGTTAAGAGTATACACTGTAGTGTTGTCCGCTTCTCTTGAAAACATCTAAGGAATATTTCTTTCAAGAATCATGGTTCTTGTTGTGTCTAGAATTGATCTATTCTTCCTTTCTACCACACCATTCTATTGTGGGGTATGCAGAGTTGAAAAATATCTATTTATGCCATACATCTCACAAAATGAATTGAACTGACTTGACGTGAATTTACCTCTCCTATATGCTCTCAAGTACTTTAGCTTTAGTCCTCTGATTTTCCACCATGGACTTGAATACCTTAAACTTATGAAAGGATTCTGACTTTTCCTTCAAAAAATTCACTCATACTATCTTTGAGTAGTCATCAATAAGCAACATAAAATATCTATAACCTTGATATTTTTGTATTCTTGGAGGACCACACAAGTTAGTATGAACAATATCTAGAAAACCATTAGAGATTTCAGATTTGGAATGAAATGTAGCTCTTGTTTTCTTACCCAATTGGCATTCCTTGAAAGTTGTATTGACTGACTTTTTCACTCTAGCAATGTCTCTAATAGAAGAAGTAGAGCTTATAGAAATAATGTTGTTAAAGTTCACATGACACAATCTCTAATACCATAGCCAAATCTCATCTATTTGAGCTATTAAACAAGTCTTCTGACCATTATTTAATAGAAATATATTACCTCTTGTTTTGGATCTAGTAGCAATCTCAATTCCATACTAATTAAAGAACTTACACATATCATCTTTGAAATTCAATCCATAGCCCTTATCTATCAGCTAACCAAAACTAAGAAGATTACGCTTCAGACCTTATACATATAATACATAATTAGTTTTAGTTTTTCCATCTAAATTAATTTAACCTCTTGTTGGAAAAACCACCAACATCTCCCTTCTGGATTCATGAGATGGTTTAACAACCTCTTGTGTCTTCTTTAAGTCTAGTGGTTGTATCGGGCATTAACAAGTCAATCTTTTGGTGTAGTTGTAACAAGTGGTATCAGAGTTTGTTCATAGGTTTGAATCCCCTTGGATGACACTAAGGAGGGGATTTTTTTGAATAACCACCAATTTACCTCTTCAAGATTTGTAACATGGTTTAAAAACCTCTCGTGTCTTCTATAATTATAGTGGTTATATAGGGCATTAATAGGTTGATCATTTGGTACAATGACAACCACTAGTTGTAACACCTCTACCTCTAATCTTGCCACTAGGTTTGTCACCACATTTCACTTCACCACCATCATACTTCTCATAGATTAAAAAATTTCTTTTTTCACCAGTCATGTGGTGAGATCATCCACTGTCAATCACCCACTTATCTTCCTTGATAACTTGAGTAGCTAGTTCTTTCTCTTCAAAAATATCATTAACAACACTAGAAGTTATTACAATATCAGTCCTAGGATCATCATCTTCCTTAATGGAAATGAAATGAAATTTATTATCATCATTTTCATATTCATTAGATTCATCATCATTAATACCATCATCATCTAGAGCATAATAACATCTTATTTCACTAGGCTTAGGCTCATACTTAAACTTAGGAACTCTAGTAGGGAACCTAGATGTATAATGTCATACCTTACCACATGAAAATAATTTGAAAGGAGACTTTCCTTTATACTTACTCATAGTAGGATCTATGTACTGCATCCTTTTTGCAAACTTTGTTTCCAAATCTTCAATCTCTCTATCTTCTTCTTACATTTCCTTCATCTCATTTTCTCTCTATCTTCTCCTTATAGGTTTCTTTGTAAGATTTGATCTCTGCATGTCCTTCCCTATTACTGTATCTTTGAATGTTATCTCAATCTTGGGTACTATACCACCTAATTCACTTATTTCAAAGGTTGTAAGCTTCCCCACTAACTTTTCTTTGGTCACATTTGTTACTATCCTTATCTCTTCAATAGCTGAAACCTTGTTGTTGTAGGTAGGAGGCAATGTTCTTAAAATATTTAAAATAATATCATCTTCATCAAGTGTACCTCCAACACATATGATAGAACACACCATTTTGTTGATATTTTGTACATAGGATGAAATGTTCTCCTCTTAGCTCATCTTCATAGCTTCATACTTTCCTTTCAAACTTTGTAACTTGGCCATCTAACTATTGTGTCTCCTTCATAAAGAGTCTCCAACTCCTCCCATTTATGATTATCTATCTCCAATTCCATGATATTGGCCATCTTTGCATTAGTCAATGCACTCAACAAACCTTCCTTTTCCCTAATGTTTTCATTTTACTCATCGATCTCATTAGGAGTTGTAGGGTTTTGAGGAGGATTGTATGAATTCTTTTCAATCTTCCAATAGTCTTTATTAATGCATTTGTCATGTGGTTCTTCCACAATGCATAGTTGGTTCTATACAATCTTGGATTGTCCTTCTTGTATGTTTCCATCTTCAGATCTCCTTCAAGTTGTTATGCTTCCTTCAAGAGACTAGGCCCTGATAAAAATTGTAGGAAATAGGCAGCAAACAAATAAGAGGGGGTGGGGGTGGGGGTGGGGGTGGGGGTGAATCATTTTCTTCCAAAAACACTTAGACCTTCAAACCCTTAAACCATTAAGATGTGAACCCCTTAATTAATTAAACTCTTATTATTGATTTGTAGAATGTAAAACATGTAAACACAAATTAGAAAATATCAACACCACATAACACACAATTTTTTATCGTGGAAACCTAAATTAGGGTGAAAAACATGGTGGGGTTGAAACCCACAATAAGATAGATACCTTGTTATAAGTATAGAATTATTACAATATAGAGAAAAATTTTATTGCGTGGCATATTTGCGAGGAGGGGGGGGGGGGGTTGCTTGGTATATAGAGAGTATGAATGGGTATGATGAGAATTTATCCGTGTAGTTTTCTTCTTCGTGGGTGCACAAAAGGGTCAAGGTGGGGGGAATTTCATTTGAAATTGATGAAAAATTGATAGATAAGGTAATGGCCTTCCCTATTTATGGAAGGATATGGAAGAAAATGAGTAAGGTGTCAGATACAAATAGCCTCAACCAATTTTTTCAAGGAAAATGAAATCCTTGTTAATCTTCACGTAGGATAAGAAAGATAATATATTTTTGAACCATGGAACCAAGCATACCTGATGGTGATGAAATATTTTACCTTAGAAGGTAGGTTTAGGGTTTATTTCTTCTAGTATATTCCCTTTCTCAATCACTTATGTAACCATAGTATTATTTTGTTTCCCCTTTTTCTTTTTAACTCTTTGGGGAATTCTATTAAAGATGTGATGGATTGTGCTAAGAGTCAAGGTAAGAAACCTATTCTCCTCCACCAAGGCCTAATTTGTTTCCTTTATAACTTCCACCTATCCCTCTACCTTCCTAGACCAATTGTGGTCCATGAAGCCCCCAATTCTACTACTCCTCCATGTGCTAATCTTTTGGACACTCCTATCTTAAGTAGGAAGAAGTGTATCAAGAATATGGGGTTAAAATCCCATCAAGGTTCTCCTAAAACCCCCATTGACACATCACCACTGAGATGGAGTCAATTTAACATAAAAAAATATCCTAGCCCCTTAACAAGAAAAAAGGGAATGCCTTTTCTAAAGAAAATAAATCTACCATACAAGATATTGTTTCTAAAGATGAATCTATGGAATAAATTAGCACCCCTAGAAGATCCAATAGGTTGGCTACCTACCCCAATGATAAGGGAAAAAAAGAAGAAAATGGTGGAATCAGACAATGAGGAATATGAGGGTCATGGGAGTGAGGAAAATGAAGAAAAAAGTAAAGAGGTGGATGTTAAAAAAGAGAGGGACATGGAGGTGGAAGATAGCTCTAAGGATGACAATAATTCTACACTTGTCTGAAAGTATCAAAATTAGACACATTAATCTCACAAATGAAATCATGTCAGAGGAAGAGGGTGTTTGAAAGCTTAGAACTATTGGGACCTATGATGAAAAATAGATAGGGACCTATGTGAAGTGCATCACCATGGAAGATGATCTAGACAAGAGAAAAGATAGGGTGGATGAGATTCAAAGGAAACTGCCAGCATCTCTAGGTTTAACCTACATGTGATTCATAGCTCAACCACTTGTTTGTGTCTTTACAGAATAAAATCCTTGAAGTTGAAAAGAGAAAGGATGATGACTACAAGGAAATTTTTAACTTTCTAACAGAGGATTGGTCTAATATGCTGCAACAAGTGGGATGCAAATTTAGAGGATCTCGATACAGACATGGTCCCTTCTATTTTTTATCTTTCTATTGTTAAAGGCCATACTTGGCATTATGTTAAGAATTTTAATGTTATTTTGGTTGTTAGTTCTAAAAATTGAAGTATATTTGTTAAGATTACTACTGGGGATGGCCCTAAGTGTCTTTTTTTTAAGACTTATGCTAGATTATATGGTACACTGATTAGGGTCTCCATGGACTATGGTTTTTTTTTTATGATGTTGTTTATGGTTATATTTTGATGTTTTTCATATTCCTAGTTTGTTATTAATGTGTTTTTATTGTTGATCCTACCAATTGAATGCCATTTGGGTTATTGTACTATATGAAAAAACCCTTTTCATGTTTCTTTTAATATCAAAAACAAACTACAAGAAGGAAAGAAAATAAAGATCAAAAGTACAAATAAAAAATAAATGTAGCACCTTGCCCGGGAACCCATCAGAATAAAACCTAACTATTATTAAAGTTGATGCAATAATTTTTTTACATAAAAGATACATGCATATGAAATTAAAGGTTACACTAAACAAATATGAATTTCATTAGAAATTATAATCTAACTTTTAATTAATTACATTAATGCAATTTTATCATATAATAGTACAACACTAAGTTTAATCCATGTTCTCTAGGGTTTCCAAGATGTCACTACTTTAAATTAAATTTCATTACATTATTAGTGTTAGACTACAACTGATGAACTACTTGGAGAATAGAATGTGAAGATGATTACTAAGCTACTAAGGTATATGTGAGACATTAGATCAGTTATTATATTGTCATTGATGTCAACTAGTTTTAATTGTACTTATCATGCTAGTTGCAAACATCTGAAGAAGATAATATTGGTGAAGGAAAAGAGATATTAGGATGAAGATGAGATGTATGAGTAAGTTATGAATATGGTATTCATTGGGTAACTTATTGATGAATCTATGACAATATGTTGGTGATTTGATTGGATTACATGATTCTGCTAAGTATTGAAGATCAAGAATGTAAAAGTTTATGTGGTCGGTATATGAAGAACTTAGTGTACACCAAGTTGGTGTAGTATACACTGAGTATGGTATTAATCAAGTAGGAAGTCACTGACACATCACGGTATTGACCGGGTAGGATAAATAAGGAGGAACATGTGATTGCCGACATGAGATGATGAGATGGACAAATATGGAAAATTCCAAGAATAAAGATAAAGTTTTTTATGAAGATCTATGAATGACAAAATTCAAGGTTGATCGAATGATGAATATTGAAAACATATTAAGGCACAAGTTTTGAGGAAGGCTAAAGAGGCAAAATCAACGATGGAGATTAAGAGGAAAAATCTAGGGCTGAAAATAAAATAGTTTATCATGTCTATATAAGGAGACAAGAAATTCAAAGAGTTATGCACATGACGAGAAGATTGTATTCATGTGAAACTGGTTAGATAGGTTGAAGTGAGAACTGGGTAATTTTGCAAACCACATCGAGCGTCAAAAGGATATTAACCGAGCATAACAAAGTTGAAGGAAGATAAAGGAAATTGAAGAGATTATGATGATTAGAGTTATTCGAAGCGTAGCATAGACCTAAATATCTGCAAGTGAAGTTTCATTTGAATTAGGTCATTTACTGTTGATTTCTAACCATTGCTACAAACAAAATCTCTTAACCGAGTGAGATTTAACCATCTTTGTTATTTCTTTATGACATTCAATGAATGTTTCTTATTTTCTTGTTGACCCAAGTGAATGTATGGTCACAAAGAGTTTTTAGTGATAAATCCTCTAACAAGGTCACACTTGATAGTGTGTTTTATAACCTTTAACATATTTGTCTCTTAACCGAGATCAGTTTAGAAGAGTGAAAATATTTTGGGTACTGATCCCAGGTGGTTTTTCCCCTAACATGGTTTCCATGTTAAAAATTAAGTGTTATATGTGTATGCATGTGATGATTTTTTATTTTACATTACACATTAAAATTACTAGTTTGATCGGTATATACTAGATAATTTATCTATAGTCGGTAAATGAATCATAAAGATAGTTGAAAGTGTTTATCGAGATATTATAGTTTATTTGTTGAAATTTGTTTTATATATCAGTGGAGGAATTTGGGACTGTAGGATAATGATGCAGGGCCCTCTGTAGGTCATAATCTCATACAGAAACTTCCGGAGGTCATAACTTTTGACTCAAGTCTGGGTTTTTGCTAAGATTTTTCGGGTGCGTGCCTCAAGTGGTGGCATTTGTTTTGCCAATGGATCTCAGATTGATTGGGGCCCATTTTCACACATTTTTGGAAGTTGAAAGTTTCATCTCAGGCTCCAAAATCAGCTTTTAGTGTTTTTTCTCTAGTTTTTAGAAAGTTCTATTTTGTAATAAATTCGAGTTTATGTTATCAAATCTCAGATATTAGTTGGCAATTCATTCTAACTTAGTCGAGGGCATGTTTAGGGAAAATCTCAGCTTTTTAGGTGTTGTTTCAAAAATTACCAAATATGGCAAAAAACACCTCTGGAAAAAAATTGCCAAAAAGGGTAATTTTTAGATTTCTTATTTTTTCTAGTTTTTTGGTTACTTAAGAGTTTGCAATGAATTGTAGAGGTGGTCAGTGATGAATGAGAAATATTGAAGTACTCAAATCTATTTAATTTGTCTTGTGATCGATTTTATTGTTAACAGAGTGTGTTGTGGTACATTAGATAACTGGACTTAACTGATTCACCCCTCCTCTCAATTATCTAACAATTGGTATTAGAGCACAAGTACTTAAAGAAATAAGTTTGAAGGACTTAAGTTAAATATCTAAATATGTATAAGAGAGAGGTGCTAAAGCTGAACAAAGATAATTTCTCAACATGGAAAAGCAAGATGAAGGTGTATTTATCAGGAATTGGAGATTCTGCACTATACTATTTGTAAAATGATTTCATAACTCCTATTGGTCCTCTAACTATCAACTAGATGAAAGAAAGAAAAGAGTATAATACTATGATGATGGACATTACTTCTTCTCTATCAGATGCTGAATTTGAAGACATTAAGAACTATACATCTGCAAGAGAGATGTGGGATAAACTGGAACTTATTAATGGAGGAGATCAGAATGTGCTCAAGGAAAAGGTAGAAAGCTTAAGAGGCAAGTTTGATGATATGAAAATGAAAGAGGCTGAAAACATTACTTTGTACAAAAATCAAGTCAAGGAAGTGGTGAATGTTATCCGAGGAGCAGGTGGAATTATTGATAAGGAGACTGTGGTAAATAAAATTCTAAGAACACTATTTCCTACATATGCTATTAGGGTCTCTCTAATACATGAAATGAGAGAAGCTCCTGGTAATAATATTTCCCTTGATAGTCTGATGGTAGATTGACTACATTTGAGATTAACAACTTTGATAACAGTGTTTTACCTAAGGAAGAATATGCATTTGTGTCATCTTTAAACACTAGAAGATCAAGAAGTAGACGTCAGATAAGAAATGGAAGTGACAGTGAAGATGAAGAAGATGAGCTTGATGAACTTGAAACATTAATAGCTAGAAGGCTACCGAAAGGAAAAGGAAAATATAGAGGTAAACTACCCTTGGTATGTTTTAAATGTAAAGAGATTGGTCATATTGTTGTAAGATGTCCTGACAAGAATGAAAATGAGAAGAAAAGTGAAAGACCAAATGAAAGAAAGTATGATAGAAGAGAGTACCGAGATCAAAAAGGAAACCAACAACATGGAAATAGAGAAAATTGAGATTACAAAGATAAAGGTAAGAAGGCATGTTACCTAGTGGAAGAAGATATTGACACTGAGAATGAAACTGATGAAGATATAGAAGTGGTGTTTGTTGCATTAAAGAAAGATTCTAAAGAAGAAGAAATGTATGTAGAAACAACACTTATTTCTAAAGTAAGCAAAAATGATACATGGATTATTGATAGTGGCTATACACATCATATGAAAAGTGATGAAGAAAAATTTGAATATCTTGAACATTATAATGGTGGATCTGTGAAAATGGGAAATGATACACCCTGTCAAGTGAAAGGTAAAGGATCTATATTGTTGAATAACAAGATCAGATGTGAAAATGCTTATTGGTTGAAAGGACTTAACTATAATCTATTGAGTGTAGCATAGTTGCACAATACAGGTCACCGAGTTGCATTTGAGAAAAGAAAAGTGAAAATCTATGATGATGTTGGAAAAATGATCGGTACTGGTGAACAATCCAGAGGTAACTTATTATATCTTAACAATGTTGAAACTTCTTGTTTGTTGGCTAAGAATGATGATGTTTGGTTATGGAACAAAATGTTATGTCATGTGAATTTTGAAAACATGGTAAAGATTAGTAAGAAAAGAAAAGTTAGAGGTTTACCGAGTTTGTCTAAGCCTGACCAAGTGATGTGCAAACAATGTCAAATGGGTAAAATGACAAAGTCTAGCTTTAAGAGAAAAAAATACTCATCTAATGAAATTTTGGATATGGTTCATATTGATTTATGTGGTCCAATGAGAACTCAGAGTTATTATGGAGATGTATATTTTATCTTATTTGTTGATGACTTCTCTAAAATGATGTCTATGATGTTCTTCAAAGAAAAATCATAAGCTTTTCAAATATTTAAGTGGTACAAAGAAAAAGTAGAGAAAGAAACTGGTAAGCAATTGAAATGCTTAAGGTTAGATAGAGGTCATGAATTCATTTATGATGAGTTTAATAACTTTTGTAATGAGCATGGAATAAAAAGACATTTATTCGCACCGAGGACATCTTAGAAGAATAGGATTGTTGGAAGAAGAAATAGATCAATTGTTGATTATGCTAGAACATCGATGATTGAAAAAGATGTTACACAAATTTACTAGAGAGAGGCTAGCACTACTATTATATTTACACTGAACCAAGTACAAATGAAGAAAGAGACTAACAAGACACCTTATGAGCTATGGTATAGTTATAAATCTAATGTGAGTTATTTTAGAATATTTGGAAGTAGATGTTACATTCTGAAAGATGCTAAAAATGGTAAATTTGATTAAATAGGTGATGAGGGCATATTTTTAGGTTACTCTAGTAGAAGTAAGACATATAAATGTTTGAACAAGACTACTAACAAGATGATTGAAAGTGAAAATGTTAGAATTGATGAGTTTGCTGAGAATAATGATGAAGAGAGAAAGAAGGAACTAGAATACTATGGTAGATTTGTTTACCTAGAAGATCATGACACTCTACTTGAGCAAAAACCTGGAGTCACTGAGTTATAGAATACTACTACCAAGAAAAAATTATTACAGACTGAGCAACAACAAAGAGCTACTGAATAAAATGATAATCATGCACCGAGTGGAGAAAACCTTGAAGAATAGAGATCTAAGCTCGTAATAGAAAAATATGTGAGAAGACACCATCCACATGATCATATAATTGAAGACAAAGAGTATGAATGATGAAAAGAAGTAAGTTAAGAAATAATACATGTTTGGTTTGTGAATTTGAACCTAAAACTATTAAGGATGCATTGGAAAATTATGATTGGATTAAAGAAATGAATGAAGAAATTCAGAAAATTCAGAAAAACAAGCCATGGACATTGGTAATGAGACCTAAAGACAAAAATGTGATTGACACCAAGTGGATTTTTCGAAAAAAATTGAATGAGAATGGAGATGTTACAAGGAATAAAGCAAGATTAGTCTGCAAAGGTTATGCACAAGAAGAAGGAATTGACTATGGAGAAATTTTTTCACCTGTTGCTAGACTTGAAGGAGTGAGAATACTACTTACATATGC
Source organism: Chamaecyparis obtusa (assembly GCA_027943335.1). Lineage (NCBI taxonomy): Eukaryota > Viridiplantae > Streptophyta > Pinopsida > Cupressales > Cupressaceae > Chamaecyparis > Chamaecyparis obtusa. The sequence goes on from BSBK01001608.1 coordinate 15,780, forward strand.
TTCTTACAAAGGATTTAAGGTATATCAGATGGATGTGAAATCTGCATTTCTGAATGGGATACTTGAAGAAGAGGTATACATTGAACAACCTGAAGGTTTTCTTGATCGTAATCAGAAGAATATGGTTTGCAAGCTGGACAAGGCACTTTATGGACTGAAGCAAGCACCAAGAGCATGGTATGAAAGACTACATTCTTATCTTATAAGAATTGGATTTTTTATAACTAGTGATAACAACAACCTATATTTGAAATGTGAAACTAATGATAAGATTCTTATTACTGAAATATTTGTTGATGATATCATATTTGGAGGTCATGATACTTTATGTAAATCTTTTGCTAAAGAAATTAGTAAAGAGTTTGAAATGTCAATGTTTGGAGAGATCAAATTCTTTCTTGGTTTGCAAAATCTACAACAAAAGGAAGGCATCTATATCACACAATATTAATACATTAAGGAAATCTTGAGGACATTTGGTATGGAAGATTCAAAGCCAGTTGGTACACCTATGGTAAGCAGATGTAACCTGACCAAGGATGACAAGTCAACAGAGGTAAATAAAACCTTATACATATCTATCATTGGAAAATTGATGTATGTTGTGCATAGTAGAACATACATTGCACACGCTATTGGCATTGTAACTAGATTATCTACTAATCCTAAAGACATGCATATGATAACTATGAAAAGAATTTTGAGATATTTGAAGAACACTAAGAACTATGGTTTGTGGTATACGAAAGAAGGAAAATTTGAACTTAAAGTTTATACTGATGCTGATTGGGCTAAAAATATTAAAAATAGAAAAAGCACTACTGGTGGAGCATTCTTTTTGGGAAAAATATTAGTAACATGGATAAGAAAGAAATAAGGATGCATTTCTCAGTCCACTGTAGAAGTTGAATATGTTTTTGCTGCTACTAATTGTTCTAATATTGCATGGATTAAACAAGTTTTGGAAGGTATGAATGAAGAGGTTAGTAATCTAGTGATAATATATTGTGACAATACAAGATCTATTAACATTTCAAAGAATCTAGTGATGCATGCAAAGACTAAGCAAATATCTATAAAATATCATTACTTAAGGGAGAAAGTTCAGGAGAAACATATCACATTGGAATATGTGAAGTCGCAAGAGAAACTTGTTGATATATTTACAAAACACTTATCGAAGGATACTTTTGAATACTTGAGAAGTAGACTAGGGGTCCATTCCCTGTCTAACAATCACTAAGGTGATATGGGGTTGCATCAACCTGTACTTTATCAGAAGATATAATGATGTTGATGCATGTTTTTCACACTTTGGGATTCCTAAGGTTATGAAGAAGATGAAAGACATGATGAAACAAAACATTTGTACATGCAAGGTACAAGAATCTGGAAAAGGAACTACAAAGATACTTATTTAGCTGCTGAAGAGATGATTAATTTTGGCATTGCTATCAAATGGAGAGATGATCATGAAATATTCAGGAGAGATGATAATATGGGAGAGATGATGAATATAAGTTAGGAATGAAGCTAACTGAAAGGGAGAGAAAAAGATGTTGTGTAGTGATTAAACATATTAAATGCATAAGCTAAGGGAGAGATTACCGAGTCACATCATAAAGACCAAGTTGTAGACACTTAAGATGTTTTGTATTCTATGACGTATTTCATATTGTGTTGCCATCAATGCCAAAGGGAGAGATTGTTAGACTACAATTGATGAAATACTTGGAGAATAGAATGTGAAGATGATCACCAAGCTACTAAGTTATATGTGAGACATTAGATCATTTATTATATTGTCATTGATGTCAACTAATTTTGACTGTACTTATCATGATAGTTGCAAACATCTGAAGAAGATAATATTGGTGAAGGAAAAGAGATATTAGCATGAAGATGAGATGTATGAGTAAGTTATGAATATGGTATTCATTGGGTAACTTATTGATGAGTCTATGATAGTATGTTAGTGATTTGATTGGCTTACATGTTTATGCTAACTATTGAAGATCAAGAATGTAAAATTTTATGTGGTCAGTATATGAAGAACTTAGTGTACACCGAGATGGTGTAGTGTACATCAAGTGCAGTATTAACCATGTAGTACCTTGTTATGATTATGCTAGGATGATAGATTACATGTTAGGAAATCATTGATGTATATGATTTTACTGACCCCATACTGGTATGTGTATGGTTAATGTGATTGTTTTACATTTCTGTTTGACATGCTTGATGTGGTTGAGGGACGGAGTCATAGTTACTTGCTTGCGAGATCCACACAATCGGTCGATCCCCACCATTGTATGTTATGTATTTATATATGTTTGTACATGTGGGTGTTGTATGTAGGTTCGCAGGTATCGGGCATCATCTTCCCTAAATTGTCAGGATGAGCGTGCCCTATCACAATATCTCAAATGGTAAGAGAGGGGAGATAACACGGATCCAAAACCCTAACCCAAACCCATTTATCCTACTTGTTGGATAAGTATCAGTTTGTTTACCCTATCCAGATTTGTCAGGTTGGCAAAGTTCATGGATCCCTTTCTAGTGTTGCTTGGTTTTGGTTTTGTTTGATTTTATGTCGTATGATTTCAGTTGATTTGTGGTTATGTGGGTGATTATTAATTTATTTATTATAGTTGAATTATGTTTGTTTAGATTATTTTATGTGATTATGTGCATAGTTGAATTTAATGATTAAATATGCTCCTATGATTAATTGAGGAAATTAAATTAAAGTTGATTATTTGAATATTTGGGAATTAATATTGAATTATGTCCTAAGTTTATTTTGATGAAATTTAATTAAAATCAAGTAATTGATTATTTGAATTTAATTGAGTATTTTATTGAGAATTAGATTTTATTATGTTTGTGAGTATTATTAAATAATTAAATATTTAATTGCATGCTTTATGATGCATTAAGTATTTTATTTATTTAATATGTATTTTAAATTATTAACATGTGCAAATTGAAAAGAGAGTTGTCAAAAAGTGAACAACTAGTTTTCAAATGTCAAGTTGTGTTGTGTATTTAAAAGATATTTTATTTATTAATTAGTAATTACTTTCAATTTTGGAGTTGGAGTCTGATCAAGAGTTGTCTTATGAGTCATTTCTGATTTGGAGTTAAACTGTGAGTTAGCTTTTGAGTTGTCTTTAGGGGTTGCATGAATTTGGGAATTGAATTCCTATTAGGAAAATTATTGCATTCTTCGGAGAAGAGACAGGTTTCTTTGGAGGAGAATTTTTGGAGAGCATGTGTGCTTGAATTTTTTGAGGATTCTTGATTTGTTGTGGCTGCTTGTTGATTTGGGTTTGATTGTGCATCTGGATCTAGTTCCTGCTTTCATCATGGTTTTCAAATCTGCAGATTGGATTGGATTGGAAGAAATCTCATTCTCAGATCTTCAACAGGGGTTTCAGTACAGTTTCTGGCATTGGATTCGAGGTAGGATCTGGAATTTTTGTTGTGTGTGTATTCTGTTATTTCATCTGGTAAAATTATGTGTTTGAGTAGATCTGGATTAGTCTCTTAGATTTGTATGCATTCTTTGATTCTAGGTGTTAGAGAAACCCTAGATCTATTCTTTTATACTTTTATGAAGGTATGGCATTGTACTGTTATGCTGGTGAAATTTTATCAAAAGTTTGTTTATGGTTTGCTTGTAAATCAAAAAATCAAATCTGCTATATAGTTAGACTATAGAGTTGAAAGAAAATTAAGTCTCCTTGGAAAGAAAATTTAGTTTGAATTAAAAGACCCAATTTGAATGGAAAATAATACTCTTTGTTTATAAAAAAATTACAATCAAAACAAAATGTCCAATAAGACAAAAACAAAATAGATTCTTGGTAAAGAATCTCAAAATGCTTGTTTAAAAAAAAAAGGATTAAAAGAAAACAAATGTTGAAAAAAAAAAATCCAATTTGGGTATTAATTTCAATTCTGGAAAAATGTGATATTCTTGTGTAAAATACAGTACAGTAAATAGATATATATAATACATTGTTTTTTTATTAATTCCATTTTTTGAAATTTACAAAATTGTATATGTAAAAAAAAATTACTTTGCAAAATAAAAAGAAGTGTCTTATTTTTAAAAAAAAATTATTAAAAAAAAATACCAAAAAAAAATTATATATATCATAATGTTTTAAGGGGGAGGTGGGAGCCACCTAACCCCCTACCCTTTCCCCTGCATGGTCTTCTAAGCCTGTGCGCAGCCAAGGACTGACACGGCAGGCCATGCGCACTGTCGTGCGCAGTCCCTTAGGGATTGCATCGGCAGTACCAAGGTACTGCCGAGCACTGGGAAGTGCCATGGGACCCCTTTCCCTTTTTAAAAGTTTTTTTTAATTTTTTTTTTAAACTGTTGTTAAATGTTAATATTATTTTAATTTTTAAATATGTTTTAAAAATTTTTATTAGTAATTTTTAGATTTTAATTTTTATATTTAATTTATTGTATAAATGAATTTGCAATAATTTTATATTGTTAAATTTTAATATGGTATTATTTTGTTATGCTATCTAAATCTTTTTGGTATTATGGCTATTTTTCATTAATAGTTATTAATGATTAATAATTATTTTATTTCTTTATGGATATTTATATTGATTTAAAACTTTATATCCTTTATTGTTTTTAAGAGATTTAGATGTTATGGAGTTAGTTTAATTAAGGGAATTATGTTTATTTCATGTACTGAATTATCATATTAGCAAAAACTTTCATAGAGATGTTTCATTTACATTTAAATTGGGTTTAACATGATTAGATTGGGTTTTCTTCCATTTTTTAAAATGTAATATATATATACTCCTTGACATAATGAAATAGGTTCAATTAATTTCCTATTGGCAACCTGTATTATACAAGTAATATATTTGTACTGAAATTGGGTGTTTTCTCTTGTTTAGTACTATTAGGAGATTATGGATATTATTTTGAATATTCTTCATTATGGAATTATATTAATGTTTGTGATTGGTTTATCTCAGTAGATTTACGTTATTCTATACTTAGATCCAATTATGTTCTTTTTGGAAATTAAAATGCTTATGAGATTAGATCTCAGCTACTTTGGTGTATACTGTCTTCTTCGTGCCTGGAGTGTCTTCTTTTGCTAAATGTGTTTTGGGCATTAGATGACCTAGGGGGAAACAGAGGCTAGGGTATGAGTCAGATGTTTTCTATTTTCAGCTATGTTTTGGATGTGTGTACTTTATCTAGTTATCACTCCTATTTGACCATTGGGCTCATGATTTATTGTACTTTGTTTGTGGTATCTCTGTAACCATATCTAGTTCTTTTGTGTGGAATGGATATGAGGTTATGTAGTTGTATACCTGATTAGATCTAGGAGAGATTTGTGAGCCTAGGGTAGTTTACCTAGATATGTAGTAGGAGGTGGCTTGCAATAAGCATCAGGGCCATCAAGTGGCTACTAGGATCACTTATTATTAAGTATCTTAATCAAGTGATAACTAAATATAACATTGAGAGATTTAAAAATGAACCTAATAAGTTATGGTTTCCTCACCTTGGCTTAGTGCTAGTACAGACTAAGGTGAGAATGGAGAAGATGACTAGCCCGCTTTTAAGGGATGAGTTGGCATAGTTGATGGCTTCATCAATATGAGAGGTCATTGACACTGTGTAAGGTCACTTGGGTGTTGGGATCCAGCAAGATTACTAGGACGAGACTCAAGGGTTAGACGTACATGATGACACCTTCCTATGCATAGTCTAGTTATCCTACATGTGTCGGTTGCCTCTGGATTAGCGAGTCTTTCATGGCATTATTAATTTTTCACCTTGAGTTAGTGAGCTTTCAGGATCCTTTCCTTAGCTTGATCTATTTGATGTTTGTTATCCGAATGGGATATGTTGTTATCTCCTCAACATGGTGGGAGTGGACCATTTAGGTTCACGAGGTCGGGTGGTAGTGGTTCTTTTACCATTTGAGATTTTGACGTTTGTGCACCAGTGCTGGATGATCCCTATAGCAGTTGTTTCTTCTTGATCTTCATTGTTGGAGAGGTATTCTTCTTCATGATCTTCTTTCTTGTGATCTTGTACCTTTGTATCAGTTCTTCAGAGATATCTTGATGTACTTCTTTTCAATTATTATTTTACATACCTTGCGACATGTGTAGTGGATGGAGGTTATTATGGATACCTTATGGTACCAAATGTAATTATGTTATCTTCTAGGTGATGCTATTTTTTATCTTTCATTTGCTTATGTGAGTTTTGTAATTGTAACTTATCTATATTATTAATTTATGTTAAGTAATCTTTGTCAAGGAACCCTTGAGAGTTGTAACCTATGTTGGTTGATTATGTTATGTGAGTAAATGGTAATTGATTCTGCATTGGTGTTTATCTTGTATGTTAACTTTTTAAAAAAAATTATTCCGCAAACTTAGTTACATGTTAGGTGAAGTTCTCCTAGGTTCTCTAGCGGGGCATTACAAACCGAATAGGAAGTCATTGACACATAACAGTATTGACCAAACATGAGAAATAAGGAGGAACATGTGATTACCGACATGAAATGATGAGCTAGATGAATATGGAAGATTTCAAGGATAAAGATAAAGTTTTTTATGAAGATATACGACTGAAAAAATTTGAGGTTGATTGGATGATGAAGATTGAAAATGTATTAAGGAACAAGTTCCGAGGAAGGTTAAAGAGGAAAAATCAATGGTAGAGATTAAGAGGAAAAATCTAGGGCTAAAAATAAAATGGTTTATCATGTCTATATAAGGAGACAAGAAATTCAAAGAGTTATGCACATGAGGAGAAGATTATATTCATGCGAAGTAGGTTAGATAGGTTGAAGTGAGAACCAAGTAATTCTGCAAACAACACCAAATGTTAGAAGGAGATTAACTGAGAAGAACAAATTTGAAGGAAGATAAAGGAAATTGAAGAGATTATGATGACCAGAGTTATTCCAAGCTTAGCATAGATCTGAATATCTGCAAAGTGAAGTTGCATTTGAACTAGGTCATATACTATTTCTTTCTAACCATTTCTATAGACAAAATCTCTTAACCGAGTGAGACTTAACCATCTTTGTTATTTCTTTATGACATTCAATGAATGTTTCTTATTTTCTTGTTGACCCAAGTGAATGTATGGTCACAAAGAACTATTAGTGATAAATCCTCTAACAAGGTCACACCTTAAAGTGTTTTTTGTAACCTTTAACATGGTTGACTCTTAACCAAGCTCACTTCAGAAGAGTGAAAATATTTTGGGTATCAATCCCAGGTGGTTTTTCCCCTAACAGGGTTTCCACGTTAAAAATTAAGTGTTATATGTGTATGCATGTGATGATTTTTTTATTTTACATTACACATTACAATTACTAGTTTGATCGGTATATAGTAGATAATTTATTTTTTAGTTGATAAATGAATCAAAAAGACACAATCAAGTGTTTATCAAGCTATTATAGTTTATTTGTTGAAATTTTTTTTATATATCAGTGGAGGAATTTGGGACTATAGGATAACTGGACTTAACTGATTCACCCCCCCTCAGGTATCTAACAATTATATTTAACCAATGCATAATAATATGATTTAAGATTACATTCATTTAAACCCAAATCTAAGTGCTCCTAGTTCCTTTATTTTCCACAACCAATATCATGAAGTAAAATAAACATACATTATATTCATTTAATACCATAACATCACCTTAAAGATTGATTTATTACATCAATGTCACACATACATCTACAACACCTCTGTACATGTCGCAAGGATCACAATAATGAATCAAATTACAAACTAAAAATTATATATATAATTACATATTCCTATAGGAATGTATCAATACAAAACATGATATTGTCTATGATAACATCTCATAGTGAAACATAAAGAAGTCTCACCAAGAAGAGAATAGGATAACATAATAAATGATCAAACTAGGTACAAGAACACAAACATCAGACCTCGATGGTAGAAGAATCACTACCACCCAACCACATGGAACCTAGAGGCCCACCCAACCCTACCTAGGAGATAGACACCCAACCCCACTCAAAAAAGCATCCAAAAGAAAGAAAGGCTAATGAAAGGACTCAATGGTTACAAAGGGTATAAGGTTATCAAAATGGTATCATCAAGAAAAACCACTAGAGGCACAAAAACACTTTTGGGATACATAGAAAACATATAGGTAATTTTCATCACATGAGTCTACACATTGGGTTATCCTAGATGGTCTCTCTAGACCCTAGCTATAATTCCCCACCATGGAATCAAGGAGAAATTAATGTAAAACATGTTACTAAGTTCACAAAATATTTCTTTTCTTAATAGTTTACAATCAATAATGAATAAAAATGAGGAAGCAATATAACACAAGACAACACATGCACATAAAAGTAACTCAACACATAGATTGCAATTCCAAGGGTTCATTAACATAGAATTACTCAAAAGTTAATTAATCTACTAAGTATAATAACAATATACAATATCCACCTAAATCAAATGAATAACAAGTACAACATCATATAAATGAAATATAGATACAACTGATACCATAAGGTATACACAACAAACCAGCATCCATTATATAAGTCATAGGGTATGCAATAACCAATCATATACAAGGTACATGCACAATATCCTAAAATATAAGAGAATAATGATGAACAAGAAAGAAGGTAATAACAACAAAGATCATCCACCACTAGTTCAGAAACATCAAAATCTGAATGGTAAAAGGATCACTACCACCTGACCTCATTGAACTAAGAGGTACACTCCCACCATGCTGAGGAGATAACATCAGACCCAACTCGGATATCACGCACCAAAATCAATCATAGTACAACTAAGAAAGGGATCTTGAAATCTATCTATCTCAAAAGGTACAACAAAATTGCAAAGGTATACATATATACAACCAGAGACAACCAACATATGTAGGAAAGTTAATATGTATATAGAGAAGTGTCATCACATAGGTCTAACCCTTGAGTTTTATCCTAACAACCTCTCTAGACCTTGACACTCAAGTGACCATAAGCGGCATCAGTAACCTCTCATACAGAAAAGGGTACTAAGTATGCTAGACCCTAGTCAAACATATTCTCCCACTCTCATCCTAGTTAAGACCTCAATCAAGTACTTAGGCATGGGTGAGGAACACATCTTATTAATTCATTTTAAAACCCCACATTTAATGATCATATTATCACTTTATTAATTTACTTACAATAAGTGATCCTAGTAGCCACTTATGGGTCCCAAAACTTATTGCAAGCCACTCCCATCTATACACCTAGATAACCTATCCTAAGCTTATAAGTCATAGAAACATCTCATAAATTCAAAAGAAATGATAATTGAATTTAGTTCCAAAAAAGATACCTAGAATACAAATTGGCCCTCAAACTATAAACTCATACATATTGGTCCTCAAACCATAACATTTTTAAAATATACTATCTCAAAGACTTAAAATGAACAAAGGTTGGGTAAAAAAATTGAAACCATTATCACCTTACAACTGTAAATATCTATGTCACAATTAAAAGGTAAAACCCCAAGTCTCTGAAAACAATTCTTAAAAGACAATGCTACCCATACCGACAATCAAACACAACAACAAAAAACTCCAATAATAAACACATCAACATTAAATTCTCATCAAATAATATTTAATTATATAGAATTATTATTCTTATTTTTTTTTTCTAAAAATGGAATTTCTAAATATAGAATACCACTGCATGCAAATTCCCAAAAGATTTTTTTAAATTAGTTTTTTTTTTTTCTTAATTTTTATTTTTCCTAAAAATGGAATTTCCAAATATAGAATACCGCTACATGCAAATAATATATCTTTCTTAAATAATATGCAAGTGAATGTATTTTTCCTAAATAACATGCAACTGAATATATCTTCCTTAAATAACATGTAAGTGAATATAATTTCCTTAAATAACATGCAATTGAATATATCTTCCTTAAATAACATGTAAGTGAATATATCTTCCTTAAATAACATGCAACTAAATGTTAGAATAATTGAGAGGGGGGGTGAATCAGTTATCCAATAGTCCCAATTACAAAATGTATCACTTTAAACAAATTCAGCAATTTTATGCAACTCGGTAACATAAAATACTAAACTGTATGTGTCTTTACCGATTACCAGTTAATTACTCACAGTGATTACCAACCAAATCAAATATGCAATATGTAAAGTATGACAACAAATCAATCATCACAAAAACACATAACACAAAGATTTAACGTGGAAACCCTATTAAGGGAAAAACCACCTGGGACTGGTAACCCAAAATAATTTTCACTCTTCTAAAGTGAGCTCGGTGAAGAGTCAACCCTATTAAAGGTTACAAACACACTATTAGGTGTGACCTTGTTAGAGGATTTAGGACTAACAATTATCATTCAACCAACATTCACTATGGGGTTGATAGGATAATAATGTACATTCATTGAATGACATGGGGTATATCATAAGATGGTTAAGTCCACTCGGTTAAGAGATTTTTCTGTATCAATGGTTAAACTAAAATAGTAATTGATCTTATTACAATACAACTCAAATTGTAGATGTTCAGATCTATTCTAAACCCATACAAATCCTCTGATCATTATATCAATTCACTTCCTCAACTTACTTTCACTCGGTAAAAGCTCTCTGATGCTCGGTATTGTTCTGCAGTTCAGTTCTTCTTCAACTAGTCTAATCAGACATGCATGAAACTATATTCACGCAAAATCTCTGTAGTCTTCTATCTTTCGGCATGCTTCAATAAAGAAACTCATATCTCTTATATAGACAGATAAACCGTTTTCATATCAACCATCAAATTTTGCCGCTTAATGTCCTTCATTGATTTTACCTCTTAAACTCTCTTTGGTGGTTGTGTTAGAAACACATTTCAATTCCATCCCTTAGATCTTCTCTAAATTTTTTCAGCTGTGGATCTTGTAACAAACTTTATCCTCAATCTTGAAATCAAAACACTTTATAGCTCATCAATTTCTATCGGCTAAAATTAAGTATTAAATGCTTTCATCCATACTCGGTTAACGAAGAAATGCATCGATGAACACAAGCTCAGTTAATACCATTGCTCGGTATACACTACATTGGCTCGGTGTATACTGAAGTGCTTCATTTACCAACCACACTGCTTTGTTAATTTTTGCTTCCAACTTCATAACAGATTAATGCAACATAATCAAGTCAACCATATGAAGTCATAGAATCATCAATAAGTTACCAAAATTATTCCTTATCCTCATCTGTCATATCCATCTTCCTCCATGTAGATATCTCATTTCTTCATCTTTTCTCTCCTCTTTACAGATGTTTAGATATTTGCAACTATCATGATAAGTACTATCAAAACTAGTTGACATCAATGACAACAAAATAACTGATTTAATTATCTTACATATCATTGGTAGTACCTCTCCCATAGTTTTCTTTTAGGTTTCTTTATGTTTCATTGTATGATCAAATTCTTTTAGGTCACTTTTGATGTGATCGATTATTATGTTAATAAATGATGATTATGGATTTCTATTCATTGAATGTGTATCAGGTTATTGCTTAGATTAGATGATGATATCATTTGATGTTATGTTTATGTTTTATATTGATTTATGGTACTGATCCCATACTGGCATGTGTATGGTTGTCATGTATTTGCATCTGTTTGACATGTTTGTTTGGTAGAGGACGGAGGTGTAGTTACTCACATAGTCGAGATCCACATGACCAACCGTACCCTATCATTGTTTGTTATATATTATTGTATGTACATGCTTCGTCTTATGATGACAGGTTTGCAGGTACATGGCATCGTCTTCCCTAAATTGGCAGGAGTGAGCGTGCCCACAAACATTCATCTCAATGGTAAAGAGGGGAGATAATACACAGACCCAAACCTTAACCTAAGCCTTATTGTCCTAGGATTGGACAAGTGTCAGTCTTACTACCATACTCGAATTCACCTGGTTGGCATGAATTCGTGGATCCCTTCTCCTGTGTTTGCTTGATTTATTGCATTTGATTTTTACTCTGCGTGATTCAGTTGATTTATGATTATGTGGGTGATTATTAATTTATTGATTATAGTTGAATTATGTTAATTTAGATTATTTTATGTGAATATCAATGTTAGGTGCATAGTTGAATTTAATGTTTAATTATGCTTCTAGGATTTAATTGAGCAAATTAAATTAAAGTTAATTATTTTAGTATTGGAAATTAATATTGATTATGTCCTAAGTTTATTTTGATGAAATTTAATTAAAATCAAATAATTGATTATTTGGATTTAATTGAGTATTTTATTGAGAATTGGATTTTATTATGTTTGTGAGTATTATTAAATGATTAAATAATTAATTGCATGAATTCATGATGCATTAAGTATTTAATTTATTTAATAATAGATTTTATTATCAACATGTGCCTTATTGAGTTTGGAAAGTGACAACTTGTCTTTAGGAGATTATGTTGAGTTGTGCACAATTATATTTATTTTTAATTATTAATTACTATTTTCTCTCAACAAAAGTGGGAGAGTTGGATTAGGAGTTCTATTTGTGAGTCATCTAGGGTTTTGCATGTTTAGTGGAGTTGAATCCCTAATAGGGGGAATTAGCATTCATTTGGAGGGAATCAGGTTGTTGGAGCATTTTTGGAGAGAGAGAGCTTTTGGAGTTTTTGTGCTTTCTTTGTGTTCTTGAGTTTTTGGTGTGTGTGCTTGAATTCTGGGTGAAGGTTGCTTGCACTTGGATTTGGGATTTGCATGCACTGTGATTCAGATTCTGCAAGTTGAGCTTTCTTATTGTCAGATTTGGGAGATTCAGCATTCTACAGGCAATCTTATTCAGTTTCTAGCATTGGAATTAAGGTAGGGGTTTGAGGAATTTTCTTGTGTTTTTGTTTGTATTCTTTCAGCAATCTTCTATGCTTGATTTAGTTTATAGATTTAGATCTGTTATATGTTTATGCTTTCAATTTGAGGATTAGAAAACTCATTGGATTGCCATTTTATATTTTTATACAAACTTGGCATAGTAGGGATATGCTGTCAAATTTTCAGGAGAAAATTCATCTTAGAACACTTAGAAAATGAAAAAGTAATCTCTCTATAGTTAGTTCTATAGTATGACTGAATTAAATTAATGGGTCATTGTTAGAAAATCAATTTAGTTGAAAAATTACTATTCTGGAAAAATTATGTACTTTCTGTGAAAAATGATAGTCAAAATATATTTATGACATAGTAAATTATTTTGCTTACAAATGATGAAAAAAATTACTTTAGTAAATGTGTATGTGTTTGCAAAACAAGTATATAAAAAAACAAATTAGGAAGAAGACAAAATTTCATGTGTGTTGGACAAATATTGTCTTTTTCCTTTTCTGGAAAAATTACACAGGTCTGGTATTTTACCATTTTCAAAAATTTAAGATTTGCCTAAAAATATGTTGTGTGTGCAAAATATATATATATTTATTTATTGTGTTTTAAAAAAAAAGACATGTGCCATATAAAAAAAAAAAGCTTTTGTTAATTTCAAGATGGAGTATGTGTGCCTTAGAAATTTTGATTGATATTAACAAACAAAATTTTGAAAAAATGTTTTCAAAAAATATATATTAAAAAAAAAATTGCATTGGAATGATTGAATTTATTAGTGTTTTTATTTAAAAATATATATATATTAATTTTGGTGGGGTGGGGGTCCCATCCCCCAACCCCATGGTAGTTGCACTGCCTGCTGACGGTACACAGTACCGTTGACAGTGCAGGCACTGCCGGTGGCACTGGGTGTCATGCGCGGTAGGGTGCCCGTGGGCACGGGTCCCCACTAGCAGGCCCCCCCATGTTAAAACTTTAAATTTTTTTTTCTTAAATTTATTTATTTTATTATTAATTAGTTTATAATATATATAATATTTGATTTATTTAGTTTATAATTTATTTAATATTTAATTTAATTAATTTACAATTTGTTTAATGTGATATTTATTTAAATTATAATTTAGTTATTTTTGTAATTTTATTTAAATTGTAACCTAGATTTAATTCTATATCAATTTGTAGTCAATTTAGTTAATTTTCAACGAATGTAAGGTTATAATTACGCAAATTCTTTCTTATTATTTATGGACTTAAATATGTATATGGTATTAATGATTAAATTTGTACCTTAACCTTATATAGTTCTTTATGGAATTTTGATTTTTCACATAAATCAATTATTTGTTATAATATCTTTTGTAGGATATAGTGAGTTTGAGTATTTAATCAAACCTTAAATTAATAAGATTGAATTATGACCTAAAGGCATTCATGGAATCACATTTGTAATTTTTCCTACTGAAATTGGACATTTTCGTTATGTTGGATTCTAAGGTATTATTAAGAAATTTGTTTTACTTATGATGTTACTGGAATGATTATTTTTCAGAACTTCCTAGTAGACCTCATTTTTTTAAATTCAATTGTGATAATTATGGAATGTATTTGATTATGATTTTTATTTTAGTTCAAATTAATGTGAATGTGTATTCTTCATGTTCTCTTTTACATTATGGGTTTTCGGGTTCTAGATGACCTAGGGAAAATACAGAGGCTGGGGTATGTGTCAAATATTCATGTTTCAACTATGTTTGGTGTGTGTGTACTTTATCTGATTATCACTCCTGTTTGACCATTAGGCTCATGATATTATGTATTCTGTTATGGTATCTTGGTATTCATTCCTAGTTCTTTGTGTGAATATGGATGTGGAATTACCTAGTGGTATACTTGTTTAGATCTAGGAGAGATCTATGAGCCTAGGGTAGTTTACCTTGACATGTAGTAGGAGGTGGCTTGCAATAAGTGCTGGGGCCCACAAGTGGCTGTCAGGATCACTTATTGTTAAGTTTCTTTAATCAAGTGATAACCTAATATAATTAAGGGGTATTTAATTGAACCTACTAAGATATGAGTCCTCACCCATGCTTGAGTGCTAGTACAGACTAAGGTGGAGTTGAGAAGATGACTAGCCCCCTTTTAAGGGATGAGTTGGCATAGTTGATGACTTCGTCAGTATGAGAGGTCATTGATGCCATGTATGTTCACTTGGGTGTTAGGATCTAGAGAGATTACCAGGAAAAAACTCAAGGGTTAGACGTACATGATGACACCTTCCTATGCATAGTCTGGTTATTCTACATGTGTCGATTGCCTCTAGTTTAGTGAGTTGTACCTTTATCTTTATCATGTGTATCTTGAGTTAGAGTGCTTTTCAGGATCCTTCTGCTTAGGGTTTTATCCTTGTTTTGTATTGGTTATCCAATTAGGGTTTGTGATTATCTCCTCAGCATGGTGGGGTAGGCCTTTGTGGTTCTACACGGACGGGTGGTAGTGATTCTTTACCATTTGAGATTCGACGTCCTGGTGCCAATGCTTGATGGTGATTTCACAAATGGATTCCTTATGATGCTTCATTGATGTTTCTTTCTTATCTTCATTATTTGCAATCATGTATTAGTGTATCACATGTGATACCTAATCTGGACATTGTATTATCATAGTTAGATTTATTACTACATACCCTACGACATGTGCAGTGGATGTAAGTTTATTTGGATATCATGGAAGTCCATGAGAATTGTATTTATTATTTTTTCATGTAATTGTAATTTATAAGTTATGGAATCTTTTATGGATGTTAGTTCTAGTTGTGTTTTATTCTTATGTAATTCTACGTCATGGAACCCTTGAGTCTTGTAATCTGTATTGGATGATGTATCAATGTGAGTAAATGGTAATTGCTTCCACACTATTGTTTATCTTATATGTTAACTTTAGAAAAAAAATTGTTCACCGAACTTAGTAGCATGTTTAGGTTAACTTCTTTTGGGTTCCCTGGCAGGGCGTTACATCATTTCAGAACTCGGTGATCTCTAATCACTGATCTTCAAGTCATTCAGGTATTCAATCATTTGTAGCTCATCAATCTCTCCCTTTGGCATTAATGACAACTCAAGAAATATGAAATATACCATACACATACCAAACATGTATTCTACAACTATGTAAGAAAATGTTGTAGCTTGGTAAGCTCTCCCTAGCTTGATATTTAATATGTTTAATCACTACATTACATGAAAGCATTGCAAGTGCAGACTTTCCTCTGTAGATTTGATCTTTTCGGCTCTCAGATTCTTTCTATTCTCAGCAACAAATCTTCAAAACTCTCCCTGACTTTCTCAGATTATCTCTCCCTTAGATAGATGTCCCATTTGATCTCTTAGTTTGTCATATTGTTTATCTCTCCCTTTGACAATAATGCCAAAGAAAAACATAAAACATACATCTCTGCAATATCCAACTAACTCTCTATTGTTCAGTGTAGACAATGTATCTCGGTATACTAATATGCAAATCTCTGTTCTATTTTCTCAAATCTTTCACAACCTTAGACAGAATCCAAAGTGTGAACTATGTTGCATCAACATGAATGATCTTATGATAAGATTAGGCTAATGCAACCTCCAGATCACATTAGTGACCGATAAACAGGGGACGGACCCCAAGTCTAGTCCTCAAGTATTCAAAAGTTTCCTTCGGTAGAGGCTTGGTAAAATATCAGCAAGTTGCTCTTTTGATGTAACATATTCTAGTTTGACTTGCTTCTCCTATACTTGTTATCTTAAGTAGTGATACTTAATAGAAATATGCTTGGTCTTTGAGTGCATTACAGGATTCTTAGAAATATTTATTGCACTAGTGTTGTCACAATATATAATCACTGGCTTAGTGATTACCTCATTCATCCCTTCCAACACTTGTTTGATATAAGCAATGTTTGAACAGTTTGTAGCTTTAGCAACATATTCTGCTTTGACAGTAGACTGAGAAATACAAGGTTGTTTCTTACTTGTCCAAGTAACAAGTCTTTCACCAAAGAAAAATGCTCCTCTGGTTGTACTCTTTCTGTCATCTATATTTCCAGCCCAATTTGTGATGGTGTAGACTCTTAGTTCAAATTTTCCTACCTTAGAATACCATAAACCATATTCCTCTATTTTACTCAAGTATCTCAAGATTCTTTTTACTGTAACCATATGTGAATCCTTTGGATTGGCAAAAAATTTAGCAACAATCCCCACTGCATGTGCAATATCTGGCCTACTATGTACTACATACATCAGTTTACCAATCATATCTTGGTATAATGTCTGGTTTACCTCTGTAGATTCATCATCTTTAGTCAATTTGCAGCCTGTGACTATCGGTGTTCCAACTGGTTTAGCATCATCCATGCCAAATGTTCTCAATACTTCCTTTATGTACTTTGATTATGTGATGAAAATTCCATCATTCTACTAAATAATCTGCAAGCCTAGAAAGAACTTAATCTCTCCAAACATAGACATTTCAAATTCTTTTCTCATCTCATCAGTAAATTATTTATAGATATGATCTTGTCCTCCAAAAATTATATCATCCACAAATATTTTAGCAATCAAAATAGTGTCATCAGACTATCCTTTCATATACAAATTGCTATTTTCACTAGTTCTAACAAAACCAATACTTAAAAGATAAGTATGCATCCTTTCATACCAGGCTCTTGGTGCTTGCTTTAAACCATATAAAGCTTTGTGTAGTCTACATACCATATCTTTCTAATTTGGATGAACAAACCCTTCTAGTTGTTCTATGTAGACCTCCTCTTCTAGTATCCCATTCAGAAAAGAAGACTTAACATCCATTTGATAGACTTTAAACTTCTTATGTGCAGCATATGCAGGTAACATGCAGATCCTTCTAGTCTAGTAAAAGGTGCAAAAGTTTCACCATAATATATACCTTCCTCCTATGCATATCCCTTGCAAACAAGTCTAGCTTTGTTCCTTGTAAGATCTCCATTCTCATTCAACTTATTTCTGAAAATCCATTTAGTACCGATAACATTCTTATCTTTTGGTCTAGGTACTAAAGTCCATGTCTTTTTTTTCTCAATTTTTTCTATCTCTTCATTCATTGTGTTAGTATACAGATTTTCCTTAATAAAATTATAACAAATTACAAATACTCTGGCCCAAGATGAAGGAAAAACTCATACAACAATTGAGTTTGTCACTCACGACTAAACTCTCTACGATCAAAGGAGTAGCTACCTTATATAAAGATCAATCTTGACAATTCACTTATCTGAAAAGGATGAAAATTGTAAAAGAAATGTATACTTTTGACCTAAAAGTACAAAAAGGATTTTCAAAACTCATATAAAATGATTACTGAGAGATTTATGCTCTGAGAGAGAATCCATATTTATCGAAGCCAACTTACTGAGATTATAAAGAAAATTCCCAAAAAGATTGATTCAACGTGTACTGAAATAACACTGAAAAGGAATGTATGAATGATTTTGAAACACATACACAGATTGCAACAACATGAAATCAATTCCAACTGAAATCAACACACATGCATTAACCAGACACACTGATTTGATAGAAATACTACTATTTGTTATACATACATACATACATACATACATACATATATATATATATATATATATATATATATATATATATATATATATATATATATATATATATATATATATATATATATATATATATATATATATATATATATATATATATATATATATATATCTACTAATACTATATTATAAGTTTCAAATCAAAACATTCACCATTTCACGAAAGTATTTCCAGTAAATATCAAACTATATGTTTTTATGCTACCAGAGAACCGACCCTTGCAAGGTCTTTCAAAAATTAACTTATAGCTGTGCAGGGCATAACAATTTCATAACTAAAGTCTATTTTTAGAAAAGAACTAACACCCTATAACTACTTGGAACCATCCTTTTCAAAACTAATCAAAACAGATTAGCTTTTCTCGGCATTAATGGTGGCCTCAGTTGCTTTGCGCTCATCTGACCACTCCTTGAAAGCCACTGTGAATCCCTCCAACATCTCCTTGTTTGGAGAAGAAATGAGGTCCAACCTTTGTTCCTAGATATCTTTGCAGTTTTTTAACTGCTCTAGCTTAGTATCCAGTGTTTTCACATGTTCTTCACTAAGCATTATCAGTGATTGTACCCTGGTGATGACTGAGCAGTCTCGGGCTACCATTTCTTTGGCATCTTTTAAACCTTTTGCTTTTCTGGTGAAGGATTCTTTCATCCTAGCCTCACCTATTCCCATCTTCACTTCTCTTGTGGATAGATTGTAGACACATTTTATATGATTGCTGACAACCTCCTCAACATAGGCTACTGTCTTTAGAATCTACTCTAATTCTTCAATACCTTGATCAATTAAGGTACATTTCCATTCCTCATTTACTTTTTCCACAAAGAGGATACTAGTATCAGTGTCAGGAATTGTCTTCTCAGACAAGAACTTTTCTATGCCATAGCTGAAAGCTTCCTCCATATTAGCTATTGCTATCTCTAGACTGTCTCTCTTTCCTTCCCAAAGTTTGACTTTAGCCTCTAAGGAAGATACCAATTCAGAAGAATAATTAGTTGAGCTCTCATAAACTTGAGCGAAGTGATTAACCATCTCCCCAACTTCTCCCATCCAATTATAGAACGCCTTAGAGAGGGATCTCTCTTTATGTACCTGATCAAGAAATTTTTGATTGTCTAGAGACTTGACATCTAGACTTAGCGGTACCATTTCCAAAGGTTGAGGAATGGGATTCGGAAACTAATGGATGTACTTTGCCATTTCACATAAAGCTTGCTTCAGCTTTGCTTTGTCTTCGGCATCTTTCAACACTCTCTGATTGATTTTCTTGTTTGCTGAATTCAAAATCTTTAGATTAGTAGCTCGTGAGGACACTCCTAAATCCACCTTGTCCACAGTGAAATCTTGCTCGGTGACTTCAGCACTAGTCTTGTTGGAGTTGGGCTTGAAAATATCTACAACCCAATGACTTGTGATTGGATCCACATCCACCATAGATTCCATTTTAGGCTTCTTTGTTCTAGGAGACTTTCCAAGGTATTTACTGACCAAATCACCAATAGGGACTGAGGTAGACACAATGTTCCTCTTCTTATTCACAGTTAGATCCATCCAATTTGGTGAACTAGGAGTCACATTTTGTAGGGAAACAGTGGTATTGGGATTGCTCGGGGTAACAGGCTCTTGTTGACTTGAAATCCCATCACCTTCGGTTGATTTTGAATCCATATTGGATGTTTTACCTCTTCTCAGCCTTTTGAACTACTTTATGTTGGGCTCCTCGGTGTCAGAATCTAGGATAATGCAAAAAGGAGAATATACCTTCTCACTTCTTTTTCTCTTCTATCTTGTAAACTTTACAGCATCATTAGAAATCAACTCTAAATCTTCAGGAACTTCTGGAGAATTTGAAACACCTACAGAAAGCAATGATTTAGTCTTATTAGTCAAAACAGGGGAGGATTCAATTTTATGAGCCCTCGAACTCTTTCTGGTTCCCAACACAGGGGTAGTTGACATCTTCTTCTGAGCCTTGAGCCATTTTTCTGTCTTCTAGAAAACTTCCTTAGTTAGAGACTTCACATTTTCTTCTTCTTCCACCAGCCAGTCAATTCTTTTGATTACCATTTCAGCTCTTGATACTGCATTTTTTGGCTCTAATGTATTGTCATCTTCCTCCTTAATATTTTTGATGCTGAAAGGTAGCTTGAAGGCAGTGATTTTTTTGAGGGAAAACCTAGAACACAATCTCTTAGTGACCTCAACCTCATCTATGCAAGCATCCCAGTAATCTTCCAAAGCTGGTTGATGAAGGAACATTGCATCAACTCTGAAATGACTCTCAACAAAACCTTTGCTATCAAAGTAGTTCCTAGCCTGATATGGCTGGAGATTCATTTCTTTCAATTCATTGATCAAAAAGGCAAAGTCATGCATCAAACAGAACTTGTAATGTCCTAGTTCAAGTGGGAAGAAGGCACCAATACCTCTCTTAACTTTGTACTTCTTCTCAACCATTAATAACTATCTTCTTACTTCAAGAAGAATGCACTTGTCCGGGCAATACTTGGGAAGTTTTAATGGAGCATCACTAAAACCTCCTACTCTTAAATAGGTAAAAGTAGGGAACTAAATATAAAAACTTCCATAGATTTTCACAAATTCCATAACTTCCTCTGATATCCTGCAATTAGGTTTTCCTCTTAATTCAAAGACTAGTTTGGAGGAAAAGGTATCATGCACCTTCTTAAAACCCATGGGATGTTTTCCTTTTTGTAATAAGGGGTGATATTCATAGATGGGCATACTACTATTCCATTCTTGATGAGGTAGACCATCCTAGATTCTACAGATGGTGAGAATATAAAAGAGGTATGAAGACATATAAAAATTGGAAATTAAAGCTGGCTGGGATAAACTTTCATGTAATTGTTCAGCTATTATTTTGGCCCAGTCAACAACATTACCAACGTCTAGGATAGCCTGTACAAAAATGTACATCCAGTCTTCCCAGTTGGTATCTATGGGGTTACCTTTGATCCTATTCAAAATTACCATTATATCCCTAACCTCCCTGAACAAGTGATCCTTTCTAAGTGGTCTAGAAATATGGGAACCACCCTTCTCTGGGTTTAACAACCAATCACTTGCTATATTATTTCTATATTCCCTCTTGTTCTTCTCCAAGTCTGCTATAGCTTTACTGATACTCCAATCTCCATAGACTTCAACTACTAGAATCCTGAGAGCGGCCATTATTACTATTCTATCAATGTTTACTAGAACTTCACCAATTTCTATTTTAATGCACCTCTCAACCTTGCTATACCTGTTATGGCATTCTATTACTAACTCCAGGCATGGAATTACTTTGGGAAAACCAGCGACTTCTAACAAACCACTTTCTGCAATCCTAATAGATATGGCTTCATCTACCGTTTTCCTCAGCCTTGAAATGATTTCTCTGATATCATCATCTATTATAGCTGCATCCCTCATTTCAGGTAAACAACAACTAACTAGAGAAAATCTATTTTCTTTCATGAATTTTACTTTGGAAGAAGACATTTTGAAATACAATCTTGCAAACTTCTTACAAAGACAACTCTTTTAAAATGCAGAAGCTCAAATGAATTATAGGGCCAAGGATGTTGTGAAACTCACCGTGTTCCTGCCCTTCAAGAAAGTTACCTCACAGCTCCCAAAATGCCTCCAGAAGATAGCAGAACATAATGAAGAAACATAAAGAGAGGGAAAAATAAATACACATTTGCTTCACTTCCCATCAATTCACTTTCATGCCACAATAAATGATAACAGCCTGTTTCACAAACTTTCATTTAGTAAGAAAATCTCCTGAGTTGAGGTTGTGCCACTCTTTCCATCATATCAATCATTTCATTGTTAGACGATAAAGATTCGGCTCACGACTGATATCTGGGTATTATTACACCTCGAGAATCGATCCTTGAACCATAAAATTTGGGTTCAAAGTATGTGATTCATGATGTGTTAATTTTTATGCACATAAAATGACTATGGTGGACCCCAAAAACTTTGAGAAGAAGCTCAGGAAAAATATAAAAATATGATTTTAAAATCATACTTGGGAGACTTTTAGTGTAAAATTGTAGAAGTGCATATTCTAACGTGAACTTTGAACTGAGAAATCAAGGTTCAAAGTTCAAGATTAAATTCAACATTTACACACTAACATGTGAATGCAGCTAGAAGAGGCTTTTACAAGACACAACATACACGTGATGCTTTTGGAGAAAAATATATTGAGCTTTGAACTTTGAACCGAGCGGTCCAAGTTCAAAGTTCACAGTTCAATTTGTAGCCTAACATTGACACAGCTTCACAAATTGCCACATATAAATGAAGTAAAAATTTATTTGACGGGAAACACATTGCATTTATCCATTCATAATTCTCCAGTGCAACCTTAACATTTTTTGGTTCAAACTCACAAACTAAGCATGTACCTTGTCTTAACTTACTTCTTGTCATCATGCCAACTTTCTTGTCCCCAATGATTTGGTTCTCAAGATGATGTCTTCTAACAAATCTTGCCAACACTTGATCTCTTCTTTGTTGTTCATCCTATTCAGGTTCATTTCCTTGCTCGGTAGCTTCTTCCTGATCCTCAGTTTCCCTTTCTTGTTCCTCGATGTTCTTTTCCTGATGCTTAGTCGACTTAGCCCATGGCTTCAGTAGGTACTTTGGATGTTCAATATAAGTGAATCTACCATAGTCTTTCAGCTCCTTAGTGCTTTCTTCACCATTTTTATCATCAAATTCATCAACTCTAACATTAACACTTTCAATCATCTTATTAGTAACTTTATTCAGACACTTGTAAGCTTTTCTTTTAGTAGAATATCCAAGAAATATTCCCTCATCCCCTTTTGAGTCAAATTTCCCATTCCTATCATCTTTCAGAATAAAACATTTGCTGCCAAAAATTCTAAAGTAACTTACAGTCTGTTTGTGACCAAACCATAACTCGTAGGGTGTTTTGTTTGTGTCTTTCTTCAATTGTACTCAGTTCAAAACATATACAGCTGTGCTAACTGCCTCTCTCCAGTATGTCTGAGCAACATTCTTTTCTAACATCAATGTCCCTGTGCAATCAACAATTGATCTATTCCTCCTTTTAGCAATCCCATTATGTTGAGGTGTTCTCAAAGTAGAAACCTATATTTTTATACCATGCTCATTACAATAGTTAGTGAATTCATCGAAAAATAAACTCACCACCTCTATCAGATCTCAAGCATTTCAGTTCTTTCCCAATTTCTTTCTCTACTTTTTCTTTATACCATTTAAACATCTTAAATGCCTCAGATTTCTCTTTTAAAAACATTATAGTCATCAATCTAGTGTAGTCATCAACAAACATAATGAAATATCTATCTCCATAGTAGCTCTAAGTTCTCATGGGATCACATAGGTCGGTGTGAACTAAATCCAAGATTCTCTTTGTTGAATAGTCTTTACTCTTAAAAATAGATTTTGTCATTTTTCCTTTTTGACATTCATGACACATAACATGATCAGGCTTTGCTAGGCTATGCATACCTCTAACCTTTTTCTTTCTACTGATCTTAATCATGTTATCAAAGTTTACATGATATAACCTTTTATGCCATAACCATGCATCCTCATTTCTCATCATTAAACAGGAAGACTCAGCATTGTCAAGATAAAACAAGTTACCTTTGGATTGTGCTCCTGTTCCAACAAGTTTTCCTCCATCATCAAATATCTTTACCTTCTTTCTCTCAAAAGCTACTCGGTGACTTGAGTTGTTAAGCTGTGCCACACTTAGAAAATTGTAATTTAGTCCTTCTACCCAATAAGCATTATCACATTTGATTTTATCATTTATCAGTAAAGATCCTTTTCCTCTAACCATACATAGTGTATCATTACCCATTTTTACAGAACCTCCATTATATTGCTCAAGATGATCAAACTTTTTTTCATCACCAGTCATGTGATGTGTACAACCACTATCAATGATCCATGTATCATTTTTATTAACTTTAGAAATGAGTGTTGTCGTTACATACCTTTCTTCTTCCTCAGAATCATCCTTCATCGCAACAAATACTACTTCAAAATCATCATATGTGTCAGTATCAATATCATTCTCTTCAAAAATGTAACATACCTTTTTTACCTTATCATTGTTGTCTCAGTTATCTCTGTTGTAGTGTTGGTAACTTCTGTTGTTTCTCCTCCCATAGTTTCCTTCACTAGATCAATCTTTATTTCTATCATCTTCTTTCCTATTTGGGCATCTAGCAGCAATATGACCAACTTCTTTGTAGTTAAAAGATGCTAAAGGCAATTTACCCCTATATCTACCTTTACCTTTAGGTAACCTCCAGGACATAAGAGCTTCAAGTTCATCAAGCTCATCATCAATGTTAATGTCATTATCATCCCTATTATTTCTACTGCTAGACTTATTGATCTTTAGAGAAGACATGAAAGAAGACTCAACAAATGGTACAATACTATTATGAAAATTGTTCAAATCAAAATTTGTTAGCTTACCAATTAGACTATCAAGAGTAAGAGTGTTGCCAGGTGTAGATCTCATTTCATGTATAGCTGATATTCTAATTGCATAAGCAGGCAGCAAGGTCCTTAGAATTTTTCTTACCACTGTATCTTCACCAATGACACCACCAGATCCTCTGATAGCATTGACTACCTCCTTTATTCAGTTTTTATACTGTACTATATTTTCTCATTTTTTAATTTTCATATCGTCAAACCTGCCTCTTAGGTTTTCACCTTGGGCTCTCTTGACATTAACATCACTACCATAGACTTGAGCTAGTTTGTCCCACATTTCCTTTGAAGTAATACAATATTTGACATCCTCAAATTCAACATCTAATAGAGAAGCAATAATCTCTATGTCATGTCATGTTCAGGATGATCCTTTAGTTGATCAAGAGTCAAAGGTCCAGTTGGTGGTTGTAAGTAGCCATTCTCAAGTAGATGTAAGGCATAATCTCCGATTCCAGATATGTGAAGTTTCATTCGACTTTTCCATATGGTAAAATTGTCCTTGTTCAACTTCGACACCTCCCTCTTATACATTTTGTGATCTTTCTACTGAAGACCTTAAAACTATGTTCCAAGCAACCAATGCTCTGATACCAATTGTTAGAATAACTGAGAGGGGGGGTGAATCAGTTATCCAATAGTTCCAATTACAAAATATATCACTTTAAACAAATTCAAAAAAATTTTCTAGCTCGGTAACATAAAATACTAAGCTATCTGTGTCTTTATCGATTACCTGTTAATTACTCACAGTGATTACCGACCAAATCATATATGCAATATGTAAAGTATGACAACAAATCAATCATCACAAAAACACATAATACAAAGATTTAACGTGGAAACCCTGTTAAGGGAAAAACCACCTAGGACCGGTAACCCAAAATACTTTTCACTCTTCTGAAGTGAGCTTGGTGAAGAGCCAACCCTGTTAAAGGTTACAAACACACTGTTAGGTGTGACCTTGTTAGAGGATTTAAGACTAACAATTATCATTCAACCAACATTCACTATGGGGTTGATAGGATAACAATGTACATTCATTGAATGACATGGGGTATATCATAAGACAGTTAAGTCCACTCAGTTAAGAGATTTTTTTGTATCAATGGTTAAACTGAAATAGTAATTGATCTGATTACAATACAACTCAAATTGTAGATGTTCAGATCTATTCTAAGCCTATACAAATCCTCTAATCATTATATCAATTCACTTCCTCAACTTACTTTCACTCAATAAAATCTCTCTAATGCTTGGTACTATTCTACAGTTCGGTTCTTCTTCAACCAGTCTGATCAGCCATGCATGAAACTATATTCACATGAAATCTTTGTAGTCTTCTATCTTCTGGCATGTTTCAATAAATAAACTCATATCTCTTATATAGATAGATAAACCATTTTCATATCAACCATCAGATTTTGTCACTTAATCTCATTCATTGATTTTGCCTCTTAAAATCTCTTCGACGGTTGTGTCAGAAACATGTTTCAATTCCATCCCTTAGATCTCTGAATTTTGTCAGCCGTGGATCTTGTAACAAACTTTATCCTGAATCTTGAAATCAAAACACTTTACAGCTCATCAATTTCTATCTACTAAACTTAAGTACTAAATGCTTTCATCCATACTCGGTTAACAAAGAAATGAATCAGCAAACACAAGCTCGGTTAATACTATCGCTCGGTATACACCACACTAGCTCAGTGTATACTGAAGTGCTTCATTTACCGACCACACTACTTTGTTAAGTTTTTCTTCCGACTTCATAACAGATTAATGCAACATAATCAAGTCAACCATATGAAGTCATAGACTCATCAATAAGTTACCAAAAGTATTCCTTATCCTCATCTGTCATATCCATCTTCCTCCATGTAGATATCTCATTTCTTCATCTTTTCTCTCCTCTTTACAGATGTTTAGATATTTGCAACTATCATGATAAGTACTATCAAAACTAGTTGACATCAATGACAACAAAATAACTGATTTAATTATCTTATATATCATTTCAGTACTCGATGATCTCTAATCTCTGATCTTCAATTCATTTAGGTATTTAATTAGTTGTAGTTCATCACTAAATACATCTTTCCTAAGTAACATACAACTGAATATATCTTTCCTTAATAACATACAACTGAATATATATTTCTTAAATAACATGCAAGTGAATATATCTTTCCTAAATAGCATGCAAGTGAATATATCTTCCTTAAATAACATGCAAGTGAATATATCTTTCCTTAATAACATGCAAGTGAATATATCTTTCTTAAATAACATGCAAATGAATATATCTTTCCTAAATAACATGGAGCTGAATATATCTTTCCTAAATAACATGCAACTGAATATATATTCCTTAAATAATAGGCAAATGAATATATATTCCTTAAATAACATGCAAGTGAATATATCTTTCCTAAATAACATGCAAGTGAATATATCTTTCTTAAATAGCATGCACGTGAATATATCTTCATTAAATAACATGCAACTAAATATATCTTTCTTAAATAACATGCATATGAATATATCTTCCTTAAATAACATGCAAATGAATATATCTTTCCTAAATAATATGCAACTAAATATATCTTTCTTAAATAACATGCAAGTGAATATATCTTTTCTAAATAACATGCAAATGAATATATAAATTTCTTATTTTCTTTTAAGTATATATATATAATCTTCTTCAAAAAGATATATTCCCAACTAAAGATCTAGGGTTTAACAACTATTAACATAAACAAGAATTTCTCCTCACACAACAAAACTCAAAAAGCCTTTCAAATCCAAAACCTCGAACAATAGAAACCATGAAACAATCAATTCAAAAACCATTCAACAATCTAGCAAACATGATATAAACAATCTTTTTGAAAGGAAATTACAAAATTATTTCAAAACTCTACCTTAATCCACTAATACTATGAAACCACAAAGACCAATCTCAACCCAAAAATCCAAGCTTTCAAAATTCATATAATTCCAAATCCAAAGCCAAAAAATTATAATTCTTAAAACTTGTGTGTGCAATAATGACCAAAAGAAATTCTAATATAGAAAATCCAATAATAGAACTCAAACATGCAACTCCTAATTATAAATAGAACTCAATTGATAAAAACAATAAAATAGTTAATTGTAAATCCCAAAAATAAGAAGTCAACTCCAACATTCTTTTTATCAATTCCTTTTTTGCATAATTAAATAATTATAATAATAATTATATGCACTTTTCACTTAATAAGTCTTAACTCAACTTTTAACTTAAATTTCTAATTCAATATTATTAAATTGATTGTGTGACTTTAATTGAATATTAATATTTAATTAATCAATTTATATTTTTAGCATATTAATAAATATGCAACTCAACATATTAAATATCAATTTTATACGTTAAATTTTAATTTAGATTTAATATTTAATTAAATCTTTCATTTTCAAAATTAAACTTTTAATTAAGTCCTTTTTAGTAACCATACATATTTAATTAATTCTCATTAATTAAATACCCTTATATTTAAGAATTCCATATTTTTTAATTCAATCAATCACATAATTAACCTTAATTAAATCTATTATCTATTTTAACATAAAATTACATCAAACCACAGACATGCAAACTTGAAAAATTGACTACATAAAAAATGTTATAATCAAGCACAAAGAAGGGTTCATGAATTCACGTCACCTTGACAAATTCAGTGGATAGTAAATAATATACTTATCCACTATTTCAAGATAATAAATGGCTTAGGTTAGGATTTGGACCTATATGTTATCTCCCCTCTCTTACCATTGAGACTTTACAATAGGGAATGTTCATCGTGACAATTTAGGGAAGTTGATGCTTGGTACCTAAAATCTTACATAAAAGATGAGCATATACATACATGTATAAATATATAACAAATAATGGCCAGGATCGGCCGATCGTGTGGATCTCATAAGAAAGTAACTACAACTTCGTCCCTCAACCATATCATGCACATCAAATAGAAATATAAAACATATATGACAACCAAAAAGGGAATTGATAAAAAGAATGTTGGAGTTGACTTCTTATTTTTGGGATTTACAGTTAACTATTTTATTGTTTTTATCAATTGAGTTCTATTTATGATTAGGAGTTGCATGTTTGAGTTCTGATTATTGGATTTTCTATATTAGAATTTCTTTTGGTCATTATTGCACACACAGGCATGTTTGAGTTCAGATTATTGGATTTTCTATATTAGAATTTCTTTTGGTCATTATTGGAAGATTTAATATTTAATTAAATCTTCCATTTTCAAAATTAAACTTTTAATTAAGTCCTTTTTAGTAACCATACATATTTAATTAATTCTCATTAATTAAATACCCTTATATTTAATAATTCCATATTTTTTAATTCAATCAATCACATAATTAACCTTAATTAAATCTATTATCTATTTTAACATAAAATTACATCAAACCACAGACATGCAAACTTGAAAAACTAACTACATAAAAAATGTTATAATCAAGCACAAAGAAGGGTTCATGAATTCACGTCACCTTGACAAATTCAGTGGATAGTAAATAATATACTTATCCACTATTTCAAGATAATAAATGGCTTAGGTTAGGATTTGGACCTATATGTTATCTCCCCTCTCTTACCATTGAGACTTTACAATAGGGAACGCTCATCGTGACAATTTAGGGAAGTTGATGCTTGGTACCTGAAATCTTACATAAAAGATGAGCATATACATACATGTATAAATATATAACAAATAATGGCCAGGATCGGCCGATCGTGTGAATCTCATAAGTAACTATGACTTCGTCCCTCAACCATATCATACACATCAAATAGAAATATAAAACATATACGCCAACCATACACATGCAAGTATGGGGTCAATAAAATCATAAAATAAATATACATATGTAACATCAAATCTATCTAATGATTTAATACACGCATGAAAAGTGCCCTAAAAGAGTCTAGCCAATTAAACTAAAAAGAAAACTATGGGAGGGGTGTTACATTCACCTCCCCTACAATTAGGATTACTCTTGGAAATGTACAAACAAATAAGGATATGCATTCCTCAATCACAAAGAGTCCTACTAAGACAAAATAAAAAATGATATCTCAAAATAAGCCATAAAATAAAGACATGATAAATAGTTATCAAGAGCAATATAATTCTAGTTTAAGCATAAACTGAAAATTACAATCATTAATGATTCATTATTTAACAATTTAAATAGATCTAGATCTTTATTCATTCATCATTACAAAAAAAATCTAGTAATCAATTATATAAAACACACATTCATATCTACATCAAATATTAAGTTGAGAAGTTCATGCAAACCTAGTTAATGCAACACTCATATAAAATCTAATTTGAACTTACAAGTCTAATATCATACCTCTAGGGTCATAAAAAAAAATTCAAAAATAAAAGAGAGTTGTATGTATAAATTTTGTTTCAAGTTTCAACCACTAAACATCTAATGAATGTACTAATTTGTAGAGTTCCCAGTGTAGAAACTTGGGCTCTAATACCAAGGGTAATGCCCCAACCTAGGAGAAATTAACCTAAAACATGTTACCAAGTTTATAGAATAATTTTTTTCTTAATAGTTTACAATCAATAATGAATAATAATGTAGAAGTTATGTAGGACAATCCTTGAGTCGTTGACAATCTTGCATCACCCAAAAATATTTCCTTCCAATTTGTCGGTTTACTATTTGAGTTGGGAAATTTTTGGTGTTTAGGCTTGTGATCATTCTAGTTGGCTCATTTTCTTATGCGATCCTTATGTTGTGTTCTAGACATCTTGGAGATCCTATGTCTAGCTTCCCAATTCATTCTGATGTTTTTGGATGAAGTTATTTGATGTTTGGGTTTGGTCCTATTTAGTTTTCCTATTCTAATGACCAAGGTGGTGAGATTTGGATTGCAATAGAGTTTCATGTTATGTGAAGCTTTGTAGAATCTTTTTATATGTTCTTATGCATGTGGACAACCTCCTTCTATGTTCGCACAAAATGATAAATCTAATTGGAGATGTTCTTATAAATTTAGGTCCTAACCTATATGTTTATAAATTATTTCTTTATCTTGGGGATTGTGATTGGATAATCCAACTTGTGATTGATGATCGTGTATTTACGTAGGTCTTTTGGTTCTTATTTAGAGAGAAAGGGAACTTAGAGTATGAGAGGTAGACATAAGGTCTGAGAGTTAAGATCTAAAATCTTGTGATAGATGGGGTTTGAGGTCCGGTTTGTAGAAATCATCCTAATTTTGAGGGATAATTAGTTGTGCCTAGCTTGCGAGATTGGTATTGAGGACAAATAATATACTTGACTGTATTTTAGCTGTCTATTGACTATGATGATATAATAACTACATTTGCAGGATAAATTGAGAATAATATATGTGATATTGCTACTTTGAATGGTTGTTTCCTATGTCTTGTTTGGGTATTTCCACTATGGCATCTATAGCTACAAGGATTGGACATCTCCTTTGGGGATTATTTTTCCTTGATAGCATCAGGAAACAATATAACATAAGATAATACATGCACATAAAAGTAACTCAATACATAGATTACAATTCCTAAGGGTTCCTTAAGGTAGAATTACTCAAAATTTAATTAATCTACTAAGTATAATAACAATATACAATGTCCACCTAATGTAAATGAATAACAAGTACAACATCATATAAATGAAACATAGATACAACTGATGCCATAAGGTATACACAATGAACCATCATCCATTGCACAAGTCGTAGCGTATGCAAAACCAATCATATACAAGGTACATGTACAATATCCTAAAAGATAAGAGCAAGTCTCCAATAATGAAAAACAAGAAATAAGGTAACAACAACAAGGATCATCCATAATTAGTTTAGGAACATCATAATCTCAATGGTAAAAGAATCACTACCACTTGACCTTGTAGAACCAATAAGTCCACTCCCACTATGCTAAGGAGATAACATCAGAACCCACTCAGATATCAAGAACCAAAATCAATCATAGTACAACTAAGAAAGGGATCTTGAAAGCTCTCTATCTCAAAAGGTACAACAAAACTGCAAAGGTAGTACATACTCAACCAGAGGCAAACAACACATGTAGGAAACTTGAGATGTATATAGAGAAGTGTTATCACATACGTCTAACCCTTGATTTTTTTCTTGGAAGCCTGTCTAGATATCGCCAATCAAGTGACCATATGCGATATCAGAACCTCTCATATAGACAAGGGTTCTAACTATGCAAGATCTCAATCAAGCATCTTCTCCCACTCTCATCCTAGTCAAGACCTCAATCAAGTACTCATGCATGAATGATGAACACATCTTATTAATTCATTTTAAAACCCTCCATTTAATGTATCATGTTATCACTTTATTAAGTTACTTACAATAAGTGATCTTGGTAGCCACTTGTGGGCTCCAATGCTTATTGCAAGTTACTCCCATCTATACACCTAGATAACCTACCTTAAGTTCATAAATCATAAAAACATCTCATAAATTCAAAAGACACAAATTGGTCCTCAAATCATAAACTCATACATACTAGTCCTCAAACTATCACATCACAAAATTCATACTAGCCCTCAAACCATAACATCATAAAAACATACTCTCTTAAAGATTTCACAAACTAATGAACTTAAAATGAAAAAAAGTTGGGTAAAATGATCGAAACCATTATCACCTTACAAACACTATAAATATCCATGCTATAGTTAAAAGGTAAAACCCCAAGCCTTTGATAACAATTCCTATAAGACAACTTAATGCTACTCATACTGACAATCAAACACAACAACCAAAAAATCCAATAATAAACACATCCACATTAAATTCTTATCAAATAATTTATTTAATAATATATCATTATTTTTCTTTTTTCTTTTTTTTTCTAAAAGAATTCATGTGTATGAATTTTTTTTAATAATATTTTTTTTAATTTTTTCCCCTAAAAATAGAATTTCTAGATATAGAATACCACTGCATGCAAATTCCAAAAAGAATTTTAAAAAAAATAAAAATTATTATTACTTTTTTCTTAAAAATAAAATTTATAAATATTGAATACCGCTACATGCAAATAATATATCTTTATTAAATAGCATGCAAGTGAATAAATCTTTTTTAAATAACATGGAATTGAACACATCTTCCTTAAATAACATGTAATTGAATATACCTTCCTTAAATAACATGCAACTGAATATGTCTTCCTTAAATAACATGAAACTAAATATATCTTTTCTAAATAACATGCAACTAAATATACCTCTCTTCAATAACATGGAACTAAATATATCTTCCTTAAATAACATGCAAGTGAATATATTTTTCCTAAATAATATGCAACTGAATATATCTTCCTTAAATAAATGCAAGTGAATGTATCTTTCCTAAATAACATGCAAATGAATATATCTTCCTTAAATAACATGCAGCTAAATATATTTTTCATAAATAACAAGCAACTAAATATATCTTTCCTAAATAACATGCAACTAAATTTATCTTATTTAAATAACATGCAACAAAATATGTCTTCCCTAAATAACATGCAAATGAATATATCTTTCCTAAATAACATGCAAGTGAATATATATTTCTTCAATAACATGCAAGTGAATATATCTTCTTTAAATAACATGTAAATGAATATATCTTTTCTAAATAACATGCAACTGAATATATCTTCATTAAATAACATGCAAGTGAATATATCTTTCATATTTTCTTTTAATTCTATAAAAAAGATTATGTTCATATGCAAATCAATATATGTATGCTCATATGCATAATAATATATTTTTTTTCATTTAATCTTCTCCAAAAGTATATATTCCGAACTAAAAATCTAGTGTTAACAACTATTAACATAAACAAGAATTTTTCCTCACACAACAAAACCCAAAAAGTCTTTCAAATCCAAAACCTCAAACAATAGAAACCATGAAACAATCAATTCAAAAACCATTCAACAATCTAGCAAACACGATGTGAACAATCTTTTTGAAAGAAATTTGTAAAGGGATTTCAAAACCCTACCTTAATTCATTGATGCTATGAAACCATAAAGACCAATCTCAACCCAAAAATCCAAGCTTTCAAAAATTCCTTCAATTCCAATTCCAAATCTAGTGCAACCCAAAAAATAATAATATAGAAAACCCAACAATCAAAATTGAAATGTGCAACTCCTAATCATAAATAGAACTCAACAAATAAAACAAATAAAATAGTTAACTCTAACTCCCAAAAATCAAAAGTCGACTCCAACATTATTTTTATCAATTTCTTTTTTGCATAATTAATTAATTACAATAATAATTTTATGTACTTTTCACTTAATAAGCCTTAATTCAACTTTTAACTTAAATTTCTCTTTAATTTTATTAAATTGATTGTGCAACTTTAATTGTATATTAATATTTAATTAATCAATTTATATTTTAGCATATTAATAAATATGCAACTCAACATTGTAAATATCAATTTTATATATTAAATTTTAATTTGGATTTAATATTTAATTAAACTCTCTATTTTCAAAATTAGACTTTTAATTAAGTTATTTTCAATAACCATACATATTTAATTAATTCTCATTAATTAAATACCCTTATATTTAATAATTTAATATTTTCTTAATTTAATCAATCACATAATTAACCTTAATTAAATCTATTATCCATTTTAACACAAAATCACATCAAACCATAGACATACAAACTTGAAGAATGGACTAATAAAAAATACTATAATCGAGCACAAAGGAGGGTTCATGAATTCATGCCACCTTGATGAATTTAGAGGGTAGTAAATAAGATACTTGTCCACTATTTCAAGACAATAAATGGCTTAGGTTTGGATTTGGACCTGTATGTTATGTCCCCTCTCTTACCATTGAGAAATTATGATAGGGCATACTCATCTTGGCAATTCAAGGAAGTTGATGCCTAGTACCTAAAATCCTACATAAAAGATGAGCATATACATACATGTATAAATATATAACAAAAAATGGTAGGGATTGATTGATTGTGTGGATCTCGCAAGCAAGTAACCACGACTTCATCTCTCAACCACATCATGCACATCAAACTGAAATATAAAATATATACACCAACCATAAACATACAAGTATGGGGTCAGTAAAACCATAAACATAAATATACATAACATCAAATCTATATGAGGATTTAATACACACATGAAAAGTTCTCTAAAAGAGCCTGACCAATTAAACTAAAAAGAAAACTATGGGAGCGGTATTACACCATACCCCAATTAAGATCATATGTAGAATCAAATACTCCTTTCATGAAGACAAGGAATCCAATCATTCCAACTCACTGCATCTCTTGGATAGATATGTATCTTCTCTCACTCCCATCCTTATCTTATATGAGCGCTCAAGGTATAGGAGATGCCCTATTATTATCTTATTAATGTTATACCTAGTAAATTTATTAAGTTATAACTTTTTATACAACCCACAATGGGTTACCCTCGATGACCACTTCAGGGCCCCAACCTCCATTGCAATCCACTTCCCTACTATGCTCCTAAATAACCTACCCTAGGCTCAAAATCAAGAATCTTTGTCATTGACAAAATTACATTGAAATTGGGTTCCTTTCATCCTAGGAACACACTTTCATTTATATGGCCATACAATTACAAAAAGGTTTCCAAAAAGTACCCATGAAAACACACGCAATCACTATTTTCCATCAAAGATGGAATTAAATCCCACTTACAAAGTAAATCCAAAAGTTAAGATCATAGAACCATAAAATAATCATGAGCCTCTAGTATGACTGACTATCACCCTAGGGCATACGCTACCCATACCAACAATTATACATACTCAAAATACCTTTGACATAATGTTCCCATAGAAATATATTTAATACCCTATTAATTTAAATTACGCATATTGGAAAAATTATGATTATTATTGAGGGCATTACACACACATTTATTTTATCCATTAAAAATTTGTAATGATATTAAACTATAAAGTTACTTCAAGATCTATCTTATTTTGTGGTAAATTTGCATTAAGTATATCAATTATAAAGCTTCTTTTAATTATATTCATTTTGAAATACATTTTAAAAAAGAAAATAACTATTTAACCCTACCAATTTAAATCTATGGGAAGTACCCCATATAATTCTTCCCAAGTAGAAAATTTATCAATTAATTTCCCTTCTTAAAAAAAACTAAGTGCAACAACCAAATATGGAGAACTTCTTATAGCAAGGAGTTTAAATTTTTGAAACAAAAAATTCATTCCCTTTTTATTATGGTGCAACATACTAGGAGGATAGGTTCCCAACAAAAGACAAACTTCAAGAACTTGACTCCATCTTATGGGAAGAAAATGCTGGAAATTAAAGGAAAAGAAAATGTTTACTTGGGCATTCCTTTCTTTATGGGAAATAACAAGTTAGTTTATTGGCTTTCCATCATTAGCAGGGTTAGATCCAGGATCG